>CM052550.1:56796252-56894824 GCA_028533065.1 Trachops cirrhosus
AAAAGGATGGGTTCTGGGGCTTTCCATTCTTCTTCTGTTTGAGCCATCTTTTTGCTGCTTTTTGTTTTGTTTTGTTTTGTTTTGTTTTTTGGTCTTGTCGAGCTCCTGTAGTGAGGGGCAGGGCCTTAGGAGTTCACCTGGGCGGGGCCTGGAGCTCAATCTTCTGAGTTACACCAGCCAGGGCTCTCCCTGGTTTTAAATCCATGCCTTCTTGGCACACAGATTTTCACTGATGGGTTTCTGAAAAGCACTGAGGTGCATTCTAATAAGATCCATGAACACAAGCACTGAATTTAAAGTCCATGGCATTTAGTCACCTTTTCATGTAACTCAAAAACACAGGAGCACAGAATATGCTTGTCACTCTTCAGGAAGCGATGCCACATACTGCTTCTGGCCTGTCATGGCTGCTGACAGAGTTACAGGACCCACAAACTGAGTTGGAGATTTCTAGGACCAAGAAAAGAAGACCTGGGACCTGGGATGCCCAACCAAACTCATCACCAATCAGCAACGGTTGCTGAGCCTGACCTTGAAGATGGAGTGAGGCTTGAGGAGGAAGGACACATGTCTATAGCAGAAATCACAGCAAGGGGAACGGAGTCCGAAGCAGCCGATCAGGATGGCAGGCAGGACCAGTCAGTACGGCCAGCATGTCCAGCACTGGCACTGGACAGTTGAGAGGCAGGAAAGTTTGAGCAGATGGACTTGTCCAGAGAAAACCCATGGAGACAGGAGACATTAGAGAATGAGGCCCAGGAGCTGAGACACGCAAGGCTGTCAGCGAGGACACTGGCTTACCTACTAAACCCCCAGATGGTGACAACGTGCAGTGGAAAGAATGGCGGTGCGAGTCGAAGGCACAACTGATCTAGGGGACTGAAGACCAAGGTGTTGGAAGACAGGGACGATGAGGGGTTGAGCCTAGAAGAGCTGAATGCCATGGACCTCAGGGGGCTGAAGGTTTTCTCAGAGGGCTGGAGTCACAGGGGCCTGGGATGGGAAGGCTAGAGGTTGACCACCTTCTGGGCCTGAGACCTATGGGTCTTGGGACAATGAGCTTCAGTGGGCCACAGAGAAGCTGGGCCTCTGAGAGAAGCAGACTTGGTGAAGACAGCAGGGAAAAGTCAGCATGCAAAGGAGCTGGTGTAACCACAGAACAGACTCTCCCAAGGGTCAAAGAGAAAGGAAGGAGAGGGCAGGTTCTGGCAGACACCTGAGTCTGAGGAGTGGCCCCAGGGAGCCACCTGAGAATGCTATCATCCTCAGCCAGAGGCGTGGCAGGGGGAAATAGGTGGGCACCTCCTCCAGAAAGATTGAGGTCTGTTTGAGGAGACCGCCCCAGCCAATGCAGCAGTCCTTAATCTTAAAACACTATATCCGTCATAACCATGTGTCTGTCCATACAGCCGTAATGCACATAGTCACTTTTACATCTGGTCCCTACTGGTTCAGAGACAAATCTTTTCTTTCCATGTAGATGGGAAGCTCCTGGAAAAGGGACCATGCCGTGTGTCAGCGTTATCAATGTCAGACTTAGATGGTCAACCCAAATTAAGTTTACCTGGGAATGCTCACCGCCACCCTTGTATTTATTTAATTTGCTGAAGAATTAAGGTGTTTTCTTACTGAGACACCTACAGGTCTGTCAGTGTGACCCAGCATGTTGATAAGTGAAACCGAGGGCAGGCTGGGCACAGCTTAGAAGTAACCCACATCTCCCTCATTCAACTCAGGGCAAATGTGGGAGTCAGCCAGGAAACCCCACGTAACAGGTTTCTAAGTCTCTAACATAAGCACATCTAGGTCCTGGCTTTCATTTTGTCAGAAGACAAGTTTACTCTGTACCACGTTATGCAGTATAGCCAAATCAATTTTACTTTAAGGAGCTTTGTAAGGGTGCTTTTCTCTAATTGGGCCAGCCATAATTAGCCCACAAATCCGTCTTCAGAATGGTCAGTCTGAATAGCAGTAGAATCAATTCTGTCACTCGGGGTGATAGAAGGCTTTTGTTTAGAATTCAGTTAACACACTTTCACTGAGGACTTCCTTGTGTCAGGCCCTTTTTAGGGATCAAAGTTTCAAAATGTAGTAATGCACTGAACCTTATTCTCCCAGACAGTCACTCTCGAACCCCGCGGGCAGCTTTCTAAAGTACGAGCGTGTATTTGTGGGCTCCAAGTCAAGGTGGAGTCCAATATTACTTGTATTTCAAATTCCCCATGATGCTTTTGACAATTCACCAGAAAGTAGAAGTACAGTGGGTGTCTATTCCCAGAGTTCTTAGTAATAGGAAAAAAACCACAAAACTTCCATGTATTGGGTCATTAATTTAAAACGAGACTTTTACACATAAAATCTCAAAATCCTCCTAATACATCTGAGAGTCACTCAAAGCCCCCACCTTGCAGATGGAAACACTGAAGTGATCTTTACACGGGTTCAGGAATTCGCCCAAGGTAACACTCTGTAATCTGAGGCTGTGGGATTCTAACTCAGAGCTCTCTGGCATTACAGTTCATGTGAAAGGAAAAAAAAAACAATCCAGATTCATTGGGTTGAGTGTTCATGAGAATTAAATTAAAATGCTTACGTATTCTGTTCAAGATCTGTATCCTCAAAACCAGCTCCAAATGGCTTTACTGTGTTCCTGACGAGACACTGAGCAGGTTTTTTAGAGACTGTAGGACAAAGCCACACGGCAGGCAGCTGACGTGGGCAGAGGGGAGAACTTCGACTCCAGTAATACTGTGAACTAAAGTCCCCCGACCCCGCAGGCCACCAACAGAACCCGAGACCGGAAGCTGAGGGCCAGAACCCTGTCAGAAGGGAAGCGTCTGCTGTCCGGGAAGACCAGTGCTGAATCCTCAGGTTCCACCTCTTCCTACAGAAACCTTCCCATCAGCACGCTGGCAAACCAGCGTGCTCCCAGACCCCATACACCTCGCCCAGGTCCCTGGGTTGAGGAGACAGACTGGAGCTCAGGCTCCTATCTCCTTACCAGTCAGCCTTGCAACACAGCCTTCTCTTTCCTCGAAAGCTGGTGTCAGATATAAGCATCTATGCGCGTTGGGCAGCAAGCCCTGGTTTGGTAACACCATCTGCATTTCAAAACCAGCGCCGTATGTTGGAGTGCAGTAACTGTAAGATGGTGTGTGGTGTGTGTGTGTGTGTGTGTGTGTGTGTGCGGGAGGTGGGGTCTCTATCTCTAGACGCTTCTGCCGAGGTTTCCAATTTTATCTGTGTTGAGGTTTTTTACAGACTCCTGATGTTTCTCTAGGCTGCGATTAATCTTATCGTCCCAACTACATTGTAAACTGTAAGTTATATTGGCTCGCTTGCTTGGTCTGACCACTCCTACTTCAGGACCAATCCTGTAGGGAGCCAAGGAAAACCCTCCCCTTTTGGATGGCTGTGTGACTTGAGACGAAAGGAAACATGACCCCCTTCAACGACCACAGAACCACCTCGGCGCTAGTTAGCAGCAGGGAGCCCCATGACCTGGGTCCGCCGAAAACAGACCCACAGCCCCGCTCTTAAAAACAAACACGTGGAGCCACGGGCCCTCCCACCAGGCACAACCACTACAGGTTTTTAACTCTGCATGAAACAGACCTCACAAACAGATCTACCCTTAGCACGGACGTGACCTGCTTTTCTTGCCAACCAGTTAAATATGGGAGTAGGTGGGGAACAGAAAAGCCTAGTATTAATGGGGCAGCTGCATGTCACACACAAAAAACGTAACTTCAGAGCTGAGCTTTGAGAAAGGTGACATCAGTACCTTCGTGGTCGTCAACAGATTTCGCTGAGCAGTGGTTACGTGCAAGACGCTTGGCTAGCCGCCGTGGTACACACAGGAAACAAATGTCATCTCTCAGTCCCAAGAGCTGACACCAGGGTGGGAAAAACATCTTTGTTTTATAGAAACGGATTCAGACAAACAGAAAAGTAAGAATCATGAGGTGAACTGTAGCACGAAGAAGGAAAACCAGTCACTTCAGGAGATGCAGAAAACAGATCTGCTGACATCAAATGCTCATGTATTATTTAAACATGCATGCCTGAATCTCTTAGCAAATTGATCTGGGAATGAATTTTTTAAATTTACAAGTAAACCTCAATTAAAAAAAATAAAAGGTAACTGCATATTAAATGATGAAAATGTACAACTTACCCCCAAAACAGTTTTCAACGGTATACTGGAGTTCCTACAGAATAAAAAAGACAAAAAAAAATTTTTAACATTGTAAAGGAAAAGAGAAAACAGTTATTATTTGCAGACAATAAAATTATACACATTAAAATCTAAGAAAATTCAAAGAAAAAATATTATCAATAGCTTTAAAAATTTCTAAATGTAACACTGATCCAGAAACACCAGGAGCACTGGATATGTGCAATTACCAACTCGATGCTGGAAGAGAAGAAAGGCCCACTTCCAGGAGAGCAGACTCGCAGAGCACCTCGGACTGAGGCTGACAGAGATGCGCTGGAGACTGTCAGCTCAACTTCACTGAGCACAGACTCGGCTCTGCTTCCTCTTTAAACAACCTCAGTAAAATTCCAGGGAGGAGTTCTAAATGTATTAAGTCCCTAAGAAAATGGTGGGAGAGGTAATTTTTAAAAGACATGTTCCAATTACCAAATGGCAAACAGGCAATGCTGAATAATATTCCACATCCCTTTTTCAAAATTGCTGGAGATTTCTCAGCCCTGACATAAAATACTGCTAGGCTGTAATATGGAAGTTACTTAATATGTACGAACCTCAATTATGTACAAATGCCTTATGCTTACTGCACTTACAAAACTGTAAAACCAAATAAAACTTAGCAATAAATCCAAACAAAAGTACAGAAACCAGTTACATTGAAATCAACAACACTAACTCAGGGAGATGGATGGGGCTCCTTTACTGAAACTAAGTTTCTATTTTCAGTGTCAATACAGAAGCTAAGGGCCACCGAGCGAGTTCCTTTGACTCCTTCCTGTCATGTCCTTGGGCCATCCAACCAGTCATGTCCCCAAAATGCTTTTTCTGTAGGGAAGCTGTCCTCACAGCACCCCCTGAATCACCTGGCTTTCCCTCATCAATCTCTGCTCCAGGATCTCGGAGAGCTCCTGGCGCCCGTGTGACCTCAGCCTCACATGCAAACGTGTGCGGACGAGGGCAGGATGAGTTGGTTATCTGCTGGCCACCCAGATAGCCCCGCACATGTTTTAATTAAAAGTTAACATAATCTTCAAGGATGCCCGCAGTCCATGACAAAGAAGGTAAAATAGGACCGCCAACTAGATGCTAGGGACAGGACAGCATTTCATTTCTCTCTCCACTTCTCTTCCCAAGTTCGGATCACAGGAGCTGGAGCCAAATGAGAAAAGGATGAAGCAAACTTCCTGTCATGCCCCTCACGCCCTCTCTTTTGGGCCGCACGTCTCTCAGGTTGAAGTCTGGTAGATGTCAGAGAAAGGAAAGATGATAAACCTTTAATGAGGGTATGAGGCTAAGGTTGAAAGCTAGATGATATTTGATTAGACTGGGCTTTTTAATGATGCCAAGTGATAGAAAATGATAGAATCTGTCACTATTAAGAGCTGGGAAGGGCAGATTCAACATGAGGATGGTGAGCAGAAGGAAAAAACTCACCACATTCAAGTTTTAATGAGTCAGTACCTCAACAAAAGATATAGAAAAACTATTAGATTATATTCCACTGGGTTGTGGGGATTGGTGAATTTAGGCATCAACAGAGCCGGGCTGGAATCTTGTCCCTGACCTTATCTGTTCCATATCTCTGGACAAACTATAATAATTGTTCTGCATATTAATTTTTCACCTGTAAACTGGGATACTATTACCAACCCCCCCAAGCCACTCACGGGGTTATATCGGCAGGGACTCTGACAAGTACATCTGTTTTTTCTTCCCGTAGTCTCTTATTTTCTGTTTCCTTAGTACATATCCATACAATATTTTTAATATATAAGATGTTATAATCAGCTGACATGTCATTTTGTGTTCTGCTAATTCACTTCAGGTTTTGGTGCTTTTCATATGCTGAAAATGCCACATATTGCCATTGTAATACATCGAAGAAGCCATCATTTACTTCGCCGGTTCCCTGCAGTGGGAAAGTCTGATTGTTTCCAAGCTCCTCCCTCCCAATATAAACTGTGATGTGGCTAACATTCAAAAGAAATCACTTTCACACTCTCCCTATCCCCAAGGACAAAAGGGCTTAGGCAGGCATTATTACCTTCAAGTGCAGTTATTTATTCTATCAATTAATATTTTATTGGAGCCTCCTTAAAGTGTCAATATTCCTAGAATACCGGGACTTGTCATTGGAGGAGGAAAAAAAAAGCTTCCTCTCAACTTAACTCATCTGAACTTCTCCCGTGGAGACCACAGAGTTATTTAATTTACCCTGGTTAAGGGGACACTCCCCCTGAGTCCCCACGGGGACTTTCTAAGACCCTTCCCAATTCAGATTCAGGATTAAATAGCCTGCAATAATGTCATACCAGCATATAATGAAACACACTGACTTAGTCCGTCAGCCCTTTCTATTACCCACATTTCAGCCCCCTCCTCCCCGACGGGCTGCAGGGAAGTGCCTCTATCTTTCCCAGGGCTGCACTAGAGGAGTCTCTCCCTCCTATCTGCCATCTGCTTTCACGCTGCCTTTCATCCCAAACCCCAGTTGCTCAGGTCTAATTACTGTCACCTCTACCTATGCAGGTAGTTTAAAGTCTTGAGGGTCAGTTACACTCCACCGCATTCACTATAAGAGCTTATCGGGAAAACCCACGTTTCCCGAGCATGCACACAGCCCTCCCACACACACGTGGCCTGCCCCCCTCCCAAGACCACGCCAGGGCCTTTTGAAGCCTCTGTCAACATCTCCTTCTCCAGCTTTTCCTCTCTGGTTTGTAGTTAACCTGCTCTTGGCCCCAGTCTTTAGCCGCTGCCTCAGGCAACCACGAGGTTAAGTATGTACGTCTGATTATTTTTGATAAAGGCCCCATGAAAGAAGCTGTTGGCATGGAGCAAGTTCTGAGTCTGGTCAAATAAAACAGCCTTGTGAGTATGGGGGAGGGAGGTCTTCCAGAGAACCAGAGAATGGGCTAGGCAACGGCAACGCTCTGGGAAATGCAGCCCAGCCCACCCCTGCAGTGGCAGCCAGGATTCCGGTTTGCGTGCTAGTGCAGGCTTCCCATAGTCAAGGCTGCCCTGGAGCGGGGACGGGGGTGGGAATGGGGAGCGCAAAACCACAAGATGCATTCTTCTTGGGGACATTTAGCCTTTTTTTCCTGAATAAAGTCTCCCTGATGGCTTCAAGCCTTTGGTTCACTTTCAAGGTTCTGCAAACTTTGATTCTGACTATTGCAGCTAGTATCCTCATTGCTTTAATAAAAAAGAGGATTATTGAAGGCCATGACTCTGCTAATACCATCCCACCTAGTAGCTCCTTAAATTTTTCCAGAGCTGCAGGCTTTGTCTCTCTCCAAAGCATCCTGTGCATAGGTGGCCAGTTAATCCTGAAACCCACCTGGGACCAGAGCACCATGGGAGAAACCTTTGATGGATCACACAGCCTCTCCCCTTGATCTGGTAAACATGGCGGTCTGCCACAGTTTTGCGGCATGCCTCTCCCTGACTTGGGCGCAATTTCCCAGACATTGTCACCAGCCTCTAACTGAATAGCCTCTCTGGAACTTCTCACCTCAATGGCCCCTCGAATTTTTCCTCCTCGGGAGAGAATGCTGGCTGCTGAACGGGACCGTTTCAGTGAACCAGCAGCTCACACGCTTTGCAGGCAGAAACGCTGGCTGGGTAAGGCAGGGCCAGGAGTCTAGGAGGAGGGAGAGCAGAGCCCCTCCGGGCTGCTGGTGAGGTCAGCGGCCTTTTCTAATTTCTTCCTGCTGAGCCCACGGAACTGGGCTCCGCTGATTCACCACCATTTGCAAGATCGTATCTGATTAACATCAGCAAGACACTTTCTGCTTGGAATTTGTGAAATTTAAATGTCTCTAGAAAAAGTCTAGGATAAAATCCCTGCATGGTTTCATAAAAACTGCATGAAAATAAGAGGTCAATAGAGTTGATTTCCAACCACATTTTATGGCAGGCGCTGTGCTTGGCCTCCGGGTGGACTGAAAATAGTACGCGATTTGGTGTTTGACCTTGAAAATCTTACAACCATACCAGATTAATAGACCTAAAAATGTAACTAAATGTCAGACAATGAATTAGTAGCATGTACTATATTAGTGTTCGACTACAGCCAGAAGAGAGAGGGGTCAGAGGGGTCTCCTGTGGGTGAGGGGTCTGAACCGGGTTTTACAGTTTGGGGAGGAAAAAGCGAGGACTTTCAGGACCAGACGTGGGGAAGGCAGCCTCCTCCATGCGTTAGTGTTCAGTGCAAGAATCTCACTGCAAGTGCAGGTTAGGAGCTGTATTTCCTGTGAGTCTGCGTCAACCAATCTCTGGCCAGACCCCGGGACCTGCACTGTAACAAGCTCCTCACTTATTTCCAGTGCACACGAGTCAGGCTGGGACCCAAAAAGGTGAAGGCCGGAGGTGTGTGGGAGGGATTCAAAATCTGACAAATGGATTTTAACAAATAATGTGATGACAGTACAAGCTGAAAAGGCAGTGACTATAGTTATCATTGTAAGTCTCTCTACCTCACACTGACACTTGTGGCCCAGTTGTCCTTTGCGGTGGAGGCTGTGTTGTGCATTACAGGGTATTTAGTGGCATCCCTGGGTCTCCCTTCCCAAAGAAACTAGCATCCCCACCTCCCAGCACGAAAGCCAGAAATGCCCACAGACATTTTCAAATGTCAGCCAGTGGGGAGAGGTGCAAAATCACCCGCAGGTGAGAACCACTCCCAAAACGTAGGGGCTCAGAGCAGCTGTTTGTCAGTAGCTCTCATAGTTCTGTGGGCTGGCAGGGCTGGGGAGAGCTACCCCTATCAAGTAAGTCTTCAGCAGAAAGCTAAAGAAAGTGGGGGTGAATGCACAATTTGCAGAACATAAAGCGGAATTTATTTCTGGAGTGGTTTCTCCACAACTGAGTTGTCTATGAATATTTTAAAGTGAATGAGTGAATAAACATTCTCTTTCTTCACTTTTTTGTTTTGTTCTAAGGTAAGTCAAATAACTGTGTAGCAGCTGAAATCTCCAGTTTGCTCTGTTGGACTGAGAGTTACTAAGGAACACACCCACAGGAAAGGTATCCCGCAGGGTCCCACGAGGTTTCATTCTTATGGGGCAAGGTAAAAACCCAACACCCGAGATAAAATAGAAACTAGTAAGACATAGAAAAAAAATCAGTGAAACTAAGAGTTGTTTTGTCTGTAAAGAGAAACCATACTGGAAAACTTTAGCTAGAATAACCATAGAGAGAGAGAGAGAGGACTCAAAAACAAAATTCTAAATTAAAGAGGAGACAGTACAACTGGCACCACAGAAATACAAAAGATCGCAACAGACTCTCATAAACAACTATATGCCAACAAATTAGATAATCTAAAAAAATAAATTCCTAAAAACATGCACTCCACCAACAATGAATCATGGAGAAATAGGAAAATCTGAACAGACCAATAATGACGAAGAAAACTGAAGCAGTAATCGAAACCTCCCAACAAAGAAAAGCCCTGGACCAGATAGTTTCATGGGTAAACTATATCCTACATTTAAAGAAAGATTAATGCCAATTCTTCTCAAATTCTTCCAAAAAATTAAAGAGGAGAAAACACTCCCACACTCATTTTATGAGGTCAGCATTACAATAATACCAAAGCCATATAAGCATACAAAAAGAGAAAACTATAGACCAATATCCCTGATAAATATAAATGTGGAAAATCTCAAAATTCTAGCAAACCAAATTCAAATGCACATTAAAAGGAACATGCACTATGATCAAGCGGAATTTACCTCTGTGATGCAAGAATTGTCAACATGTGGAAATAACAGTCATACATCACATTAAAAGAATGAAGCATAAAAGTCATTTGATCTCAACAGATGCAAAAAAAGTGTTTGAAAAAATTCAGCACCCTTTCATGACAAAAGTTCTCAAAATTTAGCACAGAAGGAACATACCTCAACATAGTATGAAAAACCCACAGTTAACATCATACTCAATAGTGAAAAGCTAAAAGATTTTCCTGTAAAATAAGGAACAAGACAAGGACGTTCATTCTTACCTCTCCTGTTCAACATAGTACTGAAACTCTTGGCCAGAGCAATAGGGCAAGAAAAGAAAAAGGCATCCAAATCAGGAAAAAAAATTTAATTGTCTCTGTTTGCAGATACCATCTTAAATACAGAAAACCATAAAGAGTTCACAAAAAAACTATTAGAACTGATAAATTCAATAAAGTTGCAGAATTCAAAATAAACATGAAAAATAGTTGTAATTCTATGCACTAGCAAAATTTCTCAAAGAGAAATTAAGAAAACAATCCTATGTACAATTTCATCAAAAACAGTAAGATACTTAGGAATGAACTTTACATCAAAAATGACAAGACACTTATGAAAGACACTGAAGAAGATGCAAATAAATATCTGGTGTTTGTGGATCAGAAGAATTCATATTGGTAAAATCTCCATACTACTCAAAGTCATCTACAGATTCCATTTCCTTGAACTTGGCCCTCCAAGGTAGTTGTAACAAATATAACTTAGGTGCTACAAAGTAGCAAAGATGCTATTTTACCAATGGTTACCAATACCAATAAGGGTCACTAGCTCTGCCATTCTAGGATTTTATAAATAACGCCCCTATTAAATAAATTGATTGTTAACTAAATAGTGGATTTGGTGACTATGATGAATCCACAACCACAATTTTCATGCTAAGCTCGTTGAGGGCAAATGTGAACCCAGCCACCTCTGTGCCCTCAGGCTGAGAGCAGGACTGAATCGAAACCTGCTGCGGAACAGTCAGACAAGCCGTCAGAGCCTCACCAGGGCTTGCCTCTTCCAGCTCGTGCTCCTTTCATGACAGCCACACGTGTCCATAGGCACGGACACCTTGTAGTTAGTTACAACTCTATCTGAGCAGGGATGGGGGAGGGGATTCTTATTCCTCGAAGCTTCCCTGGCTCTTAATGTAACACTTAGCCTGGAAGGAAGCAGCACAATGAACACAAAATGACGATACTAATGACCAAGAGGCCATGGCTGGCTCAGCTTGATCAGAGAAGGAGAAGCATCTCCCTTCCTGACGCAACTGCCAGATCCTGACGATGGGCCTCTGTCACTTGGCTGGGAGCTGGTGTTCGATACATTTTAAACTGACTCAGTGTCCTGCCTCTACTAACTGGATCCCCATTGATTTTTAATGAGTATAATTGTCCCAAGGGCAACTGACGTTATGTTTGTTTCTAGCTACCCCCAGGATATAAGTGAGCTTGGTCGCTCATGTGGGGGTCAAAGGGTTAAACCAAGCTGCCGGTGTAAAGGCGGCAGGGGTGAGGGGGAGTGGGAAGACAGGCCTGTGGCAGACGCAGTGACTAATCATGGCACACAATTTATTTGCTTCGAAGCTCACTGCAGAGGGCAATCATTGTTTCAAATAGAAAAGCTGTTCAAAAATAATTGGGAGTAATTGAAACTCACTGAAATATTGAATAAAACATTAGATATTTTAACCGGTGTTTTCTTTATAATTATCTTTAGAGGTGATAGCAACGCAGCCCGTGAGCTGCTGTGGGCCTCCCCTGTCCCCTTTGTCCTCAGTGATCAATTCTGCCAAACATTTATTAGTGAGAGTCACAGCTAAGGAGACACCGGGTCAAACTGGTCCTCTCTGCATGGCACGCCCTGAGTGCACCCCCAGGCAGGCACGAGCCGGATTCGGTTTCAAAAGGCTGGGTTCCATAAACGCAACAAGGAAGAGCGCCAGGCGGGGTGTCCTGCCGTGGCCTCCGTGGGCTCCGAGCAGTGTTCCCACCAGCCGTCACGATGCTGCTCCGCGTGCCATCTCTCTGAGTACAGCCTGGGCAGGGGCTATCAGCTGCTATTTGCCAGCTGTCACCCGCACCGTGTCTGCTGTCACAGAGTTTGTTCGACAGATTCCGGCTTTGTGGCACATTCTGTCCTGCCATTCTTGGATTCTATCTGCCTACACCAAAATGACAGTCAGAAGGATGAGAGTGGGAGGCTGAGGCGGCCCTGGCTCTGAGGTACAGCTGAGCCCGGCAGACAGGAGGACAGCGGCAGATGACACACTGGCCATGGTGGGCACACAGGAAGCATTCACTATGTCCCTCCTTAGACTATGAGGCTTGATGACCGGCATTGCATCCTATAATTGCATCTCCGAGTCCTTAGGACCTACCTACCTCAGCACCCGTCCCACAGACGAGTAACAGCAGCTTGCCGAAGGAAGCAATCGTGAGTCTCCACAGCATGGTCTCACGGTGCACAGCCAGGGCTCAGGAGTCAGGCAGAGCTGGCTTCACGTCCTGCCTCCCCTGGAGCCCCACACGTGATGGTGCTTAACTGCTGTACCCTTCACCCTCACTGTCCGTGAAATGGGGGTGACAGCAGTCTGTGGCTCACGGATGAAATCACACAGGGAGACCTCAGAGGCCCAGCACCCAGGGCACCTGCCTGAGTCCGGGAGAGTGCCACCCCCTTAGTTGTGCTTAGCAGGTTTCCAAAGAACATGGACCACGGCCCAGGAGCGACACACTTAGTGCAGAACTGAAAGCACTCTGTGACAGCTCAGACTTTTGCAGCATTTCTCCACCTGGGGTGAGCTGTGCTAGTTGAGGGAAACCCCGCAAGTCCCCCTTCAGTGTTCCACCGGAGGTAGGAACAAGCCGACTAAGGAGCCAGTTCCCAGGCACCTGCTCCAAAATCCCCAGGGGGTCCTTACCCTCGGACAGGACCTCCCCCAAGGTGAGAGAAGGAAATAAGGCAAAGGAAAACAGGTTCTCTTCCTTAAAGCCTGGGACCGTCAGCCTGACCCCCACCGAGTGCTTCCTCCCAACACACACTGCCTCCCCCAGCACGGGCTTCCTTCCGCACATCTGCTGTGCGGGGGAGACCCTGCCCCTCGGACTCATGCGTCTGACTAAAAGCCCTAGAACTCACAAGGACGGCCTCACTGTGTGCCAAGGACTCTGTTCTGCCTCAGACCCATCAGAGCAGGGGTGTCAAACTCATTTTCACCGGGGGCCACATCAGCCTTCCAGTTGCCTTCAAAGGGCCAAATGTAGAGCTCCTTGCCCCTAGTTAAGAAGTAGTTACATTTATACAGTCCTAAAATTACATTCGGCCCTTTGAAGGCAACCAATCAAAGGGTTGGTTTGGTTGATGTGACCCCCACTGAAAATGAGTCTGTCACCCCTGCATTAGAGAATTTTCCTCCCAGACAAGCAGAGAGAGAGAGAGAGAGAGAGAGAGGGAGGGGCAGTCCAGCAGGCCTGAGCTCCTTCTGGAAGTCAGTGAGTGCGCAGGGCTAGAATAAGGAAGCTACAAGGCATTTGGATGAAGGCTGACTCGGGAAAGGCCATCCACAGCGAGCAGCCTGAGAAGGCTGACTTAGCAGGAGGTCTGGGGCAGATGCCTGGCTGACCATCAAAATGCACGAAATCTCACGGAAATGGTTAGGACATTTAGGACTGTGAACAAAGGCAAGGTCAACATCTCAGGGCTTGATTGGAGAGACTACACACATGCATGAGGCCTGGCACTGGGTTGCTTCAGCTGTGGTCCAGATGTGGTCTTGACCTGCACAGGTTCTCGGGCTGGATCTGATGGACTAAGAAATAGGGTCGTGTGGGAAGGCTGCCATTCACGTCATCCTCCATGAGCGTTTCCTAAAGAACACCCTAGGCCCTGCACCCCTGGAGAGACTGCTCACTGCATAGAAATAATGCTCCCGGAAGAAGAACCATAAAGACAAGGGACCAATTAGATCCTAGCAGGGGAGCAAGACAATTCGCTTTCCGGCTTTCCCATGGCTTCCGGTCTGCACGGGAAAGTGAAAAATCTGGACTCCATTTCCCCAAGCACACTCGCTCTCCTGCTCTTTCTCCAACGCAGTGATTTATGAAGTTGGCGTGATTCTTAGAGTCCTTTCAGAACAAAGAGCCCTGGAGTATAAACCTGCTTGTTAGCAAGAGATGAGCAGAATGAGAGCCTTCCTTCAGCTGGCTGGTGCTTCCTGTCCATGTTCATGTGTGGCAGCTCTTAAATAAAAACCGGAGGCACTGTCCGCTGTCCGCCAGCCAGACTGAGTGTGGGCAGGACCCCTGGACCCAGGGTGGGGGTAGGGTCGGGGGATTTCCATGAAGCTGCTCGCTGGGCACAGGAGGTAAGGGGGAAGTGGAAAGCACCCTGAACAGGGCCGCGTGTGTCTCGGAGAGGAAAGCAGCGGCTAGGAAGCCAGCAGCCAGCACATTGCTGCAGGTAGGCCAGGATGAGGGGGCATCACTTTATCTTATTTACAGGAAAAGAAAGTGTAGCTTTTATTTATTTTTAAGTAAATTCCATTGAATGGCTGACACTAGCTCAGACATAAGGAGGAATAATCTCAGATCTGCCTTCGGGACCAGCGTTGTCCTATGGGCTCGGCTCGCTTTCCCAAACAGTAAACACAGGCTGGTGTTCTCAGGGGCCACCGGAAGGGTGTGAAGGGCTTGGGCCCAGCCTGGCTGCCCTTACAGGGCCGAAACCAGGCTCTGCCACCACACATTCCTGCCCGGCTGTTTACTGTTCCAGATACATGGAAATCAGGCATGCTCTCCCCCGAACTCCTCCGGCTGAAGAGGACAAGCACTTCTGCGAAGCACACACTATCCAGCTCTGCAACCTGCCGTGGCAGGCTCAGAGAAGGCCAGAAAGCCAGAAAAGGGCGCAAGAGGCCACCCCGGGTAGGGCACGGCTTACTAGAGAGGAGCAGGGTGTTTGGGGGCCAGCCCAAGGAGAGGGCTGAGGTCAGGTTTGGTGGTTTGACTCTGCTTTCTCTGAGAACAGCTTCCCAAGCACGTTGCAGCAGCTGGACTGACCCCTCTGGGCATCACCTTGTTCTGCCCATGAACCATGTGGTCATCTTGGCAGACGTGCAGTGTCCCACACGCACATGCTGCCTCTAAGTTCTTGGAGAAGATTTGAGGTGAAGAAGTCAGCCAGAGGTCAGGACACAGCTCAAGAGTGAGAGTTACAAGAAGGTTTGGGCTCAGCTGAAGTGACTTCTTTGCCCACAGGCTCACCCAGGGCCATACGGGTCACACAAAAGTAGGGCAGCACTCTCTTGGCATCAGCATCTAAGAAAAGCTTCCCTTGCCCCACCAAGCCTACCCTGACTGAGAACCCCGCTGGGTGAAACTGGTCGATGGGAAGAAAGTGGGTTGCTTCTCACAAACCTGTTCTCCCACAGGGCTCCTGAGACTGGAAACAAGGACATGTCTTGGAGCGGGGACTGTGCACAGGGTGGAAAATGACTCCACAAATGAAATTACTATTCTGAGAGAGTCTGGGCTGGTGATCGGAGTGTGAGGCCAGGTACTCAAAACAGGAGGGCAGGGCTGTGTCTGGCAGCTTGTGACTATTGCTGACAGCGTGCCTGTGCTGGGGAAGCTCCCATTCACGGGTGGAGCTTTGGGCGAGGGAGAGACCCAAGACTTCCCATGGAGATCACACGTGGCCCTGAAGCCAAGATATTTTTTAATAACCATGTTAATGATTTCAACTGTTGAAAATGTAACAACTGTGCCAATTTATAAGTGTTAGCATATAGTGGGCTCTTCCCAGGAGTGGCTACATAGTTGGCAGGGCCCAGTGCAAAAGGGTAACGTGAGGCCCCATGTTGAAAAACCATTAAGCAGAGCATTGAATCAAACAAAGGGCCCTTCTGAGCATGGCCAGCCCTGGCTGTTCCTACATGCCAGCTACCACGCAGTGCTCTTTATTTCTATTACCTAAATAAAAATCTGCTAAACAACCCTAGAAGGTAGAAGCTATTACTACCTGCAATTATTAGATAAAGAAACCATGAGGCAGAGGTTAAGGCAGGAGGAACCCACACAGCCTCCTTCCAGAAGTTGGGGGACAGGGGGAGGACAACTGAACCCAAGACAGCACAGATGAGCACAGAATGAGCCACTCTTTGAGAGGAGGCGCTCCCTGTCCTTGCAAGTATGCACAGTGAAGCTGGAATCTAGAGGAGATGATGCATTTTCTGGGAGAAATGCCACCTCTACTGGATGAGCTACAGCGGTGGTTCGCGGCTCTACCGTGTGTAAGAACCGTGCGATCAGTGTCAAAAATGGAGACTTCTGGTCCCTGAGGCCAGGGAATCTGAATTTGTAACATCTGCAGGTTCTGAGATCCTCAGCCAACAGGTCAGGCTTAAAGAAATCATCACCTCTGTGGGAGGTAACTTTCAATTTCCCTTCCACCTCGCATCTCCTTGTTTTGTTCTAATTCTGTGAAATGACTGCATGTCCAGATCTGTACTGCTTTTCGGCTCTCTGCCTCACTTCTGCTCATTCCTTCCTCCCTCCCCTGTCCACACCCTACCATCCATTCCCACCTCCAGGCAGGGGGCTGCCCCCTGGACTTATCCTGTATTTTCATGCCGTCCATCCTGGGATTTTTTTGGGGGGCCAAACCTGGTGCCTCCCCATTGTCAATCCTCTTTCCCAAGTGTCTGGGGATCTAGCAATTATCTCATAAACCCAGACCAGCTACTTCCTTTGTCAACTTCTGTGTCTAACCCATAAAATAAGGGATGAAATCACCTCTCCAGCCCTTTCAGCCCTAACAGGTCTGTAAAGTGAGTATCTGTGAGTCATATCCCTCTAGTCGTCTGCACTGGGTCCCTCGGCCCACAGCGCTGACCCTTGGAGGGGATCTCGTCTCCAGAGCTGGGAGAGCACGAAGCCCAGCACAGCGCCACGGTGAGACTGGAGTATGGGATTCCGTGCACAGGGGTCTGCTGTCCGAGAGGCATCCGTGTTCAGACCCCTGTATGACAAGATCACAGCCCCTTGCAGGGGAATGACTCCTAAACAGGAGACATGTGTAGCGAGCCTCTGGTGCATTCTGTTTCTGTCACAAGTTGCTACTATATGTATGAAGTCACTCATTAGGTTGTGAACGACTGTACAGGCCAGCCAAGGAAGTCTTTCCTCAGTAACATCCAAGCATGGTGCAAATTCTGTATCCTTTGCCAGCTGGCGAGACTGCTGGGAGTTTCTTCACCCCTACTAGTTTGTGTCCTCCTTGTTAATTTTTGTCATATTTTCACCTTTAGGTGACAAGAGCAAATAATTACTTAGGTAAGTAGTGTTCCAATGTTACTGTTCTGAAGAATCTCCCAGGGCGATGGTTCTCCAAGAACAGGCTCTGGATGGGCAGCATCTGGGAACTCTCACAGAAATGCACATTTCTGGCCTCACCCCAGAGCCCAGAATCAGAAACTGCCAGGGGCCAGCAACCTGTGTGTTCACAGACCCTCCACCATTCTCATGCAAGAAAAGCTGGAGCATCAGTGACCCAGGGAAACTGGCTAAGAACGCAGACTGTCAGGCCCCAGGTGGACATGGTAAGTCAGCTGGGGTTTTTTTTTTGAGGGGGGCAGGACCTGAATACCTGCATTTTACCTCATCTCTCTGTGGAGACATAATGCTTTACCTTCATTTAGCACTCTACCTACTACAAAGAGTTCCCTGGCTCACTTTTCACACGAGACCGCTCTTGCGGGCACTAGTCATGCACGTGTGCTCTGTGAATGCCGAGAGGGGAGAGACATCGTCTTCATCCGCTTAGCACAGGCCTAGCCACAGACCGGTGCTTTCTTGTGAAAGACAGTCAACAACTACCTCCAAGTGTATCCTGATACACACCTGGACTTCGCAAGCTAACCTTGGGGGACACGGAGACCGGGGGAGCCCTAGATTCCCAGCTTTCCTACAACTAGTCTGGCTGGTGTGACCTTCAGAACAGCAGCCACCAAGGCGACGCCTGTAAATAGAAAGTGACGAGAGAAGAGAATCCAGTTTGCTGATCATTAAGCTCAGAAACACACAGGCATCAATTATTCAGTTCCTACAAGTCCTCATTAACAGAGGCTCCTCCAGTGCGGACAGCACAATAATTCAAATGAGGACTGTCCTCAAGTTTATCTCTGCAGGTGCGGTGACAGGAAAATAGCATGGGGGAGGGGGCATCGTGCGGGACGTTGGTTATACCACCAGAGTGGAATGGCAACGAAGCCAAGTTTGTACAACCTCAGCGGCACCATGTATGATGGTTCTTACCTCAGTGCTATGCTCTATCGATGCCTTGCCTACCTCCAAAATCAAAGGATCTGATGAAGAGGTCAAGACCTAGCAACCTGTAATTTATATTCATTTGCCTTTGTTTCAAACAGCTGCAACTAAAAAGACTCACGCTGTATTTTTATTGCTTTTTTTTAACTGATTTGTACACTTTTTAAGGAGAACGCAGTAAGCGAAGTTTTACTGTGTGTTTAGGACCTGCATTCTCGAAGTTGAAAATCATCTCACTCCTTCATTTTGTGGGTTGTCCATTTAAGACAAAGTCATCCTATGGAGATTTTATATGAATAATTCACGATTTGCTCCCAACTCTGGTTGGGCAGGAGACTGAAACTGTGTTTGGTGGGATTTATACAGTTGGTAACCCGTGTCCTGACAGGCTAGTACAAGCACTTGGTAGAGAAGCTGGATGACGTCTGCCCCAATGTAATTCAAGACACGCACCCCGTCCAGGTATTCGCCCCCAGGAAGCCCTTGCACCCGAGGCACGGGAGACACGAGGTGCAGTGGTCACTAGAGAACCACCTCGAACAGGGAAGGAATGGTCATGACAGGAAGGCCCCAAACAGGGAAAGGCCAAGTGCAGAGGGGATACTCTACAGCTGTTAAATGATTGGCCTTGACCTACAACAGGAAAAAAAAAAAACTTGAAAATACAATGTTTAGTGCAGAAAGCAAGTTGAAGAATAATTGTTAGTCCTGAAGAATGATAGGTAAAGAATGTCACTAGTATGAATTAGAAACAATTTTAAAAACAACAGGGTGTGTTGCTTATGGATACAGAAAATAAACATTAAAAAACATGGTGGAGGCCCATCAGCTTGGATGATGGCGGCTGCAGGAGAGATGGGGCGGGGGGCAAGAATGTGGGGTGGAGAAGAGGCTTCTATGACATGTGTAATGCTTTATTTAAAAGCTATTTGCTTTGAAGCAAGTAAATGAAAGTTACTCCTGTTATGTGGTGAAGCTCTCCCACACCCTGAAAAGTGTGTAAACGTCCTAATAGGAAATGGACTGGAGTTGGGTAGGCTCCCTAAACGAAGACCACTTTTCTAAGCTGATTCTCAAGGCTTGGGGTCTTCGGCTGATGACACCTTGTAGGACTTCAGTGAGCTGGTAAAGCAACACATTTGCTTAGGAAGTCTGGGGAACTCGCTGGGAGTGAAGGCTGGGAGGAGGTGAGAATGGGAGCAAAGCGGGGTGCAAAAGGTGTTTTCTAGAAGGCCTTGCCTTAAAAAACATCTCATGAGATGTCAGGGAATAATGTGAAACGAAACAGCATGCAAGTGTGTGCATGTCTGCGCACGTAAGCACACACACAGCAAATGGCCCACAAGAACCGGGGGGGAGGACACCCAAAGGAGGGGAAGAAACTGTGGCCCCTGCCCTTTGATCAGGCTGACTGACACATCCAATCCAGATAGCACCAGGCTCCGGGGGCCCCAGGCTGGTACCCAGCTGCGAGGCAAAAAGCTAGCAGACACAAAACGCGTGCTGTCTCCGGCCTCTGGACAGGACACCTGGTGGTCAAGCCCCAAATCTCATCTTCAGTTTGGAAACCTATCCTGAACTAAACGCTGAATCTTGGGACTACCTACGAATTGGCGGATTAATTCAACAGGTAGATTGTGAAGCCCCACCCTAGTCCTCCTCAAGCGGAATCTCGGGATGGTGCTGGGGAGGCAGCCTGCCTGGTGGGCCACCCAAGGACGCTGCTGCTGATGGAGCTGAGAAACCACCAGCATCTGTGCACCCCGCCCCAGGCTTTGCTCTCAGGGTGCAGCATCCCAGAAAGGACCATGGAGTCTCACTGAAAACAGGGGAGTCAGGTTTGAGTTGCAGCCTCAGCATTAATTAATAATGTGTGACATTTCTTTAGTTGCTTTCATCACAGAGGAGGGTGTCCCTGGGCCTGTAGGAGTCCCCGTGGACACCCCTCGGAGTCTGCTTCTCCAAATAATACAAGACTAGGTGAGGCTGTGAGGACATAGCATGAACTATGTGGCCAGTGTGCTTCTGGGAAGCAGAAGTGAAATTCTTATGTGCCCAGAGGCCACTCTGCAGCCAGGTGGGGCTGCAGGACTCCTGCAGGACCAGGAGGAACTTCCTGGCCCTCCTTCGGACCTCCCACCACCGTCTGAAGGTTCTCCCTGCACACCAGTCCCTCCGTCCTGAGCCCTAGGACTCAAGAGGCTACAAAGTGATAAATCAATTATGAAATGGAAACCTCAATTACAGCCTGTCTGCTTAATTGTTTGACAAGTTAATTAATCTCCCAAGCAACGGGGCTCCATTCTCCCTGTAAATTGTGGGGAAATAACTATCGCAGGTCCCCAAGGTCCTGGGGGCACAGTATCAAGGAGGACCCTAAAACCCGAGAAATAATAAGCGTTTGGTGGGGTCAGAGCCTCAACACAGGAATGAAGAAGCTTGTTCCAGCTCCTGCCCAGAGGCGGTTTTGTTACTAATTATTTTGCTGCTAACTAATTAAAATCTTGTCTGTTTATTTATTTGTCTGTTTGTAGTCCTCTTCCAAGAGACACATCTCCTGCCTTTCTCAGAAGATCCCGTGATTCCAGCAGCCAGTGCTTCCAGGCGCTGAGAAACCCTACTGGGGGCGGCGCTGTCATGGCTGCCACAGTCCCGGGACTGGGCCGCAGGAGCAAGGCAGCAGGCAAGTGTTGAGGGCCTGCCTGTCTGTCTGCAGACGAGGCTGCTGTGGTCCCAGGCTTGTGATCCTGCCAGAGCGACAGTGCAGAGTTGAGGAGCCGCAGTGTTGCTGGCGAGGTCCAGGGACCTCCCTGCCCCAGGCTGAGCTGAGTGCCTGACTGAAGGTCAGACGGCTGGCTGGATCCCAACTAGACCTTCAAGAACTGCAATTACTGGGGATGGAACTCAGCAACGTTTAATAAGCTCCCTGGAAAGACTGAGACCCTGGCGGACTGGACTGGGTGGGAATTAGTCGCTGGTGATTGGACTGCATGATTTGGAAGCACCCTCCCTCGATCTGGCCATGCCTCACCGTCCTGTCGCCCCTGCCTGTCACCCCTGCCTGTCGCGGTGGTCATTTCGTGCACCAGCGGTGTTCGCTGCTGTGAAGACTCTTCTCCATGTGACCAAGTGCGGCCCCTTCCTTCATCCAGGGCTTTCCTCAAGAGACTGCCCCCATCTCCCCGTCTAAAACGTCACTCTTTTAGCAAAGGAAATGATGGGATTTAACAAGTTTCTTCGTATCACGCATTACTCCCTAAAATCGTGCTGTACCGTTGTTTACTACCTATCTTCCCACTAAGATTCGAGCTCCTGAACGGCAGGAGTTCTCCTGATCTCAGTTCAGGGCTGTGTCTGCAGTGTGAGGACAAGGCCTGACCCGGAGTCAGCATGTGAGAAGCCGCTGTGGCGTGGATGAGTGCCGGGGCGTGAACTTGCCATTAGCAGTAAATGCCGTATCGTGACACGGGCAAAATAACCATTTCAAGCTCCCTTGTGGATTCTAATGGTTTACAGGTAATAGTCTGCCGAAAACAGGACATGAAAATCTACAAAGAACAAAACTGAGAAGGTAGCGTATCAAAACCCGTGGGATTCACCTAACATGATGCTTACGCAAAATGTATAGGGCTAAATACTTACAATGAAAAAGCAGACTGGCCTCAAACCCATAAGCTAAGCTCTCACATTACAAACCTGGAAAAAGAAGAGACAAACCCAAGCAAGCAGAAAGAAGAAAATCATAAAGATAAAAGCAGAAATAAATGAAATTGAAAACACAAAAACAATAAGGAATGTAAATGAAACCAAAAGCTGGTTTCTTTCACAGATCAATAAAACTGAGAAAACTCTAGCAAGATTTACAGAGAAAAAAGACAAAAATGACCAATGAATTTGCAATGAAAGAATGGCTGTTGTCACAGATGCTGCAGACACCAAAGGATAACTGATAAGGAACCCACAATCTACCATCAGCTCTATGCACATAAATCTCAGAACTGAGATAAAATGGAACAATTCCTCAAAAGGATAAAGTTCCAAAACTCTCTCAAGATGAAAGAGATAACCTGAATATTTATATAACTATTAAGTTACTTGAATTAGTAGTAAAAAGCCTCCCAAAATGAACCCTCCAGGCCCAGAGAGAGGCTGGAAACTTCTCCATGTAAAGGCAGACCACGCCCACACAGCCTGCTCCAAGGACCAGAGCGGAGAGGACACTGCGCAGCTCGGTTGACAAGGCCAGTGTTACTATGAAACAAAAATAAACCCACTGCCACAAAGGAAGCACGCATGTCAATATCCCTCACGGAAAAAAAGACACAAACACTGTCACCAAAACATAAGCAGATCAATAGATCAATATAAATACAAATAACATATCTCAACCTAATAATGTTTATCCCAGGAATGCAAGACTAGATCAATATTCTGAAACCTATGAGTACAATTCACTATTTACCATATGAACAGTGTAAAGGAGATGAACCACAAGGTCGTATCAATTGATGTAGAAAAGGCAAAAAAACCCAATGTGTTAATCAGATACAAGATTCACCCAGGACAAAAACCCAAAGCATATTAGGAATGGAAGGCGGCGTCTGCACCCCGATAAAACTCTTTACAGAAGACCTGTAACCATCATCACCCTCTCTGCTGAGGCACTGAACACGCACCTCTGAAGACTGAGAAGACGCACATTTCCAATCCTGCTAGTCTTATTCGACACAGTGCTGACATTCGTAACCCGTGCGACACGAAAAACGAAATAAAAAGCCTACAGGTGAGAAATTAAGAAAGAAAACTGTCCCTATCTGAATCCAACATGATTGTCTACAGAGAAGATTCCAAAAAAAAACTCCAGGAGAAAGAAAACAAACTGCTGAGAACTAGTAAGTGAACCTAGCAAGGTGACGAAATACAAGTTCATGACACAAAAATTCAGCCACGATTCAGTTCCAAGGATTTGGAGTCAAATTATCCTTCTAGCACTTACTCGGCAGATACTGTGGGTAATCAAATGTAATCTCTCCAAGCCTCAGTTTCCTAATCAGAGAAACAGGATAAAAATAACTCACTTAGGGAAAATATACATGGAATACTTGATAGAAATACTACTCAAATGTCTGTCTCTTGTGTTCTAAGATACAACCCTTCCTGGCCTTCCAGCAAGTCATGCTAGTTTACCCTGAAGTCTCTGCATGGAGGGAGATGCTTCACTACATCACTCTGTAATCCCGGGGGGTTCTGCTTTAATTTCTGTATCCCCTCTCTGCCCACTCACTCCTTATTCCCCCCACACACACACGTGTTCCTGACTTTCAAGAGACACACCTGCTTTTTCTACTCTTTGCTTTAGGCAGCACACACACTGTGCTCTGAGCCATACCCCACTTGCTCACCTGCTAGCTGCTACATCTGTTCATCCCACATCTGTGCTCACATCCGAAGCCGGTCCTTTCCTGAAACTGCTTTCCTATCCACCCCCATCAGAGAAGGCCCTGGTTCCCACCTGAACGGGGCTTTTGGAAAGAGCTTCCGGGAAAGCTGTTGTCTTCAGCTAGTGGGGATAATGGGATTATTCTATCTGTGTAATAATAACATGTTCAATTTAAAGGGAAAAAAATTGGAAGCCAGTTAAAAGCTGCCGTTTGGCACCAATATATTATTTAAGGAATGAGTAATCGCTAACGATATTATTCTGGAGGCAGTTACCATGCAGTGATGTGAATAAAATGCACTAGATGGAAAGTTGTATTTCAAGTAAATATATGCACTGGAAGAAATGTATTACCACCCATTAATACGTATTAATTCAGAACCAAATGCCAAGCGGGTGCACCTGCATGGGTTTGAATGGCAGGCAGTGATTTGAAGTGGGAGGAAACTAGCTTGGATTTGGTCACACAGACTGAGAAATAAGGATGGGGGCGGGGGTTCATGACTCAAAAACGAACAGATGAAAGGACCAGCCCACCCACACAGCAGGCGTAGGGGCATCCCTCCCAGGCTCACGTAAGAGACGTATCTTTGACTAAGCCCTGCACTAACCGTTGGCACTTCAGGGGGCTCTCTTCCCTCCCCCATAGTATGCATCTTTAACACGGATGTTCTGTTAAAATGAAAGGAAAACAGAAACCTGTCCACAGTGTGCTAAGGTAAGCTGCCTTGACACCTTATTTTTTTCAGTGCGGGACAGGAGCGAAGGTCCCACTTGTCACTGTCAAGGTCGCCCAAATCTGAAATCTTCAAGGGTTTCCTCACTTAGCCTGGGGTCCAGACCTAAACAGCAAAGGTGGCTTCCCCATTCTCAAGTGGGACATCCTCAAGTGCCCCCTTTCCTCATTTTAGGGTGACCCAGAGGACTCCAAAGACATAGGACTAGGAAGATAAGGGTGCCCAGGCATGCATTTTCCCACCTATTTGGGGCAGAACTACTACAATTTCCCAGGCTCCACCCACCAGCCTCCGCCTGCAATCCAGGCTCTGCCCAACCGCTTTGGAGGTGGTTTGCTACTTTGTTTTAAAATACCACAGCGCTACACTGTTAAAGTCCTTACACTTAAATCCGCACTCCTTACTGGGCGGGACCCACAAAGCCCCTTACCACCTTCCCAGCCCAGCACAGCAACCTCATCTCCAGTCTTGACCCACCTCTTTTTTCCTCACACCCCAAAATTCAGAGCTTCTCTTGAGACCTCAGGCCTTTGGGTTTCCCACCCCATTGTCCAGAATGTGCTCTCCCTGGGTCTTCACATACCTGACCTCTCAGAACTCCCTCAAAGTGGCCCTCTGGGCAGCTGCCCATCTTGCACCCTCGCTCTATTTCACTTGGCCCTCACTGTTTTTTAAAATACCCTATACGCTTAGCAGCCATCTTGACCCTTATGTCCCCAGTTGCTAAAACAGAGCTTGGCACTCAATAAATATTGACCAAATGAATGACTGAAAAGAGCACCTCCCCCATCTATGCAACCTTGTCTTTTTCAGCAGTCACTGCATTTTCAACAGCAGATAGGAATCAATTTTCATAGTTTACGGTACAAAGCCCTGCCAATGTAACGGAATTTTTGAAGCTTCCTATGGTTGTTAAAAGTATCCACTGCACTGTGTAGTGTGGAGGAGGGTGGCAAAAACTGTCACCTGCTGCTGGTGTGTAACTCAGCAGAAGCCAAAACGCTTTGGAGTTTTTGGTAGTAGTTTTCAGAAGCTTAAAAAACACGCAGACATTTGACCAGTATATCCACTGCTAAGATTCTGTCCTGGGGAGGAGACATGAATAGGAGATGTGAATTTGAATAGGTTTTTATTTTTTAAAAAAACTGAAACTAAATAAAGAAGAAAATCCTGAGAATAATTTAAACATACAACAACTAGGATCTTGCTTAATAAGCCATCGAGAAAGCTAACTACCCTGCAGTCATTAAAATCATGTTGTAAAGATTATTTAATGCCATGAATAGGTAGTCTTTCAGGTTGTAAAAGGATGTTTACAGTGTGATGGTATTTTCATTGAAAAAAAAAACCTCCACGGTATGTGACTGTATAAAATCATGCATGCTGAAAAAGTTGAACACGCACATGATGAAACATAAGCAGCGGGTGGTAGAATTAGGAGTGAGTGGCAGTGTTTTCAAAAGCTCCTACAATGAATTATATGTTCCGGTTTATAAAAATGACACTATGGCGTTTTAAATGTGTATAAAGATATGACATGAAAGAAGAGCACAGATGTCCACTAGCTCGTCCTTACTGATCTTCAAACAAAGTATTTTGCAATGTCAGGAAAGCATAACAAGGTTCAAAGAGAAGCTTTGCTGTGCGCCCGACTCTGAGGTCGGCCACCACGCCCACAGTAACCTCTGCAAACACTATCCCGTGCGTGGATTCCCCTCTCCCACCCCATTCAGTCTCACTCCACTGGAGGGATGCACCACAGTTTATTCACCCACTCTTGTAACAAGGGGCATTAGCACTGCTCCCCGGGGGTCTTCCACTATCATGAAAAATGATGTGGGATGTAGGGAAAGCTCCGGAAGTGTAGTTACTGAGTCAAAGCATGTGCACCTTTTCAATTTGGACACATGCGGCTGATTGCTTTCCCCAAACACAGGTGTTTTCTACCCAGGCCAGGGGACGGTAGCCAATGAAGACTCTGTTGAATATGATTGTCTACACGGTGACCACACTGAAGGCCGCAAAGGCTTTAATGGTCCCTGTTGTTTTTGTTAACCCGACTTCCTTGGTACAAATGGCATTTGCTTCATCTCTCTGTCCTCAGGTACCCCTGAGTCCCCGTTCACTTTACAGTTTGCGTAAACAGTGTTACTGGTTTTATCACTCTTTCAACACAGCCATTTGTAGAACATAGTACATGCAGATCATACAGCAGTCCTGTACAATTGTTTCAGAGCAGAAAGGGTGGGAAATCTTTTTTGTGCTGAAGCCACAGTGAGAGGGCTAAACTGATGAGACGCTTGTATCAAGACAGATTAACCCAACACAAAATGAATGGAACAGAACAGCAACAAAAGTAACAGGTAATGCTTCTCACAGACTATTTGCCAAGTACCAGTCTAAGCTCTGTATGTGAAATAATTCATTTAATTCTCACAAAAGCACTCAATGTAGACAGCATTATCACTGTGTCACTTTCAGAGTGAGAAAGCCAAGTCTAAGAAAGAGGCAACATGCCCGCTGTCCTGAAGTTAGTAAGAAGATGCCCACTGTCCTGAAGTTAGTAAGTGGTGGTGGCACCAGGCTGCAAACCAAGACATTGCGACTGGAGGTCCCCACCCCTCCATCAATCTGCCTGGGAACTGGGAGACTGGGACAGCCAACGGCCTGAGGGAAGTCATCACGTCAGATCAGTATTTTGGAACAGTTTTCTCTCCAACGTCCTCATGCAGCCTTTGTCACTTGAGAGGTAGGTGTACGCAGTTTCTCTACGCCCCAGTTTTCTCACTGGAAACCTGAGGTGTAGACAATCAAAGGACCCTCATAGGCTTAAGCCTCCTTCCCGAGGCAGAACTGTGGCTGAGGAGTGACTGCCAAGCCAGGGACTACATTTCCCAGCCTGCCTTGCATCTAGGTGGCTGCACAGGTCTGGCCTTGCCTCTCTGGCCCAGCTTCCGGCAACTGCCCACCTAGCTGAGCCCAGGTCTCCTATCATGGGTAGAGGAGAAGGGAGGGAAGAAGCAAAGCCAGTGCCTGCCTAGAGCCCTTCCATAAGCTTATCTGGAAAATGCAGCCTGTCCGGGCAGACACAATACTCCAGGCAGACACATGGCTTTGCAAAGGAGTTCCTGTGTCCAGATTTTTAGGCTGTCCGGGTCCCTTTGGCTGATGCCCCCCTGCGGCACAAACACCACACAACCCACTGCAGTGGCCCTGAGGGGAAGGGGCGAAACACCCTTGCTTTGCAGAGGAAGCTGAGGTTGATGGGAAGGTGGTGGTGACTTCAGCCAGGGCTGGGAATGGAAAATTTAAAAGGACAACAAAGCAACATGAAGCCACAGTTTTAGCTTGGCATCCACGACCACCCCAGGCTCCAGGTTCTTTGTGACGCTGGAGCTTGGTGTAACAGGCTATGAGTACACTTTTGGGTAACAGGCTTCCTGGCAGAGCGGCAGGAAGGCCCTGACTCCCCCCTGGACATCTGATTCTGCTTCCTTATTTAGAAAGGGGAGGGCGAGGTAGCCTTCCCCACCTGCTCAGAGCACAGCAGAACAACCTACTGCTCTCCCCAAAGGATAGTGAACCTGCCCTCCAGCAGGTCTTGGATTCACACCATCAGTTCCTCTCCCTCTCCCAGGCTGGCTCAATGCCGTCCTGCAATTCCTAAGTGCATCTGTTTTAAAAGTGCCACTTCAACACCCCATTCCTCAGAGCTCTCCTTAAATGCATTTCACACTCTCCCCACCTGCAGACGGCCAGAACTACTGAACATCTCTGCTTCAGAACTCTCTGCAGACTCATGAATATCACAGAGATGCATCACGGCAGCGGTCTGCTCCAGCCCCCTACACGGTGGCACTCAGCGCACCTTCTCAAGGAAAAGGCCGGTAATTGGTTTTGCTGGGGGAACAACCTCAGAGATAAATGTCCGTGTACAATCATTTACTTCCCCTGGGCGCGTGAGCGTTTCTGTCTCGGGCGCTGGTCCCACTCATTGCTCACTCCTGGCCCCGGGAAAGCTGGCGCTGTGAAAGAGGGGCTGTCACAGCTGTCAGCGGGCAGCTTCAGGGAAAGGTGTGCCTGTTGTTTGCAGAGAAGCCTCCCTTTCCTGGCTCCTGCACACAGGCACAGGCTCCTGAACACTCTGCTCCTCCTTCACGCCAGCCTCCTTTTGGTCACTGTGCCAGAGCAGCAGAGCTTCCAGGAGAAGGGCTCTTCGACAATATTAACGCGCACCCAGCAGATGGCGTATGTGGTGGCAAAGAGCTGGGTGAAACCTGCACCCTCCGCCGCCACAGGAGCAAGTCAGACTTCTAAGGACGCCATTCTCTGGCTCTGACTCCCTGACCCCTCCTGCATGAATGCACCTGCATGTCTGCACCTGGCTGCATGTTACTCCCTGTGCAGGGAGGCCCTTCCGACCTTGGATGTACTGCTCTCCCTACTCATCTTTTCAGGTTCCTGTATCACCTATATGCATGTGTGTACGAGTGGGAACACGGGCCTGTTGTATGTACATACATGTATATGTGTGCCCACATGCATGCATAGGTCTGTGTGTACTTTGTGTGTGTTCAGACATGTTCGCATATGGGTGGAGTGGGGTGGATGTTAGGTACATGTGTCTGTGTGTGCATGTATGTATTAAGGCTTTCCTAACAGGTCAATCCTATCGGCCTATTAATGCTCCTTTCATGAAGCCTTTATTTTGGTGGTGCGCGTGGAAATCATCTATCTTATTGGGAAGATGACTTCCTCTAGGGATGCTGTCCCGTTTACTTGTAGCACATGATGCAGTCTTCCCAACTTCCACCTTTCCACAGAGGAGTTCTGGAAACCAGTCGTGATACCAGTCACTGTCTCAGAAACCCCACTCACTCCCAGCTCCGCAGCCAGTGCAGGCCTCACCCATGGCCAGGTGCCAGGCAGGCCCTCAATGCAGACTTGACAGACAGATGCTGCGTCTCCACCCTGCCTGCACCCACCCAGGACCTATGTGGCTGGCCGGGTGGGTCCAAGCAGCCCAGAGATGGTGCCCACCAGTTAGGAAGTACGTGGTGGCCCGACACCCTGTCCTAGGCTTGGAGAATTTAAGGTTCATCTAATTCCAATATAAGCCCAGTGACTTATTCTGGAAATGAACAATTTAGCCAAAATATGCTGCCTTGGAGCAGTCCACAGGGCCCATGGGTGCCATTCGCATAAGACAGGCTAGGCTGTCCCTCTCCCTGGATGCCCTACGTCCCCACTGACAGGTGAAAGGGGTCTGGGACTCCAGAGAGACAGCGAGGAGCATGGCCTCAAGTGACTGTGACCCAGAACCTGGGAAGGACACAGAGGCTGCTTCTGATGGCACCTACACTGGAGAAAGTGAAAGGAAGGACAGAGGAAATGAGGCTGGATGAAGATAGGGATGCGAGGAGGGTGAGGGAAAGCCGAGGCAACCATCCATAGGAATTCCAAGTTGTTCAGGAGGCAGAGCACACGTAGCTACACTCAGAGCAGGCGGACTGGGAAAGCAAGGGACGAGCCCTGGGCACCGAGTCCAGGCCTGACTCTGCTATTTCCGGCAGCCTGGTCCAGGCCCCAGGGGGCAGCCTCACTGAGTCAGGTCGTCTCTGACGGTGATAGGGACGGCTGTAACAGCCCGTCACTAACCTACCTATTCTGTTCACCCAGGCAAGGCATAATTAACTGAAAGAGAAACCCTGGCATGGGGCAGAAACACAGGCACTGATGCGCTGATGCTCTTTCATTTGAGTGTTATCATGGTCACTATTGACCTGAATCTCCAAAAAGAGCTGCTGCCCGGAGAAACCCCCACCTCACTGTCAACCCAGCTCGTTTAAATCTTGCCATTTCCACCTGTGGCCTCCACGTCCCCAAGGGTACAGTCATCAGAAGGTCACAATGCCAGCCGTGCTGATGGCTGCGCCTGTAGCTCCTGAGCCTCTTTCGGCACATTGTTGAAGCTTCCTGAGCATATTTCATCACCCACGAAATGATGGCTCGTAGCTGTGTGGTAAGGCCAAGTGCAGGCACTGAGTGCACAGCTGAGCCCGGGAGCGTGAAGACAGTAAGTGCTCAGCAAACACGGCTGCCTTCGTCCCGGCTGCTCTAGCGAAGCACCGCCGAGAGGGACCTAGAAACAACAGAAACGTGCTCTCCACCGTCCAGCAGGGGGTCCAACCTCTGGGCCACACTGGAAGCAGCGTTGTCTTGGGCCACCCATTAAATACATGGCCACACACAATCACAAAATCTCATAACGTTTTAAGTAGATTTATGATTTTTGTGTTGGGCCGCGTTCATGGCCACCCTGGGTTGCATGCAGCATGTGGGCCACGGGTTGGACACCCCTGGTACAGGCTGGGAGTCCGTGATCGGGGTCAGCCGACTTGTCTGTGCCCTCACACGGCAGAGAGAGGAAGCAAGCTCTCTCGTGACTCTCCCGAGCGCACTGATTCCGCTGGTGAAGGCTCCACCTTCACAACCTTATCTTATCCCAATCACCTCCCCAAAGCCTCACCTCCTGATACTGTCACATGGGGGACAGGCTTTCAGTGTGTGAATCTGGTGGGGCCAAGCATTGAGCCCATAACAAATGCCTGCACTGGTAATAATTATAAATCATCAAACCACTGCCATGGAATAAGTCTCTCTGCAACCAGAAAGAGCATTCCTTGTCAACCAGGGTGCCACTCCCGGGGGAGAAGCTCTTGGTGAGTAGACACGCCAACCCATGGCCAGCTGCTGTGATGCTCCTGTACCCTCACCCCCAAAGAATGTCTCAGAGGGCTCCCAGTCCCTGCTGGCTGTTCCCACCTCTCCTGCTTGGTAAAACCATGAGCCACCGTGCCCATGTTTATCCAGGACACGCCGTAAGCTGCAGGGATTGGTGGCAGATTTTAATTTCCTGTCACCATCCTTATGGAAATGTGAGCCCGCCCAGCCTTGTGTAAAGCGGACAATGCAGGAGACACAAGGGGGCGGATGCAGCCGAGGCCTTTCCTATCCCCGCACCAGCTGCCCAGCCGCCCCGCCTCACTGAGCCCGAGGTGAGCCCAGCTCCAAACCGGGCACTGCAGGGCAAATGGAAACGCTTCAAACAGGTGTCTGCCCTCAAACAGTTTTTGCAGCACATAAAATATTTAGGAAACGAACTCAGATAGTGCAGCATCACGTGCTGTTTCCCGGAGTTCTGAGAACTGTGCGGAGAATAGTAAGAAGCAGTGGGCTCGATGGGAGTTTGCAGGGAGGCATGGAAAGAGGAGAAAGTGGCCCTGGGGGAGCAGCCTGCGCCTCCGTCCAGAGCCTCGCTCAGTGCACAGGCCGTGGGTGGGAGGAAGGAGGACAGAAACGCACTCGGCTTTATGATTGTCAGCCCACAGCCCCAAAGACTGTAGAGTCAAATAATTAAATTTATGAATGCTTGCTACTTCTAAGATAATTTGCCTTTATTAAATCTGCCTATTGTCTCAACCCCAGCTCCAACCGGGTCCTCCCTGAGCTCACTCCCCCTCCAGTCTTGCCTGTATGGTACCAGTCACTGTTCCCAGGCCACGAGGAGCTGAGGGGAAGGCCCTGGCACTGGGACCAGACAGGCCCTGGGCCGCAGCAGCAGGGCTCCCCTCCTGCAGGCCACCTTGCTCGGCACGCAACGGCACTCAGCACACTTCCTGCATCCTGCCCGCACAACTGACGGCACTGCAGGCTGTGGTGTTTCATTCCCAGTAGTCATATATTGTGTGTGCTGAGAAGGAAGAGAGTAGCCCAAGGTAGTCCAGAGGAGCAGCAGCAGGCAAGGTAAAACGAGGGGGAAGCATCCCCTCTCTCCATCTTGCTCCCATGGGTGCTCCCGAGGGGCACTCTGTCACTCTGTCCTGCTCTTTCTGCCTCTGGTCCTCTCCTCCTCCGCCTCCTCCCTCTCAAGGAGAAAGCCCCCTCATGATGCCCCCCGTCCACTGAGACAGCACAACCAGGAGATGCCCTGCCAGCCAGCCACCACCCAGGCCCCCAAGCAACCACAGGTATCAGCCACAGCTCCCCCCGTCCTCACGTGGAGAACGGCTGTCTTGCCCTGCTGAGTTCGCCACAGGTCTGGGGCACTTGGGACAGGCAAGGGAGCAGGGCCATGGCCTGGAGCCACCTGGGGAATGTGATTCAGGGTCCTTGGTCACCTACAGGATGCTGCAAACCCACCTGCCTCATCATCATGCATCCACCAGGGGCACACAACACCCAACACCATCTGGACTCCACATACGAAAGCACATCAGGGAACCTGTCACACTGGAGTCTTCTCCAGTTCGGCTCACGGAGTCTTGGGCTCTGCTCACTTAGAAACACTGGTTTGGACCTTCCCGGCACAGTGTGAGACGTGGGGGGTCCAGACACGAGGGAGGCACAGTGCCTGCCCCCGCCAGGCCCCGTCTTGCAGAATGTTAAGGCCGAATGCCAGTGGGACTGGAACCCCAGGCAGGTGGGGCTGCTGGCCTTTGCTCACACTGCCTGCTGTCATGTGAAAGGCTGAGCTGCCATTTCAAGTCATCGCGTCCACCTATGAGATGTTGGGACGGGCACTCAGTCTGGCCAACATGAAGTCATTCCACTTCCTCCCTTCCTCACCTCGCAACTGAGAAACCGCCACCAGACAACAAGCACAGGGAGAGGACAGGAACACGGGACGGGGAGATTCCCTAGGGACCTCAGGACTCGAGGAACAACATGGTGGTAAATTCCTGGGTTTCTCTAAAGCCTTTCCTCCACTGGAGACAGGGCACCATAGCAGCCTCCTGCCTGGACCCCCACCCACAGGCACACTGGCCCATGCATGTGCACATAGCCACACACACTCCAAGGACAGCCCGCCTCCCCTGGTCAAAGGACCAGAAAACAGGAGAGCTAACAGCAGAAAACTGCTTCATCTGTCATTTCCCTGCCCCTGTCAAAGTCCATGAGAAAAACGAGAGTTGCTCCACAGCACCCAGAGGAGCTAAGCTCCCGGCCCACCCCCAGGAGGCACCCAATCCCCCGGCCAGGGTGGGGTCAGCGGAGACTAGCCTGAAGCTGGGCCCCCATCCCCGACATCCCCAGGACTGAGAGGCTGTAACAACTCAGGGCTCCTGCCACCCAGCACTGGGGCCTGGCTGCACCACAGGTCCCACTCACGGCCCTGCCGGACCTCCACCCCACCGGACGCACGGCTGCTGCCACCACTGCAGCTACCAGGCTTGAGACCAACGCCGCCTCTTCACCTGCGAACGCTGTTGGTGGCCTGGACGTTGCTCTGGACACTCACTCTGCTCACTCCCATCACACACGCTTCCCTCTCTGGGTGTGTGACTTGTGTGTATCCCTACTGGCTAACCGGGGAGGTCTCCCCAAATACACCTGGCGCTGTGGAAAAACACAAAGGTGCGTGAACGACCCCTCTCTGGGATGCTCCCTTGCCCACGACACCTTGCAGGGAAGCGTTAGGAGCAGTGAGGTGGAAACACTGAGGCAGAGGAGGAACACTGCCCGACTCTGACAGGAGGTGCTGCCTGTTTCCTTCACAGCGGATGAACGTTCACACACGCTCTCGTCCTTCCAGCTGTGCAGTCCCCGTGCACCTGACTCCTGCTGGACAGGGGCCACAGCTCCCCTACCTCCTCCCCTGCCTCACCGTCAGGTAGATGTCACAAGGTGTTACAAGATCTTACTGGGAAACCAGGCACGTGTGCTTTGGGAGCTGAGGGAGAAGCTACCTGCTCTCTTTCCCAACTGCCGACCCCAAGCTGACCCCTTTCTCGAGGAGACCGAAAGAAAGCCTGTGTCCCCAGCCCTTTCCTCCCGCTCGTCCTCCCTGCCTCTTCTGCGCTGAAGCCATAGGGCCATTTCTGCAGGGCACAGAGGAAGGAAATCTAAGCACAAAGCTTCAACTCTGGAGGTCTTCCCTCTGTCTCACTGGCCGCGTAACGCCACCTCCTGTCTGAGACCGCTCCCGCTCGAACAGAAGTCTGCACGCTGTTCAGCGTGCTCTGTCCCTTCATGAAACCCTCAGTCTCTGATGTCTTGTCGCCAAAAGTGAATTCTGACAAGGGCTAAAAACTTCCTGGAGAGATGACAGTGTAAGTGACTGACTTTTTAAGGGAATTGTGTGTGGTCCGGCACAGCTTGGTGGATTTGCAGGCGGGGAGGGGAAGAGGCACCTGTCACTCAAGCTCTCTCACCTGCTCCTGTGAGCATTCCAGAAAAAAACGGAAGAGTGAGCATCCAGTGTCAGCCACACGACCAAGCACCAACACTCCTTGCTTCCACTAGGGGCTGTCTAGGGGCTCCCAGCCAGAAGCACGGCGCGCAGGCCTGGCCAGGTGGCTCGGCTGGAGCACCGCCCCGTGCACAGAAAGGCTGCGGGTCTGATCCCCCGTCAGGACACATACCTAGGCTGCGGGTCTGATTCCTTGTCGGGGCGCACATGGGAGGCAACTGATCAATGATTCTCTCTCACACTGATGTTTCTCTATCTCTCCCTCTCTCTCTCCCTTCCTTTCTCTAAAATCAATAAACATATCTTTGGGTGAGAATTAAAAAAAAAGTATGGCATTCACAAAACATGTATTTTTGTACACAGTTTCATGTATTATATTTTCTATTAATCTTTTTTCTTGTCTCTGAAATTGTAAGAATACTACTATCTTCTCCACGTGGTTTATGTGCTGACTACATGAGATATGAAACACTGCGGACAATGGCGGTCCAGGCAGCATCCCAAATGAGTATCGCTGTCATGGGCACTGACAGTGTCACGGGAGGGCAACCGTTTGGCTTTCATATAGGACTCATGACACACGGAAAGTTTTCCGCTCCTCTGCCGGAGAGGTGACTGTTGTTATCTCCATTTGCAGAGGATCCAGAAAGTTCCGCGACTTCTCCAGGGCTCAGGCTGTAACAGTGAAGCTGGAAAGGACAGCCGGTCCTTGAGCCACATGGGTTTAAACTGAAGGAGACCATTTGTACATGGAGTTTTTTTCCTAATAAATATGTACAGGACTGTCGAATTTTTCTCCTTATCATTTGCATAATAACATTTGCTTTTCTCTAGCTTACTTTAAGACTACAGCAGACAAAATAGGAGTTAGCTGGCAATTTGTGTTACTGGGAAGACATCTGGTTAGGAGTAGGCTATTAGTAGTTAAGTTCTAGGGAGTTACAAGTTATACACAGATGTTTGACAGCCCCTAGCCCCACGCTGTTCAAGGGTCAAGTGTGGAGGGGTCGTGAGGAGCCAGGCTTCTGGCTTCAGACCACAGGAATCGGAATCCGAGCTTTCCTAGTTCTCAGCTTTGCAGCATTACCCAGCCTGTCCAGCTTTCCGCCTATTCTCCCTAGGTGGTTGTGTGGTTCAAATGAAATAACTGATGAAAAGTACTTACCACTATGCCTGGTCTACATGGTACAGGCTTAATAAATTTAGCTAATACTGAGCTAATTTTCTGAGTCCACCACCCTTTTCATTATGTAACCCTAAAGACTTCACACTTCAAAGTAAAAACTAAGTGTTTTACTGTTAAAATTACTGGGGACTGGACTGTAAGTCTGCTCTCACTAACGGGTGGTAAGCACAGGCACCTGAGGAGTGGATATTCAGGGGGCAGAGAGGGATGCCCAGTGGGAAGGGCTTATATTCGCCTTTAAACAGGAAGAGCCAATTCAGTACCATGCAAATCTTCTCGTGTCCCCCACAGTCCAAAGGCATGGCTGCTTCCTTCTTAACACGCATTATCAAATAGGCATAAAGGAATAGGAGGAAATTCAAAAGAGCTGCTGAAAGCTTAATTTGCTAGAAGCAGGGTGTCATGAATGTCTGCCATGTTTTATTGATAATCAATTGGCTTATTATGTCAGGGGGAAAAAAAAAAGCCAAGAAGACAGCCGGATAGTGGAAACAGAGGGATTGTTATTCTGGGCTGACTAATGGGAGGACCTGCTTGATGGTGGAGAAAATCCAAGGGAGAAAAGTATCCATGACATCTTGATTAGTTTTCATGGGAAGGGAATATACTGTCCAACCATACCACTAAACAGTTTGAACCTCGGAGCCAAGATCTGGATTCAAATTCTACCTGAGTGTTTCATACATGACCTTCCAACACTGACCGAAATTCTCTAAATTTCATTCTTCTTATTTCTAAGGGAGTCACGAATGAATGTGCTGTATTCCCTATGAGCACTAGGGCTTGAATGAAATAATGATTTGTGCAACAAACCCAGCACTGTGCCTGGCACTGACTGAGCACACACCCAGGAAACATTTGGTTACTTCCCATGGGTCTGAAACGTCACCGCGCTGGAAGGAATGGCAGGGAGCCTCCCCCCAGTCAGAGAATCCACGTGAGCGCGTGGCTGGCATTAGATGGGGGACTTCTGAAAAGTAGAACGATGACTCCACAATTAGGGACAGTTCCTAAGAGAGGAAAAGTTGCTCGAGTAAGACATGTGACTTCACAGGGAGCCCTCTGACGAGCTCGGAGAGCAAAGGCCCAGGCCAAAAACATGCGCAGAGGGATGTGAACAAGGAGAAGCACAAAGCAGATGTACAAGAACCCCCTGGGGATGCTGCGCAGGGCCAAACCACAGCCAATGGACGCTCTGAAAAACACCACAACCAGCCAATGGAGATGTGCCTGCTGGAGGCAGCTGGGCAAGGAGGCCGGGGCATCCAGCCTGCATGGAGACGGGATAGCACGCCCTGCTGGCTCAGGCTAGGGCGGTGAGAAGGTGTTGCGGCTACTGTGTTGGAAAGAGAAGGGTAAGAGCAGAAACGAAGAGGTCCGTTAGGATTATAATGCAATATTTCAGAATAGAAATGAAGGTTGATCAGACCGGCCAGTTAGCAGTAGAGAAGTAAGAAGTGAATACTTCCGGGTGTTTTTAATATTTTACTATGAAAAATCTCAAACAAATGCAAAAATGGTGAGAACGCACAAAAGCAGAGTGAGGGCTGGACGTGGCACAGACAAAAAACTCAATGGCCCAATGTCTACCGGACATGCTAAAAGCGTGTGCAGATGCGACAGCAGACCGTGAGGGACAGAGAAGAGTGTGCGGGAACTCTGCCTGGAGACACAGGTATAATTTTTATCCGAGTGTCCACAAAGCAGCTAAGCTCAGATCCAGAAAAACTGTCACCTCTTAAAGTTGGGAGGGTCATGGGCTGCAGGCTACATGCAGGAATCAAGGCTGAAAGAGAGCTGGTCCAGCCTAAAAGAGCTTATGGAAGAGCAGGTCTGCTACCAATGAAGTACCATCATGCGAAAAAGCTAACGCACTTAGTTACAGGGATGTCATTCAAAAAGATCCTCAAAGCCTGGAACTCTGGGCCTGCTTATAGGGATAACCAGAACAAAGGTGAAATTTCTCAGGCAGGTTAAAAAACAAAACAAAACAAACAAAGAAACCCAACCAGCATGGCTGAAAGGAGAGTGGAGGTTTCAATGGGAAAAGAAATAGCACAGGGAAGAAATGGTAGCTGCCTTCTGGTATACTGGGAGCTCTTGTAAGACGGGAAGAGATTTCTTTTTTTTTTTTTTGCTTTGGAGTTTTTTATTTTAAAATCAGTTACTGTGGAAAATACACAAGTATTTGTCTATCAAATAAATGTTTGCTTTTTTTGAAAGTTGAGGTTATGCTAGAAATTGGATTCTGTAGGTCAAAGTGTTTTCCTTATGCAAAATATTATATATATTATAATATTTCATTCCTTTAAAAGTTGAATTTGTTTGCCTACCTATTGTTAACATTGATATTTTTATTTTTTCTAAAGGCAAAAATTGGACCGCTGGGTAGAAGTAACAAAGATTAGTCGCCACAAAGCAGTGTGAGCCCCCTGTTGGTGGGGCTGTGTAAGTACAACCTCATCTACTTTCCACCCATCAAGCAGGAATGCAGCAGCTAATAATACAAGGTCCCTTTCAAATCCTTTTTGTGCACCCATTACTTTCCTAAGGCACATATGCAATGTTTTCTATCAGATATTACAGTCTTTGAAATTAGGCTAAGTGTAACGTCTCAGAAAGGGCCACCCTGTCTCACGTTCTCTGTGGTCCCCACAGTGCCTACAACAATGGAAGATACACAAAAATGTTCAATCCCTCTCCACAGCTCACAGAGCCTTGAGCCTTCCTTTATATCCCTCCTCCATCACTGATCCCAACCTACTTCCTGCAGAGCGACAAAGACGAAAATTGCTACACACACAGGCCTGAGTCCCATCAAACCGAAAGAGTGGAGAAACAGGCTTTCAATTTTACATACTTGTGTACAATAAGAAATAAGACACAGTGAGTGAAAAAGTGACTTATGGCTGGCTTCAGACCCTCATACACAAGATCACACATAGCCAATCTTGGCACCGTTCCTCTCCTTATCTCATTTCTCTGCCCCTTAAAGCCATTACGTTTTCATGTTAAGAAGCTATTATAATAAGATGAAAAGGAATTCGGCTGGAGGGCTGGGAAGCGGGTGGGTAAGGGCAAATATACAGCACAGCTCCTGGCTCAGATACCCAGTCTAATCCTGCTTTGTCTCCTCTCCGATGCATGTTTCAGAGAGTGACTTCAATGCAGAGACTCGATTTCCTCAGCTGAAAATCAGAAATGACACCACATACCTCTACAAGTTGTCACGAGGATTAACACAAAGCCTGGCACGTCACAGGCACGCATTAAAATGCGCACTCCCTTGCGTTTGTCTCTGAAACTCCTCCAACTAAGAGTCACTCCATGAAACATCCAAGGCCTTTGCTCTGCCGGCATCTTCTCTTCCAACATCACTTGGGAAGTCGCTCCCTTAGCCAAGAATGGAAATTGTGTGTTAATTCACTTGCCAACGCTGCTCGATGGGCAGTGATTGCCCGGAGCACTGTGCCAAGTGCTCCTCAGCTATTCTAGGCTCCTCGGGAGGAAACGAGCGAACTGGGACACTTAGAATGAGCACCATGATGGGCAGTGGGGACAAGGGTGCCATACATTTTTGCCAGCCCAGCATTCAGCATTAATGACCAAGGCAAGAATTCATGGGAAATGCCAGATCAGAAGTCTGAGTGTGCATTATGTTTAATTCATTTAAATTACTTAGGTTTCAGTTTTCATACATTGAAAGTGATCGAGATGAGTAAGAATGACGATGACGCTAACACCTGTCCTCTGACGCTTTGAGAAATTGAGAATGACAGATGTCAAAGCATTTGGCACGTGGGATGCTGTGAGCCAATGCCAGCCCCAGGAGTCCCCCCAGGTGCACATGCGAGCCAGGCAGGTGAAGAGGTTCCAAGACGGGAGGGTCTGGGTAGCCAGGAGCGCCCAAGGGGAAGCAGAGAGGGTCTGAAAAGACAGAGAAAGGGGCCAAATAGCCTTTTCTCCTTAATTTCCTTGGAGGCAACTTACAGTGAACATCCCTGCAAGCTGTGATTTTGAGGGATCACTGCCAAATAAAATCAAGGACGCAGCAAAAAGGAAACTGACTTAATAGTCTGCTTTTCTATTCTTTTCTCCTCTCACCAAGAGCATGTGAGGCCTGAAGATTCTGGAAGAGTTTATCATTGCCAGGAACTTTCTTTTTTTGTTGTTGTTTTTCTAAGAGACTCTGACAGACCTGGGTGGCAAGCCCTTCCTTTTAAGGGAAGAGTAAAAGCTGTTTCTGATAAATGGGGATAAGGGGTCAATTATTCAAACTATTTCATATTGATGAAGTTCCAACAACATGTGAAGCACCCACCCAGAGGGCTGGAAAAGTGGATAATATTTGCTATGGACAAGGCCCAGATAGATTTTTATTTGAAGGTGAAAACTGGGGGTGAGGAAGGGGCTTGATAAAGGAGTGCCATTTGGTATTTTTTTAAAAACACACACATTTTAGGTTAAATGGCCCCCCACAAGCATTTTGCAGAAAGATCTGCCCGCGTGAGCATGAGTGAACTGGGCAACGCCCCAAACAGGGTGTGCGTGAACATGTGCCTGTTTCTGTGTGCACATGTGTGTGGTGGGGGATGGGAGAGGCAGGAAGGTTGTGAGTGAGAAGTGGGAGAACCAGGTAAAACCTAGGAAGGCTGACTCAAGTCCTCCAAGGTCACCAGGCACAGCCAGACCAAGCAAAAGGCGAGGACACACAGCCTCCCTGGGCAGCTGACATAAGTACTGTCTTTGTAACATCACCCTCAGCAAGTGCTTTGCAATGTGATTTAATGCCTTTCATTACGGTCAGGTCACAATAAACGCCAGTTCTGTGCTGTTTCAACAGTGAGGATGCTTGGCTTTCCCCAGGTCCTGGCTGTGGTGCCACAGTTTCCTAGCCTCACGGAGTCCTTGCAGGACTGATGCTTCCCTCTCACACCCAGCCCCCTCCTTATTTCCACCCCTGGCCAAGTCTCATTTCTTTTCCACTGTAATGTCTCCAGCCAACAGGCCACCTCTCTGTGTGGTGGGAGGATTAACCCTGCCCTAAGAAAGGTTTAGTCCTTAATTACCTCCTGGGGGGTAGGTAACCTTAAAGCCCTGGAAATGTCCTGCCTGATAAGACGGTCTTTGTTTATCTGGGGAACTTGGCAAGGCCTAGCAACACGAGCTATGGTGGGGGCTGGGGTCAAAGGCTGCCATATGTCGCTGGTGGGTGAAGCAGGTGTTGTCTGACCAACTTCTCTGGGAGCCCACAGCTAGAAGCTCTGTTCTCTGGACCCCTCCCTGCCTCCCCTCCTGTTGCTGATTTTCATCTGTGCCCTTTTATGGTGATAAACCATGGCCGTGAATGTAACAGCTTTACTGACTTCTCTGGTCCATTCCTGTAAATCACAGAACTAAGAAGTGGCCTTGGGGTCCTCCCAGACCACAGGTTCTTTTTCTTTTCCTTTGATCGCTGACTGTATTCAAATGGTAACATCTCATAAGGCCCATAGATGAGGCCAGCTACACAATCCACAGATCCCAATGCAAAATGAAAAAGGGAGTTATTTTATTAAAAAATAATTAAGGATATCTAGGCAGCAGCCGAACGACATTAAACCAAGCGTGGAGCCTGTCTGAGCACAGGGTCAGTGAACCTGTGCGGGATGCACAACCAGGAAGGTGGTCCTGCCCACCAGCTCCTACACCTTCCATCTGCCTGTCTCTTGCCCTCTTCCTTATTCTCCAATGAACATCACAGACATTCATTCAAATGAGTCCCGTGAGCTCTTACGCACACTGCTATGTATGACGCACCAGGGACTGTGCGTTGCCTCGTTTAACCCTTACAAGACTCCTGAGTGGTGAACCTTAACATGCCCACTTTACAGGCGAGGAGTAAGAGTCTCAGCAAAGTGACTTGTCTGAAGCCACAGCAGATGGGGCAGCGTTTGGACTGGGGCCCATGCCTCACTGTCACTGTGCTTGATGGCCTCACACAAGGCTCTCGCTCACCTGTCGCTACGCTTACAAATAGGTCTTACACGGAATTCCCAGACATCGGCTTTGACAGTGGGGAAGAGGCCAGTCACAAGCACCCTGAGTCTCTCTCTCAAGAATAACAGCAGGTAGGAAGATCCTTCTCTCTAACCCACCACCCCACCACCCCAGAGGAAGCCACGTGCTAATAGTTACATGGTGTCCACAGAGCCAGACTTCCCTGTCCTCTGATTAAAAAAAAAAATCCCCTGGCATCATTCTGGAAGGTTATGGCAGGTCCCCTCGTGGAGCCCCTGCAGGCCAGTTTGCCTGCCTCACACCACTGGTGGACACCTGAGTGGGACGGCACCCACTGAAGTGGACTCACCCCACACAGTAGGACTCAAACACGCACACGATGGTGGAGAGACAGATGCAGGGACAAACAATGTTAACACCATGAGGGATTCCTAGCACCGTCCAACCAGTGAGGAGACAGTGCTCCACGGCCTTAGGGTTAGGGTTCGTTCCTAAGAATACCCTGTCCCTCTGGAGCACACCCTCTCCTAAATGCCTCTGAGCATGTGCCTCACCAAGCCAAGGACTGTGCTGGCCCCTGAAGTGCTCCGGGTTCATGGAGCTTGGCTCCTAAAGGCCAACCACGTCACACTCGACCTTCCTCTCATCTCCTACTGAAGAAGCCACAATCTGGTCCCAGGCTCAGAAGAAAACCATGAGGCTGAGGCTGACTTACTGAGCAGCGACACTGTTAGTTTCCAAAGCAGGGCTCCCAAAAAGATGTTCAGCTTTCGCTTCTGTCTCACACGCTGACTTGAAACCCAAACCCACTTTCCATTTCCTTGGGCTTCACCCAAACCCCTTCCTGTCCCTTGTAAGACTGCTGACGGAGTAATTTCCAGGCGTCCTGGAGGCCACATGTTCCACATTCTTGGAAAGATAGCTCACAAGGGATAATCTACATGCCATTCTTTACTCTGAGAGCTGGTCTGACAGCAGCGTACAGAACAGAAATAACACCTTGCTTCACTAAGAAGTTGTCTCCCTCGTTATATGACAATACAAGTGCTGCATCTTCAGGCATTCCATCCAAACACCAAACTGGGAGAAGACCTTCATCCCCAGGTCAAAAACAGAGAGATAAGCCTGACTGTTGTGAGCTGAACGAAGTTACTTTTTCTTCTTACATCCCCATAACCCGTGCAGGGAGCATTCTGCTGTTAGAATACATTTTTATTGATTGACTTAGTAAGCAGCTCTCAACATGCACACCTATGCAAATTGCAACAATAAAATACCATTTTCTTTTCAACTACCAAACTAGAAGAGATTTTTAACTATCTGAAGATTCGTACTACAGTTTTAACTCTAATACAGAAGAACTTTTTGAGTATACAGAGTATGTATTTCTTAGGGCATAAAAAGAAAAATTCCAAAAGGTTAAAACACTATTACCTCTGGGAGATAAGATACATAAGTACTATTTTTCTTATCCTTTGCACAATTCAGTAGTTTCCAAACGCAGCTCAACAAACATGCGTGTTATCTGGGGGAAGCAGCATTTAATAGCAAGATGAGTGTGGCCCTTCTTCCCCAAAGAGGCCACCGCGGGCGGAACCACAGACCCCAGCAAAGCCCTGATTACTCTGAGAGTTGTGTGCACGCGGTGTGGAGGTCTGAATGCCTGCATGACCTTCACAGAGTGGGCATAAATAGGTGTGAGTGGCCACGTGTTTTTCCTTTTCTTTTTTCTGTCTTGCCCAGCAGGTGTGTTTGAACAGCGGCCCATTCCTGCCCATTTGGTGCTATAAATATTTATAAGCACACTCCAAGGAAGCTATTGTATCATACGTTGGCTGTGGCATGGCTCGCTGCTGTTCAGGGGAAGTAAGAGGCAGCTGTGGGGGATGTGGGCCCTGTCCGCCCCGAGGGACGGCAGCTGGTGAGTGTGCAGGTCTAGGCAGAGGTGCAAGAAAGATACCAGGTTAGTCTCTGAAGGGGGCGGGGAACTGCTCCTGTGAAGCCTTGACATCAACACTAAGTGGCATTTATGATGAGGGTTTCCTGGTGCCTCAGTTTATAAAAACCACCTTGCAGCTCAATTAGACCTTACAATACACGAGGTGGACTTTATTCCAAGGAGCTCTAAAGAAGGGTATGCGTGCGTGCGTGCGTGTGTGTGTGTGACAGAGAGAATGAGGCCAACATTAATGTGACAAGGGACAATCAAGGCTGCAGACTGCCAAGTGTGCACCAGGCCATCAAAGCATCATCCCCTCCCCTGATTTGGAGGGACACACGCATGCTGGGATGTCCCACATGAGCTCCTGCACACTGGGACCTGGTAAGCCTTAAAGCAGAGGAAGGCTGAGCACGTTACATCGGACCAGCATAAGTGGCCAGGAGGTGACAGCCTCAACTCCAGCAAGCGTCCCAAACACCGTTCACACCGGAACAGCCAGCGGCAGTTAAGAAATGAGCTTTCTGCCTCCCCAAGGTTTCCAAGCAGTGGAGGCCGGCTTTCGGTACCAGGCAGTGGCCGAGAGCTCTGACTCCAGGTTTGGAAGACGGAACCAGCTCTGTGCCTGACTTGTGCCGTCTGCAGCTCTCACGACACGTCACTTCAGCACAGACTCCCTTCCTTCATTTGTCAAATGCACACATGCTGCATTAAATCTGTTAGAACATGTGACATGTCCCAAACTGTGTTTGGCACATGGTAAGTGCTCAATCAATATTGGCTTTTTTTTTGCATTATAATTATTACCTTTTTTTAACCTGGAACAAGACAGTCATTCTTTGAGCTTCCTGCCACCCCCAAGCCATCCATGCAAAGCAAAGTCTCGAACAAAGTCTTACAGGCATGGGGCTTTATTTTGGAAACGATCCCAGGAAGGAGGGACAGAGGAAGGGAAAAGCACGCATGGATGCGCTGCCCCGCTGGCCGTCGCCGAGGGGGGCTGAAGCGCACTGGAGCGTCCACAGAACGAGCTGGAATCCAGCTCAGCACAGTTTGCCTGGGGATGTACAAGGAAGCGTTTATCCACCGGCTCCGGGCAAGCTGCCGTCTCCTCGCACCTGCGCGAGGCCCGCTGCAGTCTACTTGGAACTGCTCACCTAGCGGCTGTTGCAAGGTGGGTTCCAGAGGGTGTGCTGTGGCTCATCACAGATGTCCCATACAAAAGGCTGAAATCATGACCCTTTCTGGTTCGAACGCACCCTGGCCCGTCTAGAGGGCTGATGGGCCAGGCCCACTTAGGAGTCTAAGCCGCAGAGCTAAGGACTTGGATAGCAGTGACAGATGACTGACTGCACACTTTGGAGCTGACAGCCGGCCTGGTGAATGAGACCCTGACGCGTTAGAGAGCAAACGTCACCCTCCACAGCCCAGTAGTGCAGAGGGAGAGGGGCTGGGTGTGGTGAAATGTGAGGTGAAGGGGTGGCAGGGAGGCCACGGGGTGGGGGAATGGGGACAGTCTCTTGCACTAGATGCTGGAATGCATTTGCTTTGCCCCCACGTGCACCCCCCACTATCTGCATGTCAGAGTCAAAGGCAGGGAACTCCCATCATGCAAAGTAGACAAGACACTGTGTCACAGGAGTTTTAAGAAGCTGCTGAGGGCAGGAGACTGCTGGGTCAAGATGCAAAAACGGCCCAACTGTCTCAGGTGGACAATAAAGGAGCACTTTGCTGTGGACCCTCTTGGGGTCAGCAAGCCCCAGGCCCAGTGGGGCCCTTCGGGGCACTCACCCCAGAAACCTGGAGTCTACAGTGGAGTGTGGCCTCGGCGCTTTCGGGGTACACCAGGGGGAGTCACCCCGACGGTCCTTCTGTTCCCTGTCACCATTTCACTCTTGTATCCACAGCTGCTCTCCGGAGCAGCAACAGTTGGAGTGACACCTGTTTCAGCGACCCCTCCACAGACTACACTACACGGTGCAAGTGGGAAAGGCAGCTTACAGACCCGAAGACATTTCTCTTCCTCCTCCTCCTGGTACTCAGGATTATGAACAGTAGTACACTACTATTATCCTAAGACACCAGTACGACATTTCAACCATTTTTAGTGGAAACCCGCCTACCATAAATGATACATATTGTGATGTTTTAAAACAAAATATTTTTTTTTGAAAAATGACTTTTTCATTGGGGTTTCAGAATTTTCATTATTAAGAGTTACTGGCTGCTCATGTCACGTAATGTGCTGGGCCTTTTGTCACTGCCCAGGAGGGGCCCTCACCGCCAGGGTCTTTATCTTTGTCTTCTGCCTCCCTCCTCCCTCACCCCCCGACTGGCAGCCGTCACTTGTCTGTCAGCAGCCTCCCTGCCTCCTGTTCTCTGCCGTGTTTCTCACCGGTCCAGTGGCCATACACTGTTACATGAGTATCAGGATGCAAGCCCTGGCAAAGGGCACTTCACACACACATGCTTGCTCACACATGTGTATGCAAAACCACATGAAATGTGTCCGGATGCCTCCGTATTAAACGTTCCTGAGACGTGTTGACCGGTACTGCCCCTGGGAAATCCACACATACAGCTGTCGTGACAGCGATGCTGACAACAGCTGCGGCCTTGTGGACACGCCATGGGCGAAGCACAAATGCAAAGGCATCAAGTCCACATGTGTGAAACACGAGACAGCCTCAGGTGTGGCCTCAGGGCGTAGTGCGTTCGCTCTGTCCTTCCAGCCACACCGAGCATGCACCTGTTTGCAAGCGTTGTCTTCACGCAGTCTAGGTGACACACTGCCACGTTCTCTCTACAGAATCTTTCATTTTCTCTTTTTGTCTACACACCGGGGCAGCTGGTAGGAAATCGAAAAATCTCCCCAAATCTTACAACTCCCTTACAACTGCTGACACCGAGAACCCCTGGGAGGATCCAGGCCCCAGCCGAGGGCGTGGCTAGGCGCACCAGGGCCCCTGCTGAGGGAAGCTCCCTCGGGTGCAGGGGGAGAGACAGCAGCTGCATTTGAGGTTCCTCTGTGTCTATGATGCAGAGACCTGGGCCTTTCAAACCAGGATTTTGTTACAACTAGTTGTCTATGTTTTGGCATACCAATACTCAACTTTAAACCATGAGAAATGGTTTAGAGCTTAAGACAGAAGTCAATTTTCTCTATTGTTTAATATATTCGATCTTGGTGGAGCTAATCGTTGAAATATACAACCACTATACAACACAGGCAGCACAGAAACCAGCCAACTTGAACCCGGGAACACCCAGTGTTATCCCAGGAGGAGGCACAGTGGGTACCATTTCTGGGTTGTCACTTCCTGAGGAAAGCAGGTTTCACTGCCTTGCCCAAATGGGTGCTGCGTAAATGAATGATCATGTACGTGCCTGAACTCACACACGTGACACGCAGCTGATGGCTGGCGTGGCTGCCGCTTGAGAGAGAGAGGCGTGTGGAGAGAAAAGGCTGAGCACCATTGCATTTTCTGAGCAAGGTTCAGAAGGGGTGCAGTGAAGGAAATGATGAAGGCATGATGGGCAATTGTTAAGAAAAGCAGAGAGGACAAGGTCACGGTTAGCCAAGAGAGAAAAGTAATTTGTAAGGAATCTGGCAATCGACAATGTCAGACTCCTCAGAGGAAACAATGTCCTGTTGCTTCTGGCCTTCTGGTCAGTTTCCTGTTTTCCTTCCTTCCCACTGAGGGTGAAGGTTGAGAGACAGAGAGAGAGCGTGAGCACGCACACAAGTGAGAGAGAATGTGTGCACCAGAGAGAGAGAGAGAGACCATGGAAAATTACAGTCTGTCCCTTAGCGACCGGACCCCAGGTCCACAGGTCGCTCCATGAACTAGAGACGGGATCTCATCTGTCCTCCCATCAAGGTGTGATTGAAGCCGGGCATGTGTGAGGGTGCTCAGAGAGACGACACAGAGTGGGAGAAAGCAGGCCGGGGATCGGATCTGGGGGATGTTAAGCTCCAAGGACCAGGCAGAGGAGGATGAAGCTGCACGGACAGAGAATCGCAGCTGAAACGTGGAAGGAAGACCTAGTACCGTGTTGCTTTTATCGTGGCTCCCCTTTAGCTCACAGCAGCCGTGCTGACCTCCTCCCCACTCCCTGGAGGCTCTGCCCTTCCTCTCCCTGCCTTCATGCACGCTCTTCCCCCACCCCTTCCCCCTTTCCGCTGTTCACTATTACACGTGCCTCAGGGCCCTCGCCCCTGCCAGCAGAGTCGTAAGGCCCTTCTTAGCCCTCATCCCAACCCCATTCCACACAGGCACGGTTCATGGTCCTTTTCTCTGTCCTGGCTGCATGTACCCAGTGGTAGCTGGGTACATTACTCTTCTGCCATCTGATGACCACGAATTCCCCTGAACCACAGGGCCAGTGTGGGGGAGAACAGTGTTTCCTAGTGCGCTTGGTTCACATTGGACTCCTCCTTTTTTTTGACTAAAAAGACTTAATGTAGGTTTCTAACAGGGTGCAGAAAGTACTGGGGCAGAGAGAAGTCAACCCCCCAGCTGGCATTAAAAAGACTAAGATGTTCAGCCGCACCAAATCTAAGCATCTCGGGGCTGCTACGTGGCATCTATAGGATCTGTTAATAAACGCACACCCCCTACGCCTCTCCCCATCCCTTCCCCTCCCCTGTAGAGGTCTGCCATCAATGACATCTTCTCTTTTCATCCCCACGAAAGGCTTACCGACACGTTCTACTCCATCATGTTTTGTCTACACAAAATAGCAAGGGGCAGACACTGCAGACAGTGTGGGAAACGCACCTTGTGAGTGTTCTTTAATCTCTTCGTTCTCTGAAGAATTCACTGCAGAGAACAACACTGAACAAGGAGCGTGGATTAAACGAAGCAAACTAAGCTGACCCAGGGCCTGAGGATCAATGAACCAACAATGTCCCGTGGAGCCCCACGGGGGCTCAGGGGAGAGAGCTGCAGCCTCAAATGAACTTGAATTTGTGACGGATGGCCCTCTCTCAGCACCCAGTGGCCACGCCTGGTGCCTAGGCCACAGGCTAGGAGCCTAAGCTTGGCCTTCAACTTTTTTCCCTATTTTTTCAGCCACTAATTTCCTTATTTCTCATTTTCCATTACTTTCCCACACGATCCATGTTTGCTTTCCTGGCAAACATACTGACAAACTCACCATGTGCCTTGCAACCTCCATTGTGCTGTGGTGTCTTTTGTTCCCACCCAGAGGCGCCCTTCCCTGCTGACCTACAAACACACCCCTCCCTCCCCTGGGCCCTGAACCAGGCACCCCCACCAGAATGCCATCTTTGTAATATACATGTGGGCACATGTACATATGTTAGTATCTCCCTATCGGCTCACACACCAATGTGCCTGGCAGCTTGTAGTGGAGTAGATGTCGCACCAACATCGAACCCAAATAAACAGTGGTAGGACCTAGCTACATCACTAAGTGGCTCTTGAAGAGAAGAAGTTTCTTTAACTTGTTGAAGCCGCTGATTCCTTAGCTGTTATGTTTACAGCACTGGGTGGTAGGGCACGTGAAACCACCTCACGCCTATCAAACACGCAGCACGGTTTCCGTGCACAGTGAATGGCGGTGCCAGGCCTCCTGCCCACAGAGAACCTGCCGTGCACGGCTCGTAGGTTCGAAGGTACTCCCCGCCCTCCCTATTCTGTCATCTCCAGAAGCCAGTTTCTGTGCCTTTTTCCTCCCCTGGCCACACAGAGATCTCCTCATCAACAGACCATGAGGAATGACAGCATGAGCAGCCACATGAAGAGTAGAAAATCCCATTCCTATTTCAAGTTTCTGCATGAACTACTTCCTGAGCAGTGAAATCGTGGTGTTTTAAGCAAAAACAAAAGCTAACTCCAAACACAAGCCTATGACCCTGCTGAGTTATTTTTGCTGCATTAGCCCCGATGCCCAAAATGACTCTGTAATATCCCCAAGGGGAACTCGGTACTTTGCAAAGGTCGTGGGGAAATCTAGACGGTGTGTCTCAGCTACGTTACAACACATACAAGCCCTGCTGCAAACTGACACCTGTGCCAGCACTGGCCTTCAGTTGTCATTTCCCCTGATTTTACCTAGTCCTCTGAGAGCTTTTGAGGTGACATACCCTGTAGGCACGCCAGCTCCCTCTTCTAGAGAAATGTCTTGGAAGGAAGCAAGGGTGGTTGGGAATGTGGGGGAATGGGATAAGACTGGATTCCCTCTACAGGTCCCTCCCAGCCCTGGAAACTGAGTTCACACAATAGGACTTCACAAGCACCACGAAGTGTAGGAAGCAGTGCAAGCGCCATATCTGGTGTTCCTTTCCTCTCTAAGCATAAATCCACACACCAACAGAAAGCCGTGGAAATGCCGTCCTGTGCACTGGACATGGCCACAGAAGCTGGTTTAACCAAGCTTGGCCTAAGCTGCCCTCACTCATTTTAAACAGGCAGACAGGGAGAGTGCATTACAAGGAAGTTGAGGCAGTGGAGTTGTGGTCCAAAGGCGCAGGAGAGGGGCCAACTGTCGCTAAATGTGCTATGGGTCTTAGAGGAAGCATTTAAACTCTGGCTCCAAGCTGTCCCCACCTCTGCAGTGAAGAGGGTTCTCTGCGCCAGGCCTCCCTCAGGCCCCTGAAATCTTCAGATGAAAGGCCCTCCTTGAGGTCTTTCCTCAGAGAGCCACAGAGAGCTGCTATCTCCAACTGCACTCCCAGCCCCCCCACCTGGGGGGCAGGACCAACCCTGACTCCCCTTACTGAACCCACCAGCTATCAGTCAATGCGCCAAACCTTGGGACTTGCAGGGCTGAGCCTGCTCTGGGCACACTTGGACTTCTCTCACACTTCTTTTTACTCCTAGAACACCTCTTCTCCCTGAATAGAGCAAGTAGGAGTGTCCCTTTGCACATATTTGCACATACTGGCATTACTCCACTCAAACCCAAATGCTGTGGCAACAGAAACCTGGTCTGTCTCCTCAATGCTCTTCTTTCTAAGACTCAGCACTGTGTCTGCCACAGAAGAGTGGCAACATTGGAAAGGTTCAAAACAGCCTCTGGAGCCAGAACTCCTTGTGTTCAAGTCCTGGCTCCTCTGCCTACTCGCTGTGTGACCCTGGACAAGTAACTCACCCTCTCTGTGCCTGAGTTTCTCCATCTGTACATGGGGGTACATGCACGTCAAGGTTGTCCAGGGAAACAGAACCAACAGGCTGTGTCCGTGTACAGAGGAAGAGATTTACTTCAACGAGTTGGTTCTCATGATGATGGCCCCTGGCAGGTTCAGACTTTGCAGGGTGGGCCGGTAGCTGGAGACAGAGGAGGAGCCAATGTTGCAACTTGAGTCCAAAGCGCTCTGCTGGCAGGAGTAACTCCCTCTCACAGAGAGTGAAGTCTTTCCATCCACTCTGGCCAGCTTTCAGCTGACTGCAGTCGACTCACATCATGAACAATTGCTTTGCTCAAAGTCCACCAATTAACATCTAAATCTCAGCCCAAAACATGCCCACAGAAACACCCGGGGCACTGCTCTCCAGAGCAGGAAAACCTAGCACCGTCTAAAGGGCCTTGACTCTCCAGTCAGGAAGCCCTGTACTGGATCTCTCATTTGCCAGTGATCGGCTGTGTGATTTTATCAGTCATTATCCTGTCTGATCCTCAAATTTTCCTGTCTGCAAAGTTCGTGGTATAATAATGGTGACTCCAGTAACTACTGCTGCGTAACAAACCACCTCAAATCTGGTGGCATGAAACAAGCATTTGCCAATGCTCACAGATCTGGAAGGTCAGTAACTTGGACAGAATGCACCTTGCCTCCGCCCATGGTGTCTCGGGACTCACCTGGAAGGACAGGAAGTCTGGACTGGGAGGACTGGACATTGAGGGTAATGGAGTGGGGACCAAAACAGATTCTCCAGGTAGCTTGGCTTCCTTACAGTACTGCTATTCCAGGTCACTAGACTTCTTATAGGGTGGCCCAGGGGTCTGAAGGTGAGTGTCCTTATTAAGGAGACAGAAGCTGCATCACCCTGGAAGCCAGGTTATATCACTTCTGCTAACGAAAAGCGAGTCACAAGTCAGCCCACATTCTAGGGGAGGGGCATTAGCCTCTACCTCTGGATAAAGGGTATGTTCTGAACATACAGGAAAGGAAAGACTGTTCCCATCCTCGTTGGAAGAGAAGATCTTCCACATCCCCTTACGGAACCGTCAGGAAGCGGAAGAAAGACATTGCACGTGGAAGCATTTGGCAAATGATGCATGTGCGTTAACCTAGTCTCGCTCCCCAAGTTCTGTTGGAGTGCCATGTACTCACTGGTGACAGTGGAGAACAGAGCTGTGCCACTGTCGCTTTCAAATAATCGTACTAATAAATTGGTATTAAGCCTGCTAAATGCCAAGTCCTCTTGTAATGCAACACTGGATCTCATTTTCCAGTTATCGCGGGCCTTAAAGGTGAGGATGACTGTCTCCATTTACAGCTGGGTGAACTACAGCTCGGTAGGAGGGACTGAGGTCACACAGCTATTAGGCCCGGCACCAGGTTCTCACCCGGCCCACAGCCTGGCCCCTCTACTGAGCCAGGCTCAGAGGTCACAGGCCCCTGAAAAGACAGCAGTCTCACCCATGTGTCCTCGTAAATGTTTAACAACTACACAGCCCAAAAAATGAATTTATGAACTATATGAGTGCTTGTATCTACATCTCACGCATTTTATCATGAAATTTATGGATATGAAGGATGTGTCACACATAATTTACAAATAATAAATGATCTACTACTTTTTATCAAAATTTCCACATAGCCAACAGATTTTTACTGAGTGCTTGTCTTGATTTTGGCGGAACTCATAACTATAGTGAACCTGTGGTTTCAACTGATAAGGGAGTGTAACTCCCTTATCAATTGCTGATAAATGTTTTTGTTTTTATCAATGAGTAAGATGACAAGGAAACACAGGTGAGAACTCAACTCACTTCACTGACTCATCAGTGCCACACAGACTTCGTTCCTGAATGGGATAATCTCCACACAATGGAAGAAAACTTCCTTAAACGGTGTGTGCTCTGTTCACAAAGTGATGGCGGCAGACGAGACACAACGTTAAGTTTCATCTGCACTCAAGTTTTCCATCTCTCATTACTCTCTATGTGGACCGTCCACAGGACAAACCACGCCCTGATGTGTAGTGTTTGCCAGTTAACAAGCTGTTCACACCCCCCACCACGGCCAATGTCAAGCTGCCAAACTGACGTCACTGAAGTCAAGTCGGGAAGAGATGAGCAGTAGCAGAACTTACCTATTTCTGAATTTCTACCTCACAGACAACAGGCACAAACGAAAGCAAACAGTTAATAGCCAAATGTAGTAAAAGAATTAGGAAGTCGTGAGTTTTAGGTATTCATTATCTTTATTTACAACCTCTCTGTGAAATTTCTAGAAATTTAGCAGTCCGCTATCCTCAGCTGGTATCAGACACAGCACAAACTCGTCTCTTCTGTCTCCCTTTGACCTGCACTCACACTCACTGTGCCTGCCAATGAGTCCCTTCCTTCTTGGCTCTGTTTGCACTTACTCCCAGCATGCTCTGGGGCCAGTGCCAACACTGTATGTTGTCAAGTAGCATAAAAAGTGCCATGTCTGTTTCTCATGGTCACAAGACGTTCCTTATTTTGCCCCGAGAGGACCTCCCACGTCTCTGTTCCTAGCGCCTGTCGGCCGGGGTGCGGGTCACGCTGAAGCCTGCTTGGTTTCTCCCAGTTTGGCTGAGGAGACAACTCACCCCGAGCGGTTCGCTCCCCTGCTGCAGACGCGCCCGCTGGCCCTCGCCTTCCTTTGAGGTGCTCCAGACGCGAGTTGCTCCGTTTCGGTGTCCATGCTGTAACTCATTAAAACTGCCTCACTGCGGCATCCTGCTCGTTACAATGGGCAGAGAGAGCTTCGCTTCTGGGAAGCACGGCTATAATGAGGGCAGAGTGTTCAGCACAAAACGGCTTCTAAGAGCTCATTAGCAAAATTGACTAGTTAGGCAAAACTCTTGTTCTCTCACTTTAACTGGAGATCTGAAAGCCGTTCTTTCTCAAAGGGGACAATGACAATCCACGCTGGGTCCCCCTGGCCAGAGCTTCCTGGGCTGGCTGGAGGGTCTGCCTTCATGCCCAGGGCTGAGGAGATCCTCAACGTGGTTGACCATTTGCCCTGAGAAACAGGCCATGGTTTTCTGTGTGTGTGTGTGTGTGTGTGTGTGTGTGTACACTCTTGTGTACTTGCTTGTACAGAAATGAGAGAGAGATGGAAAGAAACGGGGGCAGAAGAAGGCAGCAGGAGCAGTGACTGCCCTTTGTCCTTTACCCTCACCTCAGCCCTACTGGGAATCTTGAAAATGTCCAGTCTTACTCTTGGAAGTTCCCCCAAACCTCCCCTTCCAGGCGTTTCCCCAGCTCTGGATTAAAGATGGTCCAGCATGGACCTCTCTCCTCCATGAAAGTCATTGCCATTAGTGTGGTAATTAGGGCCATGGTTTCCCCGAGTCACTGGCAAATGAACAACATACTAGTGCAAAGGCACACGGACTGAAACGTGCGTGTGCTCAGCTGATCAGTGTCACCAGGTTGCAGCCGTTGGTAATATGTCTTCACTGGTGGTCTTCAAGCCTCATAACATATTTGTAACCAAGAAATTATTTCTTCCAATAGCATGTTACATGGAGGCCAATCTCCAAAACCGATCCAGTCGGAGCTTCTCTGGCTGAGAGGAGGCAGAGGGCCTGGGCCTTGGCTCCCTGCTCTTGGTTTCGGCCATGCAGCTGGTCCAGGGACCTCTGCTGAGCCCTGCAGGGCAGATGAAACCACTGCCAGGGACCAAAGGCCCGAATAATGTGGCTCCCCTTGGACTCGACCATCCTCATTCTGAGACCACAACATAGAATTAGCAGGCAGGAAACACAGAAGTCTCTCCAAGAATGTTCACCTCATCTCTGCCCGTAATTTTGAAAATCCTGCAGGGGTAACTGCAGAAGTGGTTGATTAAACAAATCATAGTATGTATGTATAAGTGGAACAATAAGCTTCTGGGTCAAAGGGTGTGGGTTCGTTCGGGTGACGTGGGAAGTCCCCTTTCCCACTGCTGAGTGGGGGAAAGAGTAGCACACAGCAGCATGCCGTCACTTGTGCCAAGTTTTCACGGAGTTATACATGCGTGGAACGGTGTGTGTCAAAATGCTGTCATTTCCTGAGATCTGGGATAATACTTATTTAATTCTGAAATTTCTGTACTTTTAACTACTTCTAGAAGCATGTGTTACTTTATCAAAAAAAAAAAAAAAACCAACATTTCAACCGATAGAAGAAAGAAACTGTGTCCCCTTTGGAGTGGCATTCATCTCCCCTCGCCTGTGTGAGGCTCCTGGGCTTTTTCAAAACATGTATAGTTGATTTTTTTGTAGTTGATTTTTCCCTGGAACCCCAGGCATTACTGTTTGCAGCAACCCTGGGATCTACCTCAGGGGACTGGGAAAGCAGCACGTGCTGGAGGCCCCGCAGTGCACGTGCCCATCCGTGTGTGCTGGGCTGGGCCTGGAGAGAGGGCTGCCAGGCTCCTGCCAGGGCTGCTGATCTATCTGACTTTGCCTGTGCATCTCCTCTTGTACTTGGGGGAACAACTGGGGCTGTAATAATAATAATCCTAGTCCACTGCCCCCTGGCATCCTGAAACACGCCCCTGCCCCCAGGAACCCAGGCTGTGTCCAGCCTCTGCTTTGTGCCCGCAATGCCATCAGCTTCTGTTCGCAGACAGCTGATCAGCAGACCACTCTCCCGCCTGACAGTGGTGCTTCCCCTTGGAGCCCTCAAGACGCCAAGGCTGCACGGCATGCAGCTATACAAGAGGCCTCTTGTGTTTCATCAGTCGCGTCAAGCAGGGTTAGAGGGTCCCAGAGAAGTGGAGCTCGGCCCCCTTGCCCCCGTAACTCAGGATCTCATCAAGCACATCCCCCCTGCCTTCTGCCTGCACCGCTCTGCACTGTGCTTGGACACCACCTGGGGAACCTAGGCTAGAGGGCAGACACCGAGCTTTCCCCTGCAGCCCCTCCCACAGGTGCCTGCCCGTCACCGTCCCTCTCCACAGCTCCTCCTTGGGTAATGGGTGCCCACGAGGGATCAAGTGCAGACCACTGGGCTGCCAGGACGTGACTCAGCCCCGGGCCTTCACTCAGAACCTGCACACTCACCGTCCCAGCCTTCACCTTCTCCCCACAGGAGCCTGAAAAGCTGTACAGGATGACTTCATATGGTCTGTGTGAAGCTCTGACTCCTGTGACCTCGCTCACCTGCAGCCCTACCGGCAGGGGGAAGGAGGAGGGAAAGGACTCCACCACATACGCAGGGCTGACTGTGGCTCAGCTCCACACCAGACTGGCTGTCTTGTTTTCAACCTCGCAGCTTCATGCCGATTAATAGATAGGCAAGTGAGGCTTGGCGAGGTGAGCGAGTTGTCCCAAATCATCCCATTAGTAAAGGATTAAACGGACTTGAATTTGGCCTGTCAGACTCCAGCAAAAGGATGATATTCGACCGTCTGTGTCTGGAGAACGTGGGACTGAGCCCCCATCACAGCCCGACTGCTCAGTGAAAGCCTTTCTGAACAGCATCCAATCAACTCTGCCTGCCGGAATGTCTCCGGTTATCAATCAATTTGGCGAGCTCCCTTGACACAGCTCATCTAGACCAGCCCTGGACTATCACTCAAATCATTTATAATTATTTGTCCTTCCAAGAACGTAAGCATCATCTCTCCCGAAACTCCAAGGCCCCTCGTGGCTCCAGCTCTGGCTGGTTCATCTTCATCTCCCACAACAGCACCTAACTGGTCCCTGAGGTATGACTGTCGGTTTCGTTTAATTTTCTGGATATAAATGGAAAAACATCCAGAACGGATTAATCATTAGAGGCTCTAACTTTTCCTATTATACAGTATATTCATCTTACTATAAAAATCAGCCTAGAAGACGACACCTTTGGAAGTGTGTTTACAAAGTGCCAGGATGTAAAACTGCCCGGCCTATGTCCAGTAGAGCAGATTAAAATGATAGGCGACAGGTGAAGTGACTTCAGAAATGCCGTAACACTGTATCAACCCATTGTTTGTACCTTTTAGTAATGTTTCATTATGTGGTTTCCCATTTAGTATGATTCAGTATATAGTTAGTGTTAAGTGTTTTAGAATAAGAGTATATATAACTATCAATATTTAGTATTTTATTATTTTTTGTAATTACTGTTGCTAGTTTATTCACTGTTATAACTGATAGCTGTAGTATCTGAACAAGCACTGTTTCTTTTTTGGTTCTGTCCTATTCTCCTGTAGCTCACTGGAAACCAAACCAGTTCCCATCTACTATTACAGAGTCCTCAGTGACAACAGGCTCTGACAGCAGCAAAGCCGGAGACAGACACAGGCTTCCCATCCCAGAGGAAGTCCAGCCTGGGACGGAGTCGGGGCTGGAAACCAGGACTGATGATACGGAAGGAGGATGCATTTTCAAGTTAGCCATAAAAAGGAAATTAAGAGGAACATTGTTTTTCAAAAGCCTGACTTTATGGAGGAAGGAAGGCAAGTTTTAACCAGATACTAAAATAATGAGAGCAAATATAAAAGCTGTATTAAAGCATGCAGCCCTCGCTGGTGTTCATTATTCTTCATAACTGAGGCCCTTAAGCAACTCACTAAGATGACCCAACACACAGGGTCCCCTACTTACAATGGTTCGACTGAAATCCTTCCAACTTCACGGTGGTGCAAAAGAGAGACACGTAATAAATTCCAGGAGGCAGGACTGGAGTCGTTCCTCCCAGTTACTCAGGGTGTGACCTTGGGAACAGCCGTAAAATAACAAGACTCAATTTCCCTATGTGAATGACACCAATAATAATACCTAAGTCACAGGGTTATTGCAAGGATTAAGTGATACGGTATTTGTGAAAATACTTAACCACACTTTAGATGCTTGGTACACTGATTCTGCCCCAAACCTCCTATCACCTGTCAGAAACCAAACCAGTTTTCACCTATCCCACAGAACATGTGTTCCCCTGCATTATGGAAAATAAATGCTCTTGGTAGACAGCACTGCAATAAATGACCAACCCAATTATGTGAATGAATTCAAATGACTGAGCCCTGGTGCAACCCTGAACACTTGAGTTGCCTGCCACGTGTTGGACACTGATTGCTGCGATGAGGGCCGTCTGTGAAACCGGAATGACGCAGAGCCCAGCACATGGTTGTGTGAACAGAACGCACGCTATCAGTCCAGCTCTTAAGGGAGAATCTCTGCGTAAAACATCCTTCCTGCTGTGTGCCATGCCAACCTGCTGATGTCATCCTCAGCCAGGGCTCATGGTTGTAACCAGGCTGGAATGCTTCACTTAACCCACATGAAGTTTCCATCCAACCACGTCACACTTTGTGACACTAGTAATCACTCAAAGATGCGTGTGCAGTCTTGTCCACCACTGGCCTGCAGCCAGGAAGCTCGAGTGCTAGAGAATGGCGACACCACTAAAGGCAAAACGCTACTCTGAGCCACCTGGTCTCTCTGCTACACGTGTGCCTACACCACGTCCATTACCCCACCCGGCTCTTCCACGGCACCCCACAGGGGGCCTGCTTGCCGCTCACCTCTGAATTCACTGTCTTTATTTTCAAACAGTGCTCCGGAGTAGAAATACTGGGCTGTCATTAGACAGAAAGATTCTCATCCTGATTCTGCCACTACTGAGCAGTGCCCTGAGAATAACCACACGCTCTGACCCCCCATTTCCTCAAACACAGAGTTCATAAAGCCGAGCTCGCAAAGCTTCCATAAGGGACTGGTGAGATTCCAGCCCACGAGAGCCACTCTTCCCCTTGGCTTCCATGTTTGATGCTCGACCCAGGTCAGGCTAGAGACACACTGTCCTCATCCCTGCCTACAATAGCCTCTGCTATTGCGAGCTAGGCTTCCTTACGGAAAATGATCCTGGGGCATTCCATTGGGCTTGGCATTGTCCCCCAAGTTCTGATTCTGTCACCTGCCCACCACTACCCTGTCATGTCACCAAAATCCACAGGCCCGACACCTGCCTGCGCCAAAGCAACTGTTTAGAGTTACTGGTTCAACAGCCTGTCTCGTCTAGCAATTTCTGACGAGTCCAGCCCCGCCTTCCTCGTGTCTCTCTCTTCCCCTTCAGGCTTTAGGTAAAGACCCTAAAACCACAGTGTGGCATTTGGGTCACTACTGTCAATGGGCAGATGATGACCATTTTGCCGGGCTTCCAGGATTGCAAAGCATCCACCATCCTGACTCTGTCTTGCCCCATTCCACCCACCTGAGAGCCAAGCAGTGACCTGCCCGTGTGCCCTGCTCTGAAACACAGTGACGGGTCACATTAAGAAACAGGGTAAAAGAACTGAACCACCAGTATCATCCCGTTGCCCCCCGCAGGACAAGCAGCTGCAGTGGGGTGCCCTGCCCTTGGATCCCGTCTAGCCACCCCGCAGTGATCAGTGGGTGTCAAAAGTTCCGTGAGTGAAAGGATCATGCCTTGTTCCCTACTGTTTCCCCATTGTACGGGGGCAGGATTAACCTAGGAATAGTCACCCTAAGATACCAGGACTGGGAGTAGGCATACTGCCCGGGGCCTGAAACCAGTTCCTGCTGGCCTTTCCCTGGTCCTCTATCGGTGTCTAGGTGTGTGGGTTTAATTTTTAAAAATATATTTATTGATTTTAGAGAGCGAGGAAGGGAGGAGAGAGGGGAGGGAGGGGAAGGAGGCAGAGAGAGAGAGAGAGAGAGAGATATCAGTTGCCTCCCATACATACCCTGACCAGGGATTGAAACCCCCTCTGACCAGGAATTGAACCCCCAACCTTTCAATGTTCAGCATGATGTCCTGACCAACTGAGCGGCACCAGCAAGGGCTAGCAGTGTGGTTTTTAACTAGTCATCTGACTCCTGAGTCTCGGCTGCCTCATTCATTAGATAGGGATCTCACTAGCTGCCTTGTCCCAAGACTATGTACGCTGACCCAATGAACTAACATCTGTTGGAATGAGTACAGCAGTACCAGGCTAAGGGGAGGGTTTGGCTCCAATTCTCGGCCTTCGGGTTGCCTCACCACCTCCCACGCTGTGTTCCCATGGAAGAGGAAGAGAATACCCAGACGGGACAAAGGGAGGGGAAGACAACAGGAAATAAGAGACAAAGGGACTATTTTTAGTCTGCTCTTCTTAACATCCCTCGAATGTTTCATGATTCATGCTTCACCCTACTCTGCCCCTGCAGACAGTTCCCTCGTCCTCATACCTGACGACTTCTGTAGGATTTTTTCCTTGCTTGTTTCTCAAGTGGATAGATTTGATTAGAGCAGGGAGTCTCATCGGGAAGAGCTCACGTGCCTCTGTCTCTGCTCCCCTCCCCGCCTCCCACACACCGTGCTGTCTCTAAATATTGTGTAAATAAATAGATTGATCCACATGATATAGTTCTAATGACTTCTGTTGTAGCGTAAATCTAAAACCAATAAAAATGGAGATCACAAGAACGGGAGGCTATTGAAGGAGAGCTGATTATTTTTTAACAGTTTCTGCTTACTCTTCACACCTAGTTATGCCTTTCAGTCACCACCCAAAACTTCAGTGCTGGGGGTAAAAATAGGCCCGTGTGGTTTACTGTCACGTTCACACCTCCCCCCGACTCGGCGAGCGTCCCCTTCCCGCACCCGCTACACCAGATGATGGGAAATGCTTAGCATCCACTTTACAAAGCAGAAGGAGAAGGGAGATAGGCACCACTCCCCCACACTGTGCTTTATATCTCTGGAACATAAAATATACTTTCTGGGCAATGATGAGGAAGACAAAGAGCAGCTTGCGAGGAGGGCTGGTTTACAGGGACACAGCAGTCCCACCTGTGGTCCCGGACAGCCTTGTGCAGGTGCCTTGTCCACATCCCCGCCACACACATGGCTCCCAAACGCACTGCGCGGCCTCAACTGCACACACTTGTCACGCTGCTGCTGGAAAGCACTTGGACTGTTTGAGGGGCCAGGTCAAGGGCCAGGCAGCTAATGCCCCAGGAGCTGCCGGTCACACTGACAGACAGGAGCCGGGCAACTCCCCCCGCCTCCTGCATGCCTGGTGGGGAAGGCCTGAGCCATGCTCCACGCTGTCTCCCTGTTGGGACTGAGCCCCCAGGGACACCGAGGCATCCTGCTCGCCAACACCCTTCCCTTTGCTGCCACACTCCTCTGAGCCATGCTGTCTGGGATGCTGCACTAAGTGAGCCCGGAGCACTCACACCTCTCACAGAAGCCCAGTGTGAGATGGTCATCCTGCTGGATCCCTCTCACTCTTTCCCTTCCTCACTCCCCACACACACTCGACCACTCATGCCCACAACCATGGAGTCTCCCTGCAGAGATGACCCCTCAGAGGGAGCTGTTCAGAGGCTGACCATGGAGAGTAGTGATGTCGCAAAGTCCACTTGTAGGCAAAATGATGTGGTGGCTGATATTTGCTTCAAATTATTGCAGGGGAGAAAAGGACTGACAAAAATCCTAATAACTGCTGCTAGGCACATGATGTTTCATTGCACTAATCTCTCTGCTTTCAATAAGTTTGAAATTTTTCCAAACACAATGTTTAAAGAATGCAATGCATTTAGCAAAGGGCATGCATTTCAGTCTTGCCCGAGGCACGAACTTGGGCAAGTCCCTTTCCCTCCTTCACTCCCACTTGCCCTCAGATAAAGGGAAGGGTAATGTGATCTTCCTGAGCCTGCTGGAAAAGGATGTGGTTTCAAAAACGCAGTCCTAACTCCCCTCCCCACCCAGAGCTCGAATAATACGCAAGGACCCTTCAGCCCTTGGAAAGAAGCCATCCACATAGCTTTGCGTCAATGTATCGGCGTGGAATGTGTTGCCCACGCCAGCGAATGACCCTTGCTTGTTTGCGTTCACTCTCAAGCATGAACACTTATTTTCATTCTCTGTATATGTGCTGGGGCGGCTTGTGCTTAGTGGTACAGCAACATCAATAGACTCCACTGTTTTATTAAGTTTATCAAGTACCCGGCTATCTTGTCAGCAGCACAGACTTACAGTTATAATCCTCTGAAAATTCATTTGCTGCTCCCACTTGAGGACTCATAGCGGGGGTGGGGGGCGAGGGTGCACAAGCTTGTCCTCATGCCTGCGCTATATTCCAGGGCAGCCTCGGCGACAGCCCTGCTGGTCACCAGCACACCTCCTGTGGGGCCTGCACCAGGTCAGTTATTCTTCGCCCCACCCTTCAAAGTCGGCCTCCTGGGCGTCACTGCTTACTGGGTAATATCCCATCTCCTGAGCCCAGCGAGTAAGCACCTCCCTCTGTGATCTGCCCCCAAATGTCTTTCTGTTGTCTTGTCACAACTCATCCTCTAACCACTTCACACTCATACACACAAACACATACACAAGTGCATGCACACGCTGATCCAACCATACTCAATGGCTTGTAATCTCTCACCCAATTGCCTTATTTTACATCTGTCTGCTTCTACGTACTTCCTCCCTCTGATTTGAATGTCCTCCCCTCCCCACATGTATTTTATCCTTGTAACCAACTCCTATTCATCCTTCAAAAGCCTGATTGGGGCCAGCTTCTTGGTAAGAATTCTCCTAACTTCTCTTCCTGCCATAGTGATTCTAAGCCCTAGAACAGAGAGGTTCTCCATTAGGAATGACTCCCTGTCCCCCTGCCACCCGTCTAGGGACATTGGGCAATCTCTGGAGACATTTTCTTTGTCACAACCTGGAGTCAGAAGTGTCTAGTGGCACCCAGTTGGTGTAAGTTAGTGGTGCTGCTAAATACCTGACAGTGCACAGGGCAGGACTTCACCACAAATAATAAGCCTGGCATAAAACGTCAACAGTGCCAAGGCTGAGACCCCCGAACCCTACCCCAGACTAAAGGGCACACTCCCCAAGCCCCCTTCTCTGTTACATTTTTATGCCTACGTATTCATCTATCATGGCACACGCCCTTTTATAACTGTCGGGTTAGGTGCCGAATTCTCCCACAAGAGCAAGGTCAGCCAGCTCAGGCCCAGTGCGCCCCACTGCCTGTCTGTACTGCCGTGACTCAGCCATGTTCTTTCCCTCATATGCAGTCGGTAGCTACTTTCGGTCCAACAGCAGAGATGGGGAGTTCCCACAGAGACCACGGGTGGCCACTTGGCTGGCGAAGCCTGAATTATCTGCTCTGGGACCCTTCAGAGAAAAGGTTTGCTGATCCTGGGCACAAAACTCTGAACTTCTTGAGGGCAGGGTTATTTCTTATTTCCCTTGCTCCCAAGTGTCTGGCACGGCTGCTTGCACAAAGCAGGTAGTAAATGAGGGTTTACGAAATTGAACTGAACTTACAGTGGTGGTTGCTTTGTTTATTGCAGGCCCAGCTTTTTGCTGCCTGGGGACCAGCAATGCACCTGTCAGAGAGCTTGCCAAGGTCGCAGGCAGAACCTATGAAGTGACCATCAGACAGCGAGGCAAGCCTGTTCAACAGGCACAATTATCCTCAGTCCCCTTCCGTGGGTACAGCAAAGGACCGCTGCGAAGCACACTCCATTCTGCACCTTCGTGTGGACATAATTCAGCCTTCTGTATCTGTGCCGCTGTCACTGGGGTCACCTTGCTCCCTGACCTAGCAGTCGTGTCGTGTCCACTGGTTGTGAGCACCTTGGTAGTGCAGCAGGGTGGCTGGGGAGAACAGGGAGGAATATGGAACTGGAAACAAGAGAAACTAGAGAAAATAACCCAAGTACATGGGCTGGTCCAAGGGCAGTTGGATGAGTCCACACACAGTAACCAAGGAACACAGTAAACTTGGACTTTAATCAGAATAGAAGAATCCTACATCAGCCAAGAAAAAGGAAAGTAACAAGAATGCCAGTTCCTGGGAAATCGAATGTGAAAATGTACACAAGACAGCCTCTGGCACATAAAAGAAGCTAGAATCGAGGGGCAAGTGCTATTTCCTCTCTACGCCACATGGTAATGGTAGATGAGATGGTAAATAACCTTGCTGGCTTTCAAAGCCCAGGCTGAAGGGTTCCTGTGACACCATGCAGGGGCTGGGACAAGACACACAAAGGAGTCCAGGCAGCAGTGGGCAGCCACGGGTACGTGGAGGGCCGCAGGAGTGTGGCAGGTTAGAACAGGACCTGGCTGGGGGCTGGGAAGTTTTCTAGACCCATGGAAAATAAAAAGTTGAACAGAGAAGCACGCCATGCCAAGTGGATGAGTTTGCAGAGTGGACGTAGCTCCCTGATCCTGTGGGCACGCAGGACCCACCACAGACACGAGGAAACCTGGGTCTTCCGGCAGCCAAACGCACTGAAGACCTGACTGACTGAAGGGATGAGGCAGTGGGTGTTCCCTCTCCAGACAAGACACAGGTGGCAGCTCCAGGGGCTGACCGTGAGGGCCACGGGCCTCAGAAGTCACAATCAGGAAGGGCTAAGGGGATCACAGGGTCTGACAGGGCTCACTTTCTCAATGAGACGTAAGTTCTATCTCAGATCTGTCTTACCACGCTCACACCTCCAGCCGGCCATGCTCTCCCCAGAAGGCAGATGCTGTCACCCCTGCTGTTCTAGCGCCCTGGCTTATACAGAGAGAGAAAGATCAAAGGTACGAAGCCAGGCTCTGAGGGCAGATAAACCCGGATTCAAAAGGCGGTCCTGCCAGCTGTTTCTGGGAAAGTGACTGACTTCTCAGAAGCAATGGTAAAATCACCACCTTTTATCGTTGCTTGAAGGTTAGTATGAGTGTAAAATAAATACCTGGCATGCTATCAACACGCGGTAAACAGTGTTGATTATAACCAAAGTTATTCACATCTGCTGTGATTGAGTTGTCTGGAAGCCTCAGGCCTTAAATTATCTGTTTTGGGTACAGTCTGAGGAGTGAGCCTTCACACTGACCCACCTCTGACCTCCATCCCACTGCTCCCTTAGCCTGGCTGTCAATTTAGAATATTCGTCCCTAACGCACACACAAGCACACACGTGCGTTACTACTCGGTGAACTGTTGTTTCAGCTTTTAATTCTGCGGTTTCAAAATAACTGTGCTTTCTGCTCTTACCTGTTTTATGTGCTCTTCCAGGCCATCTCACCTGGCGGCTGACTATCATTAGCCTAAACACTTGCAGCAGCTACAGCTCATTGGGCCAGGATGCTCCTTAAATTTCTTGAGTTTCCAGGCCACTAATACTGCCCCTTCCACTCTACTATTTAGATGGTATGATCACTACGCCTTCTTCTCCGCCACAAATCAGTCAATGATCTATGCCTGATCTCCACCTACCAACCAATGATGGCACAGTCCAAACGCCTGCCCTCCAACATCACAGAGCTTCCTAACCCTGTTCGGTTCTCTGGATGGGAGAAACTGAGTTCTGGTGGATCTGGAACCTCCAAACAGATGTTCACACACTGCAGCACTGCCCTGGAACCTGCGGACTCGGAGGATCTGGGATAGAAGACCTTGGTAGCCAGAGAGCCACCAAAAAGTCCCAAAGAGAAGGTTATTAAATTCCCACTGAATGGTAATACAGTGGTACCTCAGTATCTGTCATTAATTCATCTGATGAGAGGTGAGTAAGTACCCAGTGCTGAAATACGTTTTGTCAAAATGTGATGAGTATAGGGTTTGACGAGTTCTGAAGCCGACGAGTACCAAGGTATGACAGTACAACTGTCCCTGAGCTCTGCTTAGTTTTAGGTGGCTTTTATGAGCAGTAACCTATCCCAAACACAAATGTTTTTATAAAATGAGATCCCCGTGCTTTAGACTTGACTGAATCATTTCAAGTGCACCTCAATGCTGTGCTGAGTCCTTAGGCAAACATTTGTAGTGTTGGGAAGTGTAATCGCCAAGCTCTGCCACAGAAGGCATTGGGGTGGCACTAATGACAGACACCATTCCCATTTCCTGGCCTGGGTCTCTTTCCCCAGTCCCGTTATGATTTGCTCTACCCCCCACCCAGCACTGTAGTTACTTAATTTTATTACTGTCTGAAATCATCTCCCTGCATTTCTGTAGACCCCACTCTGGTTGTGCCTGAACCCCTAAGTAAGCAGCTGTTTTGGGTTAGTCAAAGCAACAAGCTCCATTCCATTCTACAAAGTTTGCAATACGTGTAGGAAGCAGGCAACGTGCCGGGCACGAAGGGTCTGATCAGGAAAAGACAAACTAGACTGACTGGAACGAACGCAGAAGCCAGTTGGAGACGGCAACACAGCACCGGGGTTGGACAGCAGGGCACCATGGCTCAAAGGACAAAGGTGGTGTTGGAGAGCCCTGGAGCCAAAGTCGCCAGGAAGTCGGAGCTGGGGCCACCAGGGGCCACCAGGGGCCCCACCATAGCGGGGCCACCAGGGGCAGAGGCTGGAGGGCAAATGCCTTGGCCCCATCCTTCTTCCCAGACCCCCACTTCTCCCAGGGCCTCCTGTTGGCTGAAGTCAGACAAATGGCCTGGGAAATACAGCCAGCATTTTATTGCCCATTTTATAAAAAACCTCCTCTACTATATTCCACCAGGCTCTTTCTCTTGAAAACAAGAATTTTGTAGCATTGACATTTTCATTTAAATAATTTCCCCTTGCATGACAGCAAGCTATGGGGACAGAATGTTTTGTTTAGGCTCAGTGGGACTTGCGGGCGGGGATGGGAGGCTGTTCACAGAGCCCCTGAAGACCGGCCAGGGAGCTGACATTCCAGGCTGGTGGCTGTAAATCCAAAGGATGAGGGGCAGGGCTCAGAGGGCCACAGGGACTAGCTCTGCCCTGCTGGCTTTGCCCTATGCTCTGTCTGACCCGCACCCCACCGTGCGGGTACGAGGAGAAAGCAGGAGCCAGCATGCTCCCGTGCTCCATCCTTTCTCCTCTCCTCCTCATACTACTACTAACAGCTGCCGATCCCTGAGAACCTTCTGTGCAATCTTCGCTCCGTGAGGAACGCACTACTATCGTCTCTCCGTTACTGGTGGGGAAACTGAAACCCTAAAGGATTACTTTCCTGGCCCTGGAAGCAGGCTGGGCTTGAACTCATTCCTGCCTGATGCCAAAGCTAAACCAATACTCTCTACTGCTTCTCATTCACTGTAGTTATTGGAGGCAAGCAGCTAGATGTGTCTAAGTTTCCATAAAATGGGGACAACCCCGCTGACCCTGACTTTCACCAAGTGCCTGTGACTCCTGAAGTAGATAATGTACGTGAACATGTTTTGAATTCGGAAACTTTTAAGACCCCCTTGTTTTGTATCGTATTATTTCCACCTCTGATTCCAGCAGGCGCTGTCTGGGGCGTAAGCCTCTCCGCATGGGGCTGGGCGACTCTTTTCGGCCTGCCAAGCTGTTTTCGTTCCTCACCGGAATGCGTGCTCCATTTGGGTAATGGCAGCAGATGTGACAATGGGAACAGAACTCCCACCCGCCACGCTCTAACCCAAACATCCCGAGAGACGCTTCCAGAACTCGTCTCCTCACGTCTGCTCCCGGACAGGGGCGCCTGAGAACGCCGAGCTCTGCCTGCGTCACTGTCTCTGACCGGCCTTGATCATCTCTGATAAGTGCTCCTGGCCGTCACTTTCCCTTCCCACAGCTCCGCGTTCTGGCGTGTTGTCCATATCATATCAGGGAAGGTCCACCGGGAGAGGGGGGTCTGACGGAGGTTAAGGAATAATTGCAAGGAAATGTTTTGACACGATGTTAATGCCTGTCAGTGTATTATCCCCAATTTAAAGTTAATCACCAAAATTATGCTGCAATTTCAAAAATGGAATGGAGAAAGATTTGTTGAGGTGTGAATAATAAAGAAACCCAGAGCCAAGAGCTGAAATGAAGCAAACTTCTTGCATAACCCTTTTGTAGTTTCCTGGCAAAGGGCAAAGACATACGTGGTGAACTGGGGCATGTGGATCTTGGCAAAAGGGTTGGATTCACAATCCAGAGGAAAACAAGAGGTCTTTGTCTCCATGTCAGCCCAAGCAAGTATTGAGATACAAAGTTGAAATTTAAACCCACATCCAAAAAGCTCCCAAAATCTGGATGCTTGTCATTATGTGGGCAACATATTTAGACACTTGATAAATTGCTCAATTTACTTCCAGACTATTGGTATTTTGCCCGAGATCTGACTCTGTGCTTCCAATGGCCCGTCAAACTTTCCAGCCACCGCCTCAAACATCAAACCAAGCCTGTCAGGTTTCCCTCAAAACCAATTTTCTGACTTCGGTCGGTGGCAGCAGCCTTTTCTCAGGCACCAACAAGGGAACTGCAGCGTCACCCCTGACCCCTGACGTTCTGTGCCATCCATTTACATCACGGCCTGCAACTCCCTGGACGGCGGCGGCATCCACCGAGTGTGCACGCTCCCTGCAAGACAGGCTCACACTGTCAGTGCTTTTCATAGGTTATCTTGAGCCTTCAGAACAACTGTCTGGGATGGATACCATTATCCCGTTTACAAGGGAGGTCGACTAAGACCTGGAGGGGTAACCGGCCTAGCTGTCTGTTCAGTGGGTGCTGGAGCAGACCGGTGGCTTCCCCAAACTGCCCAGAGCATCTTAATGCTAGGCCCTCGACACCGACGCAAGACCGGCCGAGTGCCTGGAAGGGAGCCCAGCACACAGCAAGCCCTCAGGGGGGCATTTATTATCGCTGCTACCTCATTTTTCTTTTATGCCACACTCCTTGGTGCCCACTTTGGTTCCCACTGCCACTGTCCTCCTCCTGCCACTCATGAGTGTCTGACCCTGGCTCTCCAACAGCCCCAGAGCTGATCTTGTTCCCGCTTTCTGAGAGCAGCTGCTGGGTGAGTCTTCTCAAACACACTTCTGTGGTTTTTAAGAAGACCATGCCCCATTCTAAGCCACCATCCTTTGATGGCTACTCCGTTTCCTTTGAAAAAACTTCAGCAGGAGCCTGCCTTCCACTGCCACTGCCCTGTTGGCACTCTCAACTCCAACAAGGCAGGTGTTTCCTGGGCTCGAGCTGGCCACTCTGAATGCCCCTTGGCCTCCACTTTAGGCTTCTGCCTCACTGAGGCCCGATTCAAATGGCCCCTCCTCCAGAAAGCTTTCCAGGACCACCTCAGCCGATCTTAGTTAGCTTTTCCCTCCCTGCTCTCTCATAGTGCTTCTTATCTGCCTCAAACATGTGGCATTAATCAGTCCCCACCATGGACCAAGCAGCTCTTGCCCTGAACTAAAGGCAATCTTATCCAGTGAGAGAAGCACACTCTTCCCACGAGGATGGGCTGGTGTTTAAATCCCAAAGATGCCACTAATTACCAGTTTCATTTATCAGATTACTGATGGGTTTGTGCCAATCTTTTAAAAAGGAACTTTAGTAATAACTTCCAATTACTAAACACTGCTTGTGTGGCTAAGTGCCTCGAATGCGTTAATCTGCAAGGGAGGTAACTTTTAAAGAGAAAGAAACAGACTCAGGGAAGATAAGAAATGTGGCCATTCACTGAAGACAGAGAGCTGGTAAGCAGGACCTGGGATTTCTCTGGAATCAAGGGAGGCTTTAACTCATCTCAGAGAGCCTTTCGTTCACACCTTGAAATAGCTCATCCCATCAGCATTTCCAGGTGTCAGCGATCTGAGGCTGTGGAGACCCGTCCCCATCCAGCCGCTGTCCTCTCTGTAGGCCCATTTCTCAACCTGCCTATTCCGATACTTTCCCAGTAGGAAGAGGAGAAAGGGAGGGAGTGGTTACCATCAGGTCGCTGAGGGGAACCGGGATGTTCAGAGTTGGAGGGGCCCAACGAAAATATGGTCCCACCTCTCCAAGCCACAGAGCCAGAATCTGAGGCTCAGACAGAACCCAGGCTGCCTCCTAGCCACCCCGCTGGATACCAGGCACCTTATACTCTAGGAGAGATGTCCTTTCATCCATTCCAAATCTGCTGCCATTTAATTTCATGAGGCAGAATACATAGGAACACCCACTTGGCCTTTGGGGAGCCCTTCATTACTTCATTTACCTCTGCCTGCTCTCTCGCTGCACCCCGTGTCTCTGTAATATAAAGCTCTAATCATCCGTATTCTCAGACCCGGCTCCCGCCTCTGCCTCCATCTCCTTCCTGAGGCCTCTAATCAGCTCGACTGCCCTTCTCTGGCCTTTCACCCTTTCATTCATAGCCTCATTGAGGTAAGACAGCTGGCCTCGGCTGCTGGATTCGAGAGGAGGAGGCAGCACTGATTTATAGAACAGCATAATAATATTTCTGCATCTCATCTCCAGCCCCTTCGCAGAGTCATGTGTCTTATGGCAGCTCTGACAGCCACTGGGCAGGGAGCAGATGTCTTCACTGAGCCGCCCGTAATGACACAGGCTGTACATCTCTCTTTTTTTCCTTTACCTCCTCTTCTCCTTTTAACACAGACATTGCAGCTAATTCAGAGGCTATCGGTGTGTGCACAGCGTTTAAATTGCAGCCTTCTGGGGAGCCTTGCCTGGCCCTGGTGTGCAAGGCAGATAATTGCCTGTCAGAGAAATTCCTCACAGCGGCTCTGGCCCCTGCTGCACTCGAACCCCAGTTTCAGGGCACACGCTGCACGTGGGCGGCCGCTCAGCCGCCAGAGAAGCTCCTGGACGTCTAGGGCAGGGAGTCAGCTTTCCAGGATGGGTCCACGTTGATTTGCTGAGCGGTGGAGATCAGAGCATGGGAAAGCTTGCTCTCTCCTCTCAGGGGTGTAATTGATGCCACCAAGATCAGGTCAAGTCGGCGGTCACACATGGCCCTCTCTGGGTATTTGCAACTGAATCCCAAGGCTAACAGCTGTACCCTCAGATGGTTTAGCAAAGGGCTCACGTGTGTTACTAGGATGGTGCCTTGTTTGGGCTCCACAGGCCCCTTCAAGGGTGTCAGTCAGGTTCTCCAAACAGCCCAGTAATGGTGAACGTGTGTGTGTGTGTGTGTGTGTGTGTGAGAGAGAGAGAGAGAGAGAGAGAGAGAGAGAGAGAGAGAGAGAGAGAGAGAGAGAGAGAGAGAGAGGGGGGGGGGGGGAAATTTATTTCAAGAAATTGGCTTACACATTGTGGTAACTGGCAATCCTAAAATCACAGGGCTGGCCGGAAGGCTCCAACTTCAGGCAAGAGGGAGTGCAGTTTTGAGGGAAAATTTCTCATTCCTCAGTTCTGCTCCTAATGTCTTCTGACTGGTTGGATGAGGCACCACCGTGTAATATCCTGTATATCAAGTCAAGTAATTTCGAAGTTCATCTCCTCTACAAGATACCTTTACAGTAACAGATGGATGAGGGGTAGATTAAATAGCTGGGTTCCACAGCCTAGCCGCACTGAGACGTAAAACTCACCGTCCTCAAAGGCAATGAGCTGTGGCATGGGATTCCTTCTAAAATCACCCCAGACCCAGTATTCCCCATGCAGCCCAGTTAGGGTCAGCCCAGCTGGCGGGGTGCCAGATCTGGGTACATTCCCGGGGCCGCCCCAAACTCATCCTTTATCCTCGGCATCCTGGATCACAGATTCCCGAATAGTTCAGTGACACAATCAGGCTCTCCTGTCTAGATTCTGGGGACCTGTTTTTCTACATGACTCTCAGTACCACATGGAGCCCTATTTGGGGTGTGTCTCGCTTTACTTCCCACTTTCTATCAGCCCGAACCATGCAGAGCGGCTCCCCTGATTGGTGAGCACTCCTCCAGGAGAGGAAAGGGATTCAGACTAAGAAGGGTCACTCATGAATCCACAAGGCAGGGCAGGAACAGGGCAGGGCTCTGGCTGTTCCGATGGATGCAGGCTACATGGAAGGAAATGGAAGAAAGGTTTCACATTATGGGACCAAAAAGGCCAGAGTCAGAATCTTGATGCTCCCACTTGTTAGCTGTGACCTTGGACACATTTTTGAACTTTTCCAAGTCTTAGTTTCCCAGAGTGCCCGACAGGGACATTGACCTACTTCAGGAGTGCGGAGATTCACGCTCAGTGAATCCGTGGGCCCCTCTTTCGGAGCACAATCTAACCGCATTTTCCAGCTCCCTTTCAATTAAAGGGCCAAATGGTGAGCTCTTACCTTTTAAGAGTGTTCCAGGCATGCACTGCTGTGTGAAAATCTCCCCCCAAAACGTAGCAACATAAAGCGATAATAATAATTTACTCTGCTCATGAATGTGCAATGTGAGCAGAGCTAAGGGACAGCTTGTCTCTCTCCCGAGTGGCATCTGCTAGGACAGCTTGACTGAGGCTAGAGGATCCATTTCCAAGATTGCTCACTCACAAGGCTGAGAAGCTGGGGCCTCGGTTTCTCTCCACATAAGTTTCTCTACGGGGTGTTGAGCCTCCTTGCACTGTGGTGACAGGGTTCTAAGCGTCAGGGAAAAGCAGCGGCCCATCTCTCCAAGTCTGAGCTCAGAAAGCAGCCTGGTGCTGCTTCTGCTGCTCTCTGTTGGCCAGACATGTCACACAGCCTGCCTGGATAGGGCAGGCCCGAGTCACACCTCTCAATGGAAACAGTGTCAAAGGATTTCTGAGCCTGCTGAATCCACCGCAGTGTTCCAGACAAAATGCAGCAACGGGACCAGGTAGACTCTGACCGGGAAGGACAGAAACCTGGACAAACACAAACTAACATCATTCGATACAGCAAACAGACATAGAAGGTCGTCGTTCCTAACAGACCGAGAACAGAAGGCCATCCCTGAGAGAGCCCCGTTTGCTTACTGCCTGGGCGAAGTTTTCGGGCCGCAGCACCGGGAAGGGAGCCCGAGCAGAGGCCAGCCTTCCCTCTTAATTGAGGAGACAGAGCCAGGCACCTGCAAAAGCAGAAGTGGCTGGAGACTGCAGGGAAGAATACAGGGAAGGGGAGAAAGCTCCAGATGACTGCGGGAAGTCCCATCAAGTGCTTAGCTGAATACCTGATGGGGACATGTATGCGGTGGCGGGGGACACCTGAAGATGAGCAAGAACTGAGCCTGGCGTCCACTGAGGACCAGGAACACAGCCTGTTCTTAAATGTCAAAGTGGGAAACCTCGCAGTTTAAAGGACACCAGAGTACTAAGAAATATCTTCCCTCAATCATGAGGAAAAGTTGCCTTACACGAAAGACTGCTCTGGTCCCACCCAAAGAAATACTTGACAAGATCAAAGTATTTCCAAATAATTTAACCAGATCCTAGACTGAAACCCAAAATATTTATGAGGCTACAAAGTTACCCGGCACCCTGCAAGGTAACGGCACCAACAATGTGTAGCACACAATCGAAAATTACCAGGCACGCAAAGAAGCTGGAATAAAATTCAATCAATAGAAACTGATCCAGAAATGACACCCATCATAAAACTAGTGGACAAGAACATTAAAATAGCTATAAGGACTACATTTGAGATGCTCAAAAAGTTGCTGGAAAGACTGAACATATTAAGAAGATACAAGGGGAGTATTTTAAAACACCAAAGTCAAACTTCTAGAGATGAAAAGTACACAGGATTGGACTGATGATATAGTAGATGGACTCTCAGAATAAAATATTAGTAAAGTCACAGTAATGGAAACTGTTCAAAAATACAAGGAGAGAAAAAATAAAAAATAAACCGTGAAATGTGAGCCAACCTTAAGCAGCCAATTTTGATAAAAATGGTAAACCCACGCAGCCAAGAAGCTCCATGAACCCTAAGCAGAATAAACACAGAAAACTGCTCTAAGGTACATCCTAATCAAATTGCCGGAAACCAGTTATAAACCCCAGTGACCCCTGGCTCACAGACATAGCACTCCAGCACCCGGCGGCCTCTTCTCTGGGTCACCCCTGTGCCTTCAGGTCTTTCTTTCCTCTCAAGGACACTAGTCACTGGATGTAGGACCCACCTTCCTCTGGTACGATCTCAGCTTCCATCTTTACTATATCCACACAGACCCTGATTCCAAATGAGGTGACATGCACAGGTAAGGGGGTTCGGATTTTAGTATATGCCTTATCCATTTTTCTCCTTTCCAGTCTCCCAGGGGATGGGGGGGTCTGGAGGAGCCCCCGATGGCTGGGGGAGGCCAGATGGAAGGAGCCAGGACCCCTACATCACTATGTGGAAGGCCGCCCTGGAAACGTGGGGCTGAACTGTGGCACGAGTGAGAACGTAGAGTGTTAGGGGTGTAAGCCACTGGTTGGGACATTAATAAGGAAACACGGGGACAAGAAGTCTATCCCAGTCTCCAATTGGGCTCCACAGGAACCTTGGGGAAGACTGGGAATAGGGGAGGTTTACACCGTGATGTCAGAAGACTCTGCTCCCAGGGAGTCTAAATGATCAAGCTAAATAGGCAGAGAGTGCTCTCAGGTGGCTGCAAGGTGCGACATTGTTGTCGTCATACCAAAGCGCTCTCTCCGTGCCAAAAAGTAGAACTGAGTTGGTTTAAGAATCATTAGGCAGAGCAGAAAGATGACTCAAGCTAAACATCTGACCCGGTGAACGGGCAATTTCTGTCACAACAAACCCCAATACATAAAGCCTCGGTTTCTGCCTGAGCCAGGGAGGAAATCTGATCTGCTGCTGTTTCCAAGTAAAATCACTTTACAAAATTATTTTCTGTTTCCCCATACATCTTCTGAAATGACTCTAGACCAAATAACCAATTGATTTGGAGCCATTTTTTACTCTCATCCAAAACAGAGAGAGATTTTTCATTCCTAGCCAAAAGGAAAAATGGTAAATCACATGTGAATTGCAGATATAAGAATTTAAAGACTGTTTCCCTGTTTTGTTTGTGAATAATTTTTCATTTTATGAGGGAGCCAAATATCTCAGTAGGTAAAATCAATAGCAGCCACTGGAGCAAATGGAAAATTCTTCAGGCTTAATACGGTTTCATGCATGGCTGTTGGAGCCGAATGTCTCGCGGGATCAAATAGTGATTCCCACCTTAAGAGATGTATGAATTAGAGTATTTTCTTTTTAAAATTAATCTGTTATATAACGGTTCATTCACTTCACAAATATTTATTGAGCACCTATTGTAGGCTACATACTACATCAAATGTTTGGAATACACAATAAAATAAAATTGGGGACCTACTCCAGAGGGAAGAAAGTATAGTGAAATAACATAAGTAACGTTTAAGAAGAGATCACTACACTTCCACCACTTTGCAAACGTTAATTCACTTATTCCTGACAACCCTATGTGGTAATATTAATGGGCCTATTTTACAGATTAGAAAACTGAGGCACAGACAACTGAGGGTATTATTTTTGGCTACACAGCTTAGAGCCCAGGCAACCTGACTCCAGTGCACTCCTCACACACAAAACAAATATGGGAGTGCTCATCTCGTTAATGTGATCAGAGACAAAGAATCTCGATGACAAGACTCACTGTCTCATTTTATTGTTTTCCCCAGTTCCTAACAGAATTCCTCTCCTGTGGCAATCATCTGTAAAATTATTGAATTAAGTACTAAAATTGAGCAATGGAGAAAGTAATCTGGTAGACCCAAACAGGCAGCACTGGTTTCTGAGGAGATCATGAGAGGCTTCACGGAGGAGGTGATTTCTGAGCCAGGTGCTTCTGGAAAGATGTGAGGTGTCTGAGTCCCTTCAGGACCGCACCTGTGTTCGTGGACACCTCCCATTCCCACACCTCCCATTCCCACACCTCCCTCCCCGGGGCTGAGCTTAGGCACAAGCAGGACCTGGAAGGACACAGTACCTTCCTATGTTACCAGCAGCAAAAAGCTTGCCCCACCACCACACCTGGGGCCACCTGCTCAGCTGCTTTTCACTCCCAGTGACCACGGCAAGTCTGCCTTTGAGTCTTTGCTGCTCCTTCCCTTCTCCCGACGTATCTGCAGGGAGCCCTGTGTCCCGAGTCACCAGTAGGAGCCATTCAGCCTCCTCTGGGCAGGGGAAAGGTGTTTCCTCACAGGTGACTTCTCCTCCTCTGACTGATACCTGGTCCTAAAACTCAGTCCCTCATCCTTCCCTCTGCCACAGCCTTTCCAGGCACTGGCTTCCAGTCTCTGTTCCTGCAGCCAAATCTTCCTGATTCTCACCGGCTCGTTTGCTTTTACTTGGAGCTCAGGGAAGATACTACGAACGGAAAGGGAAACGAGAAGGCACCATACGGTACTGAAGAACCCACTGAAGGGGCTTTACAACATACAGGAGTTCAGACACTGGGATCACTATGAGTGGAGGGGGCCCCGCACTGGGGGGCTCAGCCTGGGTCGTGAGCAGTGCATACCGCACACAAAAGGAAGAAAGAGATTTTAGAGGGCAGGGACACCACAAACAAAAATAGGAAAAAAAGAGCTAGAGAGATCACCAGCACAACCCAGGGCCAGGTTGCTCAGGATGCTTTTGAGGAAACACAAGAAGCCTCCATTTTTGGAAGCAGGGCCTGACCTTCAGGGACCTGCCCCACGCCACGTTCTCCGTGAAGCCCTTCCTGGACCTCCCCAGCACGTGGGCACTCTTAGCATGGGACCCCTTTTGATCACCTGGTGATGCTTCACTGCATTTTCGTTTGTGAGCATTTTTCTCATCCTTCTTACCCCCGTACAAGCTTCTTCAGGTGGTGTCCCACTTTGGGGGCTTTGTGAGCACTTGACCAACTTGAGACCTGTGTATAATGTATGCCTGTCACGTAGCACAAAACTGGGGTGGCCATATAATTTATCTTCTAAACTAGGGCACCTTGGGGCTCACGGGGAATTAACCAATAACTACTCCAGGACAACTGGCATTAACCAACCCTGTCCCATGCTAACAGGGTGCATAATCACCCGGCCCATGCTAAATTCACCTCCACGCAATTAAAAGCTGATGATGAGTTAAGATATGCCAAAGGGTCTTATGCTGATGTTGGTCGGGGGTGCTGCCTTGTGGTGGCACTTGTATCTTCTCGATGTTTCCACCCACGGCAGCTACTCTCCACTGAGTGTGCCACCTTTTCTGCTCCCAGGAGGATGTCCTCTTTCAATGGCATATTTATGTTATAAACAAGAGATGACAGCATTTTTTCCTAGCCGACAACACTGTAAGCTGTGAACAATGTGTGAGGAAAAGAGCGCAACCTGCTAGCTCCTAGGAGCTCACAGTCTAGCAAGAGTTTACTTACCCATCCATCCATCCATCCATCCAATATTTCCTAGGAGCCTCTCCTGCATCAGGCCAGGTAGTGGGGAGTGACTGCCCCATGCCTTGCCATGATGGGGCCCCCAGGCTGTACCCCAGGCCACACAGGGAGAACAGCCACTCACTAGGGTATTTCTGAGCCACCATGTGGGCCCAAGGGAGGGAAAGAGCAACTGTGCTTGACTGAGTTCTCGGGACTTGATGGAGGAGAAAAAAATGAAGAGAGAACCACCAGGCAGAGGAGGAGGGGAACATGAGAAGCAATAACGGGGAGGCAGGAGACAGCAAGGCCGAGATGAAAGTATAGTAACAGGGAGATGCGGGGGGGTGGGACCACAGTAAGGCCAAGTGACCAAGCTCAGGACTTCAGAGGCAACCGATTAGCCAACCAGGGGACATGGAGTTTAGCACCAGGGCCGTGACCTCTTCATACGCATTTTAGACAGACTGCTGTTTTGAGGGACCTGTAGCAATTCCTCTGAGTTACTTGCAAGAAGTTGGTGTGGACAGTCACCCACAGCATACGTGGCCCACCCTTCCTTGCCAATTTTGGGTCCCTGGAGGGCAGCACGGGGTGACAAAGTCTCCTTGTACCTGGGAGAACACCATTATTTCCTAAGGGGCTGCTCCTAGGTGCAGGGGGTGTTCCTACAAACAAATGCCCTTTTGTCCATCACAGCCCTAAGGCGAGTAATCTAAAGGTTCTCCACAGAAGCCTTCCAGGAGGATGCTGGCACAAAGCCTCCTTGGACGCTGAGATGGCCCAGAACTGCTGGGCTGGACTGTTGTGCAGATGTGAGCTCCCAAGACCAGGGACTCTACAGCTTCAGGAAAACGGCATCATACAGAGACAGGGCTTTATCTTTGTGCTCATTTTCCAGTCACCTGGAGTGATGATGTCCCTGTCGGCCAGAATGGACATCAAGGAGATTTACTGTGAATGCCAAAAGACCTGCTAGCTGCTGCTGCTCCTGTCCCCTCATCCCTATCTGCTGCTGGTGACCCCAGACGGATCTCCTCTCCTCTCTCGGGAGGCGGCCTGTACCATGCAGCCTGCTTATTTAACACAGACCAACTTTGGATCTTAGACCTAAAACTCTTGGACGAAAAATGGCTTTTGCTTCATTCATGAGGACTCTGTGATGAATAAGAATTAGTGCATTTTCTCTGTGCTGTACGATGACCCTGAAGCCTCATGCTATAACAAGATAAATCTGGACAAGTTTCCCAGAGAATGAGAATTCAGTTTCCTAATATTGTCACAAAGAATTAAAACCAAAAGGGGCTTCAGTTAATCTGCTACAAATTATCTAACCCTCTCTCCTTAGCTCTCTTTCTGCCTATCAGTAGAGGCCAGCAATCTGGGCCCACAAATGCACACTGGCAAAAATTTCAATGTTCTTTAGCTTAATGAATCTGTTTCAAGATCACCCCATTCTGCGTCTTGGCAAAGATTTAAACCCTGACAATTTATGGTAAATTGAGTCCAATGAATCCATTCAAAGTTTTCTCTGTTCAGAGTAACATTTCCTTCTCTCCCTAGATTTGGGTCTAAGTTTAGCATCTTCGTGCCAAACAGGACCAGCTACACAGTCTGCGGGGCCCAGTGCAAAATGAACAGGTGGGGTCCCTTGTTCAAACATTAAGAATTTTGGAGAAGCCATGGCAGAGCATTAAACCAAGCACAAGAGTCTTTGAAGCAGCAGCGTTGTGTGTTTGCATGGATCTCATGCCCAAAAGGCAGGCATTACATACCACTTTGACACTGGGCTAGGGAAAGGCATTTACTAAGAAGGCCTCAGTCCCTGGCCCTCTGGGATACAAATCACTGGTCCAAGCGGGCACTAAGAAAACATCCTCCTCATTCCAGCCCCCAGGTCACTGTCAAGCTGCATGGTGACTCACCCCTTGGTCCTTGGCTATTGCTGTATTGGCACAGTTCTGTGCGGATGACGGGACCCCTGCCATAATGTTTAATTAGCCACTGCCCCTCGAAGTGTTTCCCCTGCTCTCCAAGCACAGGTAAGGCAGAGGGACAGGTCTCCTCTATCCCAAGATGCCCAGCATGCTCTGTCTGCTCACACCCCCAATCCTTGGCCACACTGGGCTCAGGGTGGGAAGGAAACAAGACCCTTTCACAGAGATCACACTAGTTTTAATTACATCATCTGGCTCTCTCCCCTCTCACCTTACTTTTTAAATTTAGAAGTATTTTTTTAAGAATAGAGACGGGTCAGCGGGGCAGAGACATCCCACAGTCTTAGCAGAGGCGGTCTCAGCTTTAAAAGTCTGTAATTTACTTAGTTCACTGTCAAAGTTCTGTGTTCCCCATTCCCTGGGTAGTGATTCACTAATTCATGCACTGGTTTATTCTTTTACTCATTCATTTCAAAATAAATGAATAAAAAGCTACTAGGTGCTAAGTGCTGGCTTTTAGTGCTGGCACGCTGTGGGAGAGCAGAAAGACAATGTGTTCATGAAACTCACTTTCTAGATCAGCTGCCCACCGACTATGGCCTGTGGAGCAAACCCACCCCACGGCCTACTCTTACCAACGCAGTCTGAGTGGAGCACAGCCGCCCCCACCCAGGGTCCAGACTGCCTGCGGTTCCATGCCGGCAGAGCTGGGTGGCTGTCATAGAGACTGTACGGCCTGCACAGTCTACGATACTCCCCTGGCCCTTTCAAGAAAAGTCTGCCACACGTTGTTCTACCAGGCGAGTGAGGCAGGTGGTAAGCAGATAAAAAAAATTCCACTAAATATGTAAGATCAGGAAGTCAGGAACCCTATGAAAATAAAGCAAGGTTGGAGCACTGAGACTTATGAGGTAGCTGGGGAAACTGTCTCAGATAAGATGATCAGAGAGCAGTTCCATGAGGAGGTGGCATCAGGGTCAAGAGCAGAAGATAGGAGGAGGATGTAGGATTACGTGAGGGAGCAGAGTGTAAATGTCGTGAGGAACAGAGTTGGCTTATTTTATGCGTAAAGTCTAGTCTGCAAAGCCTAGTTGGAATGGAGGGGGCCTGCGGTGAAGATGAAATAGGCGTAAGGTAATACATCCAAATTTTACCATGTTTTATGAGTTTTCTTTTTCTGGCCTGGATAATGGCAGATTCCAGAGGATAGAAAGAGGCACGAAAACAATTCTTGAACAATCAATCACTGCTTCCTTCCCACAGCTTCCTTATACAGATGTCTTCTGCTGATCTTTAAATGAACTATGGGGGGTGGACAAGTCCAGGGAGGAGCACTTAAGTGAACAATCCTACCAACAAGGCCATGACAAACTGACTCACAAGTGGAAGGGGTCTCACCCCAGCTCCTCCCCCAGGCACCAACATGACTTAAAGTACACGACCCTTTTTAGTGAGCTGTAGCGAGAAGGTGGGTTGGGGTGTCACACAGACGCTCTTCAGGCTGACAAGCAATTTACCTTCTGAGTCACAGTTTTCTAATTTAGAAGAGGCAGCTGATAACGTCAGCCTGAGAATGGTTGTAAAGAATAAATGGCACGGTGCTGGGGGAGGTGACCGGCAGGGTTCCCAGGCCCTTGTGGCTGTGATCTTCCCACGCACCCCTTTCCCTGTCCTCACTGCCAGTGGCTCAGCACAGCTTGTGTTGATTCACGAGCTGACCCTGGCTCCTGCTGCTCCTTCGTCAGCCTGTCTAGCGTCCCCAGTGGCCGCACTGCCTGCCCTCGGTGTCAGGAGAGTGTTGACATGAGGGATGAGCAATGCCCGGTCTCGCTGATACCCAGGGGCAGCCAATGGATCAGCCTTTGAGTACAAACATTTCACTTCTCCCTGCAGAGGGTTCTCTGCCTGAGCCTGCCCAGCCTGCTTTTACACAAGGCTGAAGTCGCTGACCAATTTGGGTACGCTGGAAAAACCAGTCTTTTGACTGAAACAAATAACTTATTTTCCATTATGCAGGCCTTGGTGGATCCTGGACCAACAGTATCAGCATCACCAAGGAGCTTGTTGGAAATGCAGACTCTCAGGTCACAGCCCAGACCCACAGAGTCGGACTCTTCACGTTAACAAGATCCTCACGCGATCAATATGGACGTTAAAGTTTGAAGACCGCTGGGAGAGACTGGGCTTCTTAATCTGGCTTTTACACAGACATCTCAACCCCATCCCCAGAGAGCGTTCCATTTGACCTGGTGTGTCCTGAAAGCTTCACCAATGGTCCTCACGTGCAGCCAGGGCCGAGAACTGCTGGTTTACAAACTGTCCTAGGTTGATACTCACTTAAGCCTCAGCCGTGTTAAGAGTCAGGCCACAAATCACACAGCGAATGCCCAACACAGCCTCCAAATGCCTGGTCCGCATTCATTATTCTGTCCCCCACTGCCCTGCCCTGGGCAGACGAATGAGGATGTGCGTTCACTCCTATAATGATCTGCAAATTGATCATGGCAGACAGTTTCAGAATTCCTAGTGCCAATCCAAGGAATCTACCCAAATCAAACTCTAAAAAAGTAATAATAATAATAATGATTTAATTAAATTTTTTTAAAAACCTGTCCAACAAAATCTGTATTCACATTTCCACTGAGGGTGGTGAGACTGTACTTGAATCCAAACAGAATGGCCATGTGACTCTCCAGGCAAAGCCTAAATAATTACATCTTTATGCTGTAATACAGAACCACCAAATTACAGAAATTAGAGGTGGCAAACAGTAACACTGCTAATGAAACCTTGGTGTGCATCTGAGGTCTTCTCTCTGAACAGGGCAGAGCGCTTCAGAGGGTGTGCCCAGCACCACTCTCCGGGGAGATAGAGACTGGGCCAGCCCAAACCCCCAAGGAGGAGAAGGGGAGCTGAGCTACAACGCTGACACAGCTCCCGCAGACCACACCACATGCTGTTACCGCTCAGAGCACAGTCAGGAATGACACTCCCCGGGGGTGTCAAACTCATTTTCATCGGGGGCCACATCAGCCTCCCAGTGGCCTTCAAAGGGCTGAATGTAATTTCAACTCCTTAACAGTTAAGGAGTAGTTACATTTATATAGTCCTAAAATTACTCCAGCCCGTTGAAGGCAACCGGGAGGCTCACGTGGCCCTCGGTAAAAATGAGTTTGACACCTTGCTCTAGGCAATTATTCCTTCCACCTTGCCCCTGGGCGGTTGTGGTCCCACAACACTCCTCCTGGTTTGACTTTTAACCTTTTGTTCTAACCCACAATGGCCTCTGGAAAAAAAAGGTACTTGAGCTCTGAAAACCACTTCACAGTGTCCATTTAATTACTCTTTTATTGGATAAGCAGTCCACTGTCCACTGAAAAAGCTCACACCTTTTGATGAGGTCTTTTCATCTTCTGGAGAGCTTAAAGACCCAACATACCCTACAGAAGGAAGTTCGGGCCATGCCAGCCTCTCTCCTATCCAAAACTTTGCCACGTAACCCCATGCAATAGTTTCTATGCACCCCATTCAGTGGAAGAGCCGGAGAAGTGTTTCTGAAAAGATGGAAATATCTTCCTGTAAACTTAACACTACAGGCTTTGCGTTAACGGCTTCTGAGTGCATCCCTTGCTTTAGCACTGCCCTGACGGCATCTCTGTCCTCGTTTGTGGGACGCAGGGGGCCTGGGACTCACAGAGGCCCTTAAATGGTCCAACATCGGACAGCCAAGTGGGAATTCTGACCAGGCCTCCTCACCCTAGGACAGCACAGGCACCATGTGTTCCTGACTCTGAGCACAAGGATTTAAAATCGGTCTGTCTTTAACCGAAGCGGATCCACCCCCCCCCCAACCCGGCAGCGGAGCCCGCAGCTAATGGATGCCTTTCACAGCCCCTCCCGGCACTGCCCCATTGCTCCAGGCATTCTAGATGCACAGTGCTACGTCCTGCCCTGAGGTCACTGCCCACTCCCTCCCATCTGGTGACTTTTCATCGCCTCTCACTCCCTGGGCTTCTCCGGTTTCCATCCTGGCGCGCTGTTGGATGTGATGCACACCCGCCCCTGGCCTTTCCCTGGTCCCACTGCTCTGGGAAGCTTCAGTGCCCTGACCCTCTGCCAGCATCACCAGCCACTCCCTGCCCTGAGATGGAGGTTTCAACCTAAAAAAGCAAAAAGAAGAAAAAAAATAATAAGGATAGCCAAGCCCTCTCCTGGAATAGGGATTTAATTCTTCCTTGCCGTTTAAACATCTTTGGAAGGATGAGTCACAAACTCAAGAAGCAGGTAACTTAAACATGAGAAGTCACAGGGAGGTGGTAGCTCACCCAGTGGGGCAGCCCTCACTCATCACCAGCGAACTGTTGCCACGGGAAACAGGAAGGTTCCCGTAATGGAAGATCATGCAATTTTTTTATCAGAGGTAAAAAAATTCAGAGTTTTTAATGTGAATTCTCACAATCTTTCACTGTTAGCAGTTAATGTGGAAAATCTGAAACACTCTACGCACCTGATTAGTCATACCTGCACAACCTGTCCCGCTCCTCAAGCTCTCCATCTGCAACCTGCGCCCTGGAGCTCATTCTGACACTGTCCCCAAGGCCCTGGCTTTCAGGAGGATGCCTCTTGGTGAGGCTCCCCCCGGTAAGTCTCTACCTCAAGCTAGCTGCACTCTGACTTGACACAGGGCCGGCAAATGTGGCCGTGGGCCACATCAGGCTGTGACCAAAATCAGCCTGTGTCCTATTTTTATAAATAAAGTTTTATTGGAACACAGCCATGCTCATTCACTTCTTTATTATTTGTGGCCGCTCCCCCTCAACAACAGCACAGATGAGTAGTTGCCATGGAGACTAAGGTTTGCAAAGCCTAAAATATTCACTGTGTGCACCTCTATAGAAAGGGTTTGCCGACCCCTGCTCTGACATGGAGGAAGTTCCTAACAGGCCCCAGGGCCACACGCCGCCATTCCCGGGGAGGCCCCCCGGAGCTGTGCCATGTGGTGATAAACAAGAAGCCTGCTGTTTCTCTCGCCTCTTCTGGAGTTCTGCAGGAAATGAGGAAGAGGGGGCCCACCACAGCGCTCCTCACGGCAGAAACAACAGGGGTTCCGAAATCAGGAGACACCATTAGCGGTTCCAGGATGTGAGCAAGCCATTTACCTCTCGAGCTCCCAGAGGGGAGTCTTTAGGGATGGGGAGGAGTTCCTCGACCTTCAGGGCTGTCTTGAGGGTTAAGTTGGACTTGTATGCAGAAGTGCTCAACACAATTCCTGGCACCTAACAGCAGCTCGATTATTAACATCAGTCATCCTTTACACACACTTGGAGCACTGCAAGATGTAGCACTTAACCAAGAATCCCGATGCTGCTCACGGAAACGAACCATGGGAAGGTGCTGCGCAGGCGCCTGACGCCGCTGATGGTGCTTCCAGCATGCATCCTGGAGGGCCAGCCCACGCGCCTGCCCACGCCCAATCTCCACCCAGCGCATCCTGGCAAACATGCCAAAGGCAGGAGTCTATTTTAAACACTTCAAATATTCACATTCTCTTTCATTCTCTCTCATGTTCTCATTCATTCTCTCATTCATTCCCTCTCTCATGAAAATTGGCCAAATTTGTAATTTCAAAAATGAGCCTTTGGCCATCCATCTTCCTCACTGTCACAGCCCAGGTACATGCTGGACATTCCCTGACACTTAATTAACCAAAATGATGGGAAAGATAAGGTTGCCATCTGGGTCAGGGCTGAGTACCAGCCGTGAAAGCTGGAGAGATAATCCCAGATAAGAAGATAAATCCGAGGAGCAGATGAATGAAGGTCACAATAAGGTCAGCCCCGCTGCCCAGAACTTCATTCTCAGCCTCACATGAGATGGGGCCCACCCCTGGAGTGGCTGAGTCCCTGCCCTCCCACACCAAGACAGGCTGGCCTGAGTGTTTTCACTGCCTGCCCTCCTGGTTTAAGGCAGGTGGCACTTCAATAGACGAAGAAGAGGGTCTATACTAAGGACGGAAGCAGCATCAACGAAGATACGGGTGTCCATGGGTGCTGGGTGTTTGCCCTCCAACCTCTTCTCCCTGCTCAGATGAGCATCTGCAGAGCTCAGAAACGTCAGCCGACTGCCTGGGAGCAACAGAAGCAGGAGGGACCTGCTTGTTCTTGTATTCGGCACCTAGGTCAATGGGCCCGCTCTGGGCCAGGGTGTCATCAATGCTGGGGCTTCAGAGAGAGGAAACAACTCCCTGGAACTTGCCCCCCAGCTCCTGTGGGCAACCAGTGTCGCCTGGGAGCCCGAGGCAGAGGGTGTCCAGAGGGGATGAGGGGCTGCTGACAGAGCTCTACAGAGCTGGAGACAGTGCTCTAGTCCTGGGGCCACGGCCTCCCAGCAGCCACTGCATCAAGAGCTGCTGGAGGGGAGGCCTTTCCTGTTGCTGCTAGAACAGCCTGGAATGCCCTGCTCTGTCCACCTCCTCGGGTCTTCCGTGTTTAAGGGGGCATCATGGCCAGAAACAGCCTCCTTCACTGACCATGTTCAGAGTCTGGACACCTCACCTAGGTCAGCAGTTCCTGGACCAGCAGCACCAGCATCGCCTGGAACTTGGGAATAACGCAAATGCTGGGGCTCCCTCCAGACCTGCCGAATCACAAGCTCTGGGGTGGGGACCAGCAATCTGGGCTTTAACACCCCTCCCCTAAGGGAATTCTGGTACATGCTAGAGTTCAGGAAAGACAGTTCTAGAGAGATGGTGGGCTCCAGGGGGCCCTGACAGTCCAGAGATGTGGGTCAAGGGCGCTAACCACTTCCAGCTCTTTCCGTGGTGACACATCTTTCAACTCTCGTGCAGAACCCCAGACGCCACGTCCTCAGCAGTGAACTGGGGCCTTTGATCAGACACAACGTCTGGATTTTCTCAAACGTGCTGGACAGCTTTTGTGTGTGCGCGCACGTGCGTATGATGCACTCGTTCAGGCGGGGTGAGGGCGAATGGAAGCTGGCAGAGACGGCAGGAAAGGATCCCTCTCCCACAGACGATACTCCACCCAGTTCGCAGACGAGTCGCAGGCTGAAGCGCCTTAGGACCACGGCGATGAGCCATCCATGAGTCAGAAGTGCCACATGTGTCAGAAGTGCCAGACTCTAGCCATCTGTGAGTCTGTGTGTGTGTCTGGAGCCCTTGTTATCCTCCTGTGCATGGGGAGGGTGGGGGTCAGCCTACTCTGAGGGCAAATCCGAGATTGAGTTGTAGCCATACAGAAGTCAGCCTCACCCCCACGCCCACCCCCAGCCCGGTACGGCTGTCTAGCCAGGCCAGCTCGCCATAGCTCCTACCCAAACAGCACTGACCTAACCATACAGCACAGGAAAGTGCCATGTGGGATGGGCTATGGGGGACTCCTCCCCGCTCTGGGCAGCACAGTGAGAGCCACGCTTGCTGAGGCTTCACCGAGAAAGCCCAGGCCAAATCCTGACCATTAGGTTCTGTTATGCAGAACAGGGCCACTGACTTTCCTTGGAGGGAGCTCAGAGGCAGGGAGGGGTATAAAACAGACCTTGATGAAAGAGCCTCCTGCCTGCCTTGTAGCTGCTTACAGGGAGGGCAGCAGGCCGAGTGAGCTGTCTGCCGTGACAAGAGGCACTACCAGGGCAAGTGCTCGGTGCTGTGTGTCTGGGCGCCCGAGGGAGCCTGCTGGCTGCACGGGTGGCAGTGCTGATGCCCCGGCAGAGACAGCACGCACGTGGGAGGGAGGGCTCACAGTGACTACGGTAACGACGATGGCGATGCTGACGACACACCTGACACAGTGCACTGCATCGTGTCTGCCACGGGCTTCGTGAGCATCAGCTCATGTGATCTCCACAGGAGCCCGGAGAGAGACAACTTTTATGTCCGTTTTACAGACGGCAAACGAAGGCTCGCCGAGCTTAAATAACCCACCCAACGTCTGTGCCAGCACTGCGACTCGAGCTTGCACGGCACCCTGACACAGACACTCTGCAGTGCTCAGCGACTGGGTAGGTGGGTGAACGAACACGCTCCCTCTGACAATGAGAATCTATTCCGAGCCCGGCACCGATTTGGACAAATCATCTCCCTTCTTTGTTTTTCTACCCATAGCACTTCCCATTTTATCTGTCAGGAAAGGCTATTCTGTAGAACAAAGGTCAGAAAATGGCTGTCGCTGCATATCTTGTGCCTTCCCATAGTGGCTTCACCCTTAAATTTAACATAAAAGGAGGCCCCAGGAGATGATCCCAGGTCAAAGAACCAAACAGATCAAAAATCGAGGTCCTGACCAAGTAATCTTGAGGAAAAAGAGAGCAGGAGAGAGACATCAGGCCCAGAGATGAGGCTCCAGGGGGTGAAAGGAGTTGGAAGACAGAAATGTCACCCAAGGAGAGGCAGGAACTCCAGGTGAAGATTCAGTCTGGGAACCGCAGCATCAAAGCCCCCATGACTGGCTGTCAATATGAGGAACCACTGGCTCCGTCTACTCTGAAGCCCGAGGAGCACGGCTCCAGCCTCAGGCCTGGCTGGACAAACTGTGGGGCTCTCTCCACCTGCTCTCCCGATCCAGAGACGCCATCCCCTCCCTACACAGCTCATGCTTGAAGTCCAAGCACTCACTTCCCCAGAAATTAGGGATGCTGTATTCTTGTCATCCTTATTTGCAACCAGGAAACAAAGACCATTCAGCAAGTGCTCCACCCTGGAAACAAGGGTTGGTTTAACGTGGTATAGGGCCCGTCTAGCCGTGTTCCTCTGAGCCACATGACGCCCTCTCCAGGGCTCACCTCGGGCACTCTCTGAACTGCAAGGCTCAGTTTACAAGAGGCACCGCCAAGGTGGCGTCTACACAGACGCCAAGCCTCCGGATGGAATCCAGGAGGAAAACAGTGGTGCAAGGAGCCAGGAGTTCCAGTCACAAATGTCAAACCACCAGATGTTTGGAACTTTCTAGTTGGATTGGCTAAAAGACTGCTGATGTCATGCAGATGTGGGCATGCGGTCGAGTCCATCTGAGTTGCCAAGTGGGGACACGTGCTCGTACATACACTTAGAGCCTCCCAGACACACACGCACACACACACACACTCCGAGTGAAGGCAGGTGTTCCAGAAGATGCCTGGTTCACCAGAACAGATGAAGTCTTAGCCTGCGGCACCGCAACACCTCTGAGGAGATAATGACGGCGATGTTGAGTGTCCCTGGAACTCAAGCATCGCCCCAAGTCTGAAAAAGCACGTCTCATCTCCCCTCTATTTGGCACCCTGCTTTGCAACGTGGAGAAGGCTCCCTTCCAGCAGTGCTGGCTCAGTACTGGTGCTACGTGGAAACGTTAAAAGAAATGGAATTGAAAGCAAGTGTAATTTCGGAAGCTGGGGCCTAAAGCACAAAATGGCATTTGTGGTGAGGTTGGGCTTCAGCTCCCCAATTAGCTGTGCCTGCTGAATATTAACCTAATACAGTGACAGAGGCCAAGGGTCTACAAACAGCTTGAGAGAAACGTGTAGGGGGGTGAGCATGGCAAGTTTGAAAAACATGCTCTTCTTTGTCCTAAACTATGAGTAAAAGTGTTTAAACGGTAGAACCAAGCTTTCTCTACCTTCTAAACGAAGTGACTGCGTGACTTGGCTCCTGCAGAAGGAAGTAAGAAACAAAGAAGAAAGGACGAGACTAAAAAGCTGAGAGAGAAAACTCATTTTCTACATTTGTCTTTAACGAGAGAAAACAGACAAAAGAAATAGGAGCAATTAGGATGTAATGAAATCCTTACCCAAATTGCTACTGTCAAAAGCTAGATCAGAGAAAACGTAGGGAATGTGAATGCACACAAGTCAGCAGACCCTGACGCACACGGGGGAAACTGGCTCCCAGGCCGAACCACTTACAGTGAGCGGAGTTACACAGGATCGCAGTCCCACGGGGAGCTGGGACGCTGGTCGGAGGCAGGGTGGTGGTGGAGAATCACGGTGGGAAGGACCCACTGACACGCGGAAGGGACCTTTGCTGGGATCACCTGCCTGATGGCCACATGCCAGTTTTATGCCATCATTTGGGGCAAAGAGAATTCAGCCTGTAGTAGACAGGAAAAGGAGACACAAATATATACTGGCCTGGGAATTTTAACAATTAATGACATATATATTACATATATATATATGACAACTATGTACCTTTTGGGGCTTTTAAAAAATAGGCCATTGAGGCTTTGGTTTGGAACTTTACAGGTAATTGCTGTAAATTTACAGGAGCGATATGACCTCCAAAGACTTGGGGACTCAGGAGAGAAATTTCCACCAGTGGAACAGAAAGAACAGAAGCTAGTCTTGAGGGCACAGTCTCTCAGAACATACTGCTAGAATAGTGAGCTCGGATCAGGCCCCCATTCCCCAAGGGAGGAAGATTTTATCACCGTCACGATTCCAATAGGACATGTGGAAGGTCTGGCCAACATTCAGAGACAGTGAAGCCCTTGAAAGAGGTTTTCAGGTTTCATGGGAACCCATAAAGGACTGCAAGGCCAGTCTGGGAATGCCGGTGCAGGCCCCTGGGGGGCTGGCTGCCAGCTCACGGAAGGCCTGTGTGTGGCACAGGGTGTGGCTGCAGTGGGACAGACAGGTCCAGTGCTCGCACCGACCTGAGCCACCCACCCAGCCTGCAGAGTTTCATCAGGGACACTCACACCGACACAGGTTATGGGCGCTTTGGGCAAACTCCATCTCTGTTGAAATCCTAGCTCCCCCTCTGAGGTTCACTTCTCTGAGCCTCTCACCTGTAAAAGGGGGTTACTGACATCTACCCTGCAGGAGAGTTGGCAGAACTAGAGATAATACAGGGAAGGCACTTAGGTGGTATCCTCCAAACCTGGAGTTTTCAGGATTACGTGAAGGCGTTACGAGACCTTTACCCAAACTGCTACTGTCAAAAACTAGATAAGGAAAAACCTCCATCAAGTTATAAACCTGCCTGCAATGGAATTCATACAGTTTACTCCACCGCAAGGAATCCACCACCCCGTGTCCGGCAGGGGGTGGCTCCCGTACATCTGGACCCCTCCAGTGCTCCAGGTGAGGACCTTCCCAAACCAACAGAGCCCCATTACTCTCCAGAAGTGTACACTGGTGAGACAGCCGCAGGGAGACTGGAGGTTGGACAGCTATTAGGCAGGACCTGCCAGGGAGAGACATCGAGTATTCCCACTTTACTCTCTTATTCCTGATGCACGGAAACTTGCAGCAGCAAAGATCTAATTGTATCCTCCTTACTCTTCTAACTCTTATAGAACCACAAAATCAAAATACACTCACAAATCAGACACAAACAAAGACAGTAATATTTAAATTAACAACAGCAATTTAATGTGACAGATGTGTCTCTCTTGCAGAGCTGGATTTCAGCTCACAGTGCGCCACGGCTCAGACCGCCGCGGGACAACCTGTTTTGAATTGAGCACGCTAATACTGATGTGGCCTCTGCGATGACTCAGTTTTCCCAGGACCTCTTTTCTTATTTGGAAAGTGCTGCACAGCCATCCTGATCAGGATGCAGTGACATCAATTGGCTAGAAAACATCTTTCAAGCTTTAATCCATCTCTGCCCTTTCCGAGTTCACCCAAACAATGGGAATAATGCTAGCTGGCCCTGCTGTGACTCTGAACCAGCTGTAAAAGTAGCCACGGAGACGGTGGCGGTACGCCCTCCAAAGGAGGTCACACCCAGACTCCAGAAAGTGTCTACATTATATAATGTGGCCTAGGTATAAAGTCACCCATTTTAAATACCATGATGGAGAGCTCATCGAGCGCCCAAGAATTATCCACACTGAAATTCTTAACAATCTACTGAAAAACAGCACAGGTGACAGGGCAAGAAAGGGCCAGGCCAGAGCAAGGGGAGCACCATATGTTCACAGCAAACCACCTACTGGGTGTGTATTTTTGTGTTTCTCATCTCAGCTTTCTGGTTCCAAGAAGGACCCTGAACGGTTATTACAACAAAGCATGGGTGATGAGGGACAGAATGGTGTGGAACATGGCAGGATCTATCAGAGCAGACGAGATTAATGAGATGTTCTGGGCCTAGAAGGTATGAAGGCCAGATGGTCACTTAATGTACCTCAAAGCAAAGCACAACCACAGACCCATGGAAAGAGTAACTCGACTCTCAGCAGCGGGCAAAACCAGGGGCTGTTGAGCGGGGTGAAGAAGCACACAACGTTTTAAATGACTGCGGGCACAGACAACTGATGAATGCCATCATCCACTCATTCCTTTACTCAGTCACTGTGCACAGCACACGTACACACTGAACACTAGCCGGATACCCGACCACAGACAGGGCAGACCTGGTTGCTTCGCCCAACAGCCTCACAGCCGATGTTTTGACCATCAAGGCAGGAGCAGAAACTATTTGCCCCCTGTCGCATTTGGAGCCTCCTGCTCAGAACCACCTTCGCACTGACTCCTTCTGGCAGACACAGGACGTCAGACAGGCTTTCCTCCTCCTCCCCCAGCAGGAATCTGATTCGGGTACAGAACCCCTATCGACTTTCCGTCAGAGATGTCTGCTACGGGCTATTGCTTCATTAATAGTGCTGTGCTCTCATTAACCTCAGAAAAGAGCGAGCATATTTTAACAAAACGCGGCTGTGACTTTATATGAAGATGTTCACTGGATCCGAGAGAACGCAACTTGCTACAGCAGTCTCTCCTGCCACGAATGCAGGAGGGACGAAGGGAATTCTTCTAGGTCCTGGTGTCAGTCGTGGACCAGGAGGCAGGTGGTCAAAGGGAGGTGAAGGAAAGAGGAGCAGGCAAGCCGGGCCTGGGCTGACCTGGCTGTGCTCTGCTTCTCAAGGCCGCAGATAACAGTCCGAACCACAGGGAAAGCGGTGCTGACCTTCAAGGAACTGGTTAGGGTGGGCATGGGCAGAGATCAGGAGTCTCTGGGCACTGGTCCTGGGTGCCAGGTGTATCCTGAGATCTTCTCCGACTGCCAGAAGGTAGAGTCGGGTCTACCGAGGGAGGGCGCCTTTCATACACCCAGCACCCGGCACGGTCTGGCAGTGGCAAATGAAGGGAGACAAAAAGATGAATGGATGGAATCTAGGACTAATGGGCCACTGGGGGCACAGCGGGTGCCAGACCCCATCTCCTCCTAGGGAGGTAGGCTCCCAAGAGTGCACTCAGCTTTTATCGCTCATTTCTGTGATTGGCACACACAGTGGAGGGTAGAATTCCAAGGGGATCCCCAAAGAGCCACACCCTGGGGTCATCCCCTCCCCTGGAAGGCAGACATGTAGACAGGACCTGCACTGACTTCTAGACAAGAGGATACAGTAAAAGTAACAGGAGAGTCCCTCCCATGACCACATTCTAGAAGACCCCACCTGAGCAGAATACAGGGAGAAAGTCCCCTGTTGGTCTTAGGCAGCAGCTGCCAGGCCCTGGGCGGGTCTCTGGAGGGAACTATGTGGTGTCTAGAAGCCGGGAGTGGTCCCTGGCCAGCAGCCAGCAGGAGACAGGGGCTTGGCTCTCAGTCCAGCCCCAGTGGGGAATGCAGCCCCCCCAGCACGACTGCTGCCTGGTGAGACCCTGAACAGCTATGCAGTGCCTGGAATTCGGCCCATGAAACTGCCATTTTAAGGGCTAAATTGGCCATTTATAACGTGGCAATAGGTAACTAGTACATGCTCTAGAAATGCATTACAGCTCTCACTCACCAACTGTGTGTTAAAGTAACCTAAATTGTTTGTGCCTCAGTGTCCTCATCTGCAACATGGGGGAGATGATAAAAGTTGTACCTGCCTCCTAGAGTTCTTATAAGAATGAAGTGAGTAATGAAAACTAATTCTCTTTTTAATTAAATATAGGGCCACTCTTGTGGCCGTCCTAGTCCAAGATCAGGGCTCGGCACCAGGGTAGTTTAGTCCAAGAGACAAAGGTCATACTCAGGATATGATACATACAGACATGCTGCCTTGCCTGATCAGATACCAGGTCTGACTTCCTCTTCCAAACCCCATCTGTCCCGCCCCTACCCTGATTTCAGATGCTTCATTCCTGCCTGCTCAGAGGCCCCGGCACGCTGCCGCCCCTTGGACTGTAAGGCTCCAGCTTGCCAACCAGAGGGTGAACCCCTGGTGTAATTTAAAACCTTCTAGTAGTCATGTTTTATTGAAGCCCATATATCCAAAATATTACCTTTCAACATGTAATCACATTTTTAAAAGAATCTAAACTATCTTTCTTTATACTAAGCCTTTGAAACTGGGTGTGCATCTTATGCTTGCAACACACCTCAACTCAGACCAGCAGCCTTGTGGCTGGAGGCCACATTTACCAGCGCAGGTCGCCAACCAGCCCGAGAACTGGAGGGAGTGCTCCGCGGTAGCATTAGCATCTACACCAGTATCTTTCCAAGTTCTGCACTGTGGAGGGGAAGTGGGGAAGAGACTGCTGCCAGCCATCCTGAGAGCCGTCTGAGGGGGGGTCAGAACTGCACAGACTCCTGAGGGAGAGGCTTCCCCAGACAGTTCCCGCTCTATTCCAGTTCATCACTGAAATGAGAAACTGGCTCAGCCAAAAGAGTCCACAGTTAGAGCAAGGCCCTTCCTTCTTCCCTTGTTTGATGAGATGAGGCTCACTGTCTCCTATGATAGAGAGGGTAGAGGCAACCTGTTCATTAGCCCTGCCTGTCCACCAGCAGGACAGGGCCCTCTCGGGCCCCGCTCCCCAACCCTGCATCCGCTGGGCTGTGCACCAATGCAGCAGAAGGGCATGCTGTGTGCTCTCAGCAGCCTCCTCCACCCCCTCCCCCTCCTTGGGCTGGCCAACCACGGGGATCCTAAGCTGGACACCGTACATGGGAACGCACTGGTCCTGCCAGGAACACAGATGCCAGAAGGGACACCTTGTGGAATGCCATTTGAGTGAATATTAATTAGCACAGCAACTAGTTCTGGACAATTGATTTCAAACTCCAGATGTTCCCATTTCAACTAAGAGTCATGTGGACAAAAAAACCCCAAAAACTAATTGGTGAGCACGCTGCTCATGTTTAATGTCATGCAGTGAAGTAATACAGGACTGCTGAGCTGGTGGGGTTTTGTCTTGTTCCTCTGGACTTGCAAGAGTATTTTAACTGTTGCTCATTCCCTCCCTCCTCTGCCTTTAGGGTGTTTTTTCTTTATGTGCCCTTCAGATGCAAGCCGGCTCTGCTGTTTTCCCAGCATAACTGAGGGACAAGGGGGAAATATGGTGAAACGAAAGGATATTGTCTGTGTGCCTCAAGGTGAGGAGGACAAGGTTCAGATCTTCGTTTGGACCATTTACGGAATTCTTCTGAAGTTTTCTGTAACGAGCAGAGAGCAAAGCTCAGACCTACCCTTACAATTTCCATGGATAAAATTTATTGTCATATCTAGCATTTGACATTCTCTAAGGGCTTAGCAATCATTGTTATTGATTCAATCATGACAGCCAGCCCCAATTATTCACAGATGAGAAAAAAAAAGAGGGCAGAGAAATGGTGTGCACAGGCCATCCAGCATCAGGCAACCTGGACAAAAGCCTCATGATGCAGGTTACATAGCTTTTTCCTGTTTCTAGCTGTAGTGCTATAAACATTGGCATGACCACAACCCTGACCCAAAGAACAAAGGAGGAAAAATCCAGAAATATGGGTGGGTAACAAACTGAAATTTTGAGAGTTTTTACACGCATTAGCTTGGGGTCCAGCCATGCCTAATGAGCTAAGCCAAAAGTCCCGACAGGCTCAGGAGTGACCCACTGAGAAAACTCTGGAAGGCCAGGACTCGTTGTAGGCGTAGGTGAAGAACAAAGATGTCAGCACAGCTGACAGCTGAGTCACTCATCAGAAGATGCAGACACTCACGGAGGTGGTGGTGCAGAGGGAAGAACAAGGAAGGAGAAAGCAGTGTCCTGAGCCTGCCTGGGCGCCAAAGGACCACAGGCCTCACCAAGAAATCCAGAATGGGGGAGCTAACCATGTAGGAGACAGAGGGACCCAATACCCTTGCATGAGACCCAGCTCTATCCCCAAGAAAGATCCAATGGGGACAGCAATGACATTCAGTGTCACAACTGCTTCAGCCAAGTTGGATCAGACACAAGGACCAGGTCAATCCACGCTCCAGCAGCAGGGTCAGGCTCCAGGGCACGTCTGTGAGGCTGGGGATGGCAGGTGAGCCATCCTGACTCTGGGAGGAAATCAGACACTTCCTCCCTGAGGATGAAAAGCCCAGCCCGCAGCCAGGACACAGGGGCAAGGGCGGTGGCTCAGGGAAGGAAAGCGGGGGATGGTGCTACCAAGCCTGGAGAAGCGACCCTTTCTTTGCCCTTGGCAGACCCTCTGTAATAAGATTACCGTGTAATCCTCGCTGCCTGTCCTGGGAGTGGCCTCATCAGCGGGTCAGGGAGGCATTTTATGTCTGGATCTATGGTATGTGTTACCTGCCAGCTGCTCTTTTAAATTTCATGGTCAGAGACGGGGATTTGTAGCTGATTGAAAAGAGTGGAAAGGCAAGGCCAGCCCCCACCAGCCCCTGGGGCCTCCAGGCACCAACGCTAATGCACAAGACCCACTCAGCACTGAGACATCCCCCTTGTCCAGGTCCCCCACCTGGGTCACAGGCTCTGAAGCCCATGGGAGGCCAGAGGACACAGAGGTCAGTGCTGCAGCCGCCTGCCAGCCTCCTGTCAGCCTGTGTGGAATCAGTTCTGGTCATCCCCAGCATCATGTGACGGACCCCTGGGGGCCCAGTGTCTGGCCTGTGAGGCCAGGGTTCAGCCATAATCTTGGCTCTGTGTAGGGACCACATCACGTCACTCTTTGCGGGCCTGCGGCCCTTGTCAGCAAATGGTGTGAGAGGCAACATGACCGTTCTGGGGCTGACGGGCAGCCTAACCACAGCCCCTCACCTTTCCTGACCACAGTTTACATGGGACTCCGAGGATACTATGCCAGGCTTCCCCAGCAGGACGGGGGAGAGATGCCGCAGTGAGGGGAGTGAAACCCACAACAGAAGGCATGAGTGGTCACTGGGCTTGTGGCTGTGGTTCTGGCCATCTGGAGGGAGGCCTGGGTGAAATTCAGGAGGCCACCGTAGACAGCAGCCACCCAGACCTGAACCCATGACTCCTGGGGGGTGAAGGCTGGAGAGGCGGGACCCATCACCCCGTGGGGCCATGCAGACAGCCTCCACTGACGGGCTGCTCCACCTCTGCAATGAGAGCCACGACCCAGAACACCTGGGCTCACCTCCCGCTCCCAGCACTCGCTCTTTTGGTTACCTGAGCAGTGTCATTTCTTAACACCAGGCCTCAGCTCTCCCATCTAGGCAACAGGCCAAACTAAATTAGAAGCTACAAACTCCAATACCAAATGGGCCATGCAGATACCAAACATGCCACAGGGCTGGCAGAGACACAGTGGGGAGTTAGGGACCGTGGGGGACGGACGCTTGGACACAGTGCCAGGGGCAGCCGCGGCCCTCTCCACCCAGTTGCTGCCACGTGAGATGAGAGCCAGCGCCACCAGATTTGTGGTTTTTCGAAAGAAACTGGACATCCAGGAAAAACACCCCAGATTTAAAGTCTGGCCTGTCAATTTGCTGAAAAAAGTCTGTGTGGACCAAACAAAACATGCCTGTCATCTCCAGGGATGATCTCTGGAGCACTTTTTCACTCTATTCATCTATACTTTTCTATTCTGCTCCAAGGGACTCTCAGAAAACGGGAGGATTCTAAAGGCTTACAAAGTACGAGCAGGGATGGGTCTCCGAGCATGCAGGGTCCGGGAGCTCTGAGCCTTCCAGGAACCAGGGGCTACGGGAGAGACTGCACTGGAAATCTCAGATCTCAGAATGCCAGGGCCCTGTTTCTCCAGCCCCAGCCCTGGCCCCTCTGCTGGCTGGTCCAAGAACCCACCATCCAAGGTCACACTAACAGTGACACATCAGTTATTTGCTAAAGCGGTCACTCTGTGGGCATCACTCTCCACAAGCAATCCGTCGAGGAGTGCGCTGTTTTCTGCAGTTTCGAAGTTGAGAAAACCATGGCTGGTTGAGAGAGGCTAGGCAGCTTGGCCTGAGTTCACAACCAGACGTGGAAGAACCAGGCTTTGGCCCTGAGTTAGAAGCCACAGTCCCCACTGAGCTTGTCTCAGGACGAGAGAGGCCCAGAGGCTCGGGTCCCCCACGTACGTCCTCAGTCGCTGCTCTCCGTATCTGAAACCTGAGCAGGAGACAGTGGAGGACGGGCCACAGAGGGAGACACACTCTGAGGAGTTGGGGAGGGAAACAGACACGCAGACACCCTCCTCGCCCTGCAGACCGTGGCAGGAGTGGGTGGGCAGCCTTCTCTAGTGGCCACACAGCCCAAGGTTATTTCAGCTCAGGGCTGGGTTTACAGCCAAGGACCTGGCTGGGGAGAAGCCACCCCTTTCTCTGAAATAATTAGAGGCACAAATTTCCAGGCATCTGAGAAATCCATATCTTGCTCATCTGTCTCCCTCTGCTCACCACATTTCCACACCAAAAGCCTGCATTTACTACGGGTCTATAATCTGCCCTTCTCCATGCTGTTACGTACATGATCTTTCCCCACAGCGACGCTAGAGATAAGGGCATCCATCCTCGTCTTCACTGCACTGATAAGGAAACTGACCCTAGAGAGCTGAAGTGACTTTGAGAACGGCCCAACTATTAAATGGTGGAGCAGAGATTCAAACCCAGGCCACTGCCAGAGAACAGGATCTTACCTGTCTCCCCAAAGCAGAACACCAGTATTCACTAAGTGCTTACTGCACGCAAGCACAGTGCTGGGCCTTTACTGTCAGCACGTCCCTCAGGCCGCAACCTAAGAGACAGATGCAACGTTAGCCTTGGGTCACGCTGTGAAGTCAGGGCTGCAAGGGTCTGGGGACTCGCCCAGAGACACCATCTGGAAAGCGGCTGAGTCTGGAATGGAAAGCAGAGAGTTTGACTTCAAACATCCCCCCTTTCTCTAGTCCTGTCTTCACCCCTAAATGCTAAGTGATGCCCCAGGGCCAGGTGAGTCAGAGGAGGAGGAATGAGGGGAGGGAAAAGGGGAAAAGGAAGGAGACAGGGAGAGAGGGAGGGTGCCGGTGAGAGACGGGTGCAGAAAGCAACATTACAGCTCCTAACAGATAAGCTAAGGTGATGGACAGGGCGCTGAGCTACCTCTTCCACATGCTTATTCTGTCCACGACCCAGAGGAAGACCCTGCAATCCTGAAGACAGCCCACCCCACAGTGCGGGGAGAAATTTTATAAAGAGGATGCTGCGGGGGCAGAGGCATGCGGGTCCGTGTGTGCCAGCCTGGAACCTTTCCTGAATCCCTTTTGCATTTTTCAGTAAGACTCAAAACCATAAATTATGTAAAGCCAGAAAGCTAAAAGGGCAGACTCTTTCTAGAGTTCACTTCAAGTCTGAAGTTCAGGACGCTTTTAATGACATAATTGCAAAAGTCGAGAGAATCTATTAGGGCGCACACTTCTCTTTGAACAAGGCCTGAATTCTCAGACAGTGGTGCAGTGTTCTCCCTCTGTCTCTGGGGCCAGGGCTGGGGG
>CM052550.1:56894924-56954537 GCA_028533065.1 Trachops cirrhosus
AAGAAATGCAAGGGATTCTAAACAGCATACGTGGGACTGTAACCAGAGCCGTCTAGTTCCTGCCAGATTCTTACGCCCCTTCCAAAGAAACCCTCTACTTATAGGAGCCTCCCCACTGGGCACTGAAATGATTAAGGCCCCAGTGAGCACCAAAGCTTGTGGCCAGTGTGGGGCCCGGCTCCAGCATCACCTTGGCCGGCCTCCTTTGCTTTCACTGTCACCAAGCCCACTCAGGTCAGTCTCAGCACTGTCCCCACATAGCACTGATACCATAATCACAACGCAAAGTTTTAGAGTGCTAAATGGCACAGACACCCCAGATGTGTCAGCTACTCCTGCAGAAGCACATCCTTCCCACACACAAATGGTCACCTGCTGCACATGGGCACTGCCCTCTGCACCTTTTCACCTGACAGTGCGATTCTCAGAGCTCCCTCATGACTGCGGGGTAATTCCCACGTACGAACCTGCCCCCCCAACTGAACCGGCTTCCCACGGAGGAACCTGGAGGCAGTTTCCACTCCCTTGCTGTTGCGAAGCTACAGCGGTGGTGATCCTGGTCACAGGTGCCTGAGGCCACAGGTGCAAGTGTGTACGGAAGGACTCTCAGCCTCAGCTGAACCAGATGTCTCCTGAGACCGCACAACAGCAAGCACCTGCGCACATCCCCAGCAGTCCCACCTGACCGCACGTGTGGTCAGAAAATAGAATCTAAGTATCCGAGACAAGCAAAAGGTGTGATGAGGACCGAGCGTTCTCTGGGTCAAGGATAAATTTTAGAAATTGACTCACACGGTGGAATCTATTTTAAATTGAAATTATTTTACATGTTCCACATCAATGAAAGGATTCACTTAATATAACTGATGAGCAACACATAAAGACAGAAAGTCCCTATGAATTCAATAATGCTTTTAAATGAGTATGTATATTTTATTCACCACAATTATGTTTACAGTGACAAGGAATTAGACTATAAATAGCAGAAAGATGAGCTATGTCACTTATTCTATTGATAATGATTGGCGCATATAGAGACCAAGGACTCCATGGAATAACCCACTGTCCTGCAAGCCAAAAGGCAGGCCACTGATCCTCCGGGGAGTGCTCAAAGTTAGCCACAGTGCTCATCGTGAGCCCCTAGGCAGCCTGCTCTCCCCACATCTGTTTTAATTCGCCAGTGCTTGAACGGTGGGAGAGCCTAGGCTTGCCTCATTCCTCACCACCCATTCTGCCACTGTTCCCCACACGGCCTCCAGCGACCTTTCACAAATGCAGATCAGAGCGTGTCGCTCCCTTCATGGGCCTTAGTAACTTCTAGGATAAAATTATCTCAGCCGTGGCCTCCAAGGTCCAGAAAGACCTGGCCCCTTCCCACTGCTCCCGACTTTATTCATCTGATACAAATCTCCCCTCTCCTTGTTTGAACAGATGGACTTCTGTTCCTTTGGCCACAGCCTTTTTCTCTGAACCTGCTTTCTCTCTGCCTGGAATGCCATTCCACTTTCTCATCACACACCAGGCTTATTGTCATTGCCCTTCCAGCCTCAGCTCAGATGCCACCTCCGAGAGGCCTGCCAGGTTATGCTCAGTCACATGCCCCATCTATTTCCTGCAGATACTCTTCCCAATGTAAATATCAAATGTGTTTGTTCTTTGCAGGCTTACCTGCCTGCCTCCCAGACCAGAATGTAAGCTCCATGAGAACAAGGACAGTCTCTTGTCTACTGGAGCGTGCGCTCAGCAGGGATGCATAATGTGTTAGAGATCATTTCCTTTGGCTGAAGACTTCACTTCTATTTACGCAACTCACCCTAGGAACAGTGAGTAGTTTGATGTATTTTGGCTTCTGTTTGAAGTGTTTTGGGGAGAGAAGCTGGGAAAAGAGGAGAAAAGGTGTTGTTCGGAGGTGAGGAGTATGTGAGATAACTAGACAGTACTAGGAGGAGTTTAGGAAGGGACCTTGAGAAAAGAAATGTGGACATTACATTCTCTGCAAGGTACATAATTTATTGCTAAGGCAGCAACAGACATAAACTGCTTTAAATACCTCGAATCCCGACATGCTATCGACAGTGAACAACTACTTGTGGCCTTTCCTGAGGACAGGGGTGGGAGCTGGGGCAGGGCTGCCACTGCCTGTCCGTGGCTGCGCTGTTCAGGCACCTGCTGGAGAACAAGGGAGTATGATGTGGCTCAGGCAGCCTCACACGGCAGTAGTGGGGAAGCCAGGGGTAGTGACCTTGCTCAGGGCTGCACTGTTCAAGCACCACCACTGGTGCCTGGAGAGTACCGAGAAGGAAATGTCAGGCTGAGCTGGGAAGTTCATCGTGGAAGGCTTCCTGGAGGAGGTGGCACCTGAGCCGAGTCTTGAAGAGTTTGAGTTCGACAAATAAGGAACCTCGAACGCATTCTATCTGGGGACGTGGTCATCCAGACCGAGGAGATGGAGCAGGCACATACTGAGACACCAGCACATACCTGGAAGCAGAGACTGATGTCCCTGCTCCCAAACTGAGATGTCTTTTGATGACACCACCTAGAGCAGGGGTGTCAAACTCATTTTCGCCGGGGGCCACATCAGCCTCGCAGTTGCCTTCAAAGGGCCAAAATAATTTTAGGACTGTCTAAACGTAACTACTCCTTAACTGTTTAAGGAGCTGAAATTACTTTCAGTTTGACCCCCCTGACCTAGAGAGAACCTTGATGAGTGAACCCGCCCAGGGCTTCCACCTGCTTGAGAAAGTCTCAGGGTTCGCCCCCGCGTTAGAAAACCCACCGCAAACCAAGAGTGGGCATGTGCAAGAGACTCAGCCTGAACTACAAATAATGGTGCCCGCTACCACGTTCCAATGTTTATTCCGTCTTCCGGCACTGTTCTAAGCCTACACGTGCCGTTTCTCCTTCAGAGAAAGGGAGGAAGACAGATACACTGATCACCTTGCATACTGAGCACTGTCGCCGCGATGTCCCCCTTACGGATGGAGTGGGAGGTACTTTCCAGGACTCCCAGTGACGCCTGAAACCACAGACAGTACCAGACCCCACTGTATACACTATGTATTTTCCTATCCTTGCATTTCCATGAAGTCTCACTTATAAATTACGCACACTAAGATTAATAATAACTCATAATAAAATAGAACCATAACAGACTGTAATAAAAGTTACAGAAACAAACTCCCCCTCTCTCAATGCATCTTACTGTCCTGGACTTACCCCTGTCACGATGCTCTGAGACGATGAAGTGCCTCCGGACGGGGCGAAGCGACGTGGGCGCCGTGACGTGGCTCCGTGACGTGGCGCCAGGCTCCCGTTGACCTTCTGGCGACGCTAATAAACATTTTATGGCTTCTCTTTGCCATACCCGATTGCCAATATCGCAACTCACACCCTTTAGTGCCATTTTTAAGTAAAATAAGGGTTCCCTGAAGACCAGCGCTGAAGCGCCGCCGCGGCTGACCTGATAAACAAGATGGCGGCGACGTGACTCACGGGCAAAGAGCGTGAAGACGCTGGCACGCCTGGCACGTGGTGGGCGGTGGGGGTGCTCGGAGGCAGTCCCGCGAGACTTCGCTATCACACTCACAATGCCTCCCCATGTAAAACTTAGGAGTTGTGTATTGCTGAAATTTTCCATGTAATGCTTCCGCCTGTGGTTGACCACCAGTAACCGACACCACAGAAAATAAAGACGCAAATGGGGCAGGGTGGCGGAGGGGTGGCGTCTGTATAGAAAACTGCCTGTGGGCAGTGACAATCACCTTTTTTATGAGTGAGAGACCTGATCTAAAAAAAATAGCTGCCTCTCCCTGAGGGTCTGAGACAGTTCCAGCTCTAAGGCAGATCCTTTGAGTTAATTCACTTAGCGGCACAACTACAAAGCAGGTCGGTTTCATCTTTATTCTCAACCTTCACAGGTCAAGATGATGAAATTTAAAGGGAACAGGCAGCCTCCACTGTATCACCAGGCAGAAAACCATCTACCCAGTGTCCAGATTTTTTTCCACCATATTTCTCGTGAGTTTCAGAGCAACACATTTAATAGCGTATGAGTCACGTGATAACCTTGTTAAATTGAAATCCAGGTCACCTGGGGTCCAGCCTGCACCGTTCTCCTAGGCGAGGCCAAGTTTGCTGGCTCACACGCTACACTTTGATTAGTGAGATGCTAATCCAAACATAAGTTTCTTTGTACGGGAAAGCCTACTGTAAGGCTAACATACTATAGAGTTCTGTTTCCTTAGGGAAACCAGGGCTTATAGATTTGGGTGCCTTTCCCCTATCAATTGACCCCTACCAAAGGCAAATGCCAGGCTCCCTGAGCCAGAGAACCGTGCTGTGCCACCAACTGACTCCTATGAGCATCCCCCTTGTAATCTGCATGGGGGTCTCTCCAAGCCTTTTCCAAAAGGCTGTGACTGTAGAGACAACATTTAATGAAGGAAGCAGCTTGAGCCATCGGCACAGATGCTAGAAGGCAGGGGCCAGGTCTGCAGGTTTGCAGAGCTATGACCGGGGTCTGTGCACTCACCAATGGTGACAGCTTGTTTCGAGATTGTTGCAGACACGGGGATAACTTAATGAGGATCCCTGTACCAAACTACAAAAAAACTACAAAAACTACCAAAAAAACTACAAAAAAAATAATAAAATTACGAATTGTAAGGGCCTTCAGGGCACTGAGGAGATTTCATTATGTTTCTCCGGGGAGGTGTGAACATTGAAAAACTCAGAGGGAGAGACGGTGGAAGGGCCAGGCCACTATACCAAGGTTATCCACCAAACCCCGGCATCCAAAGGTTCCTAAACACAAGCTCTGCATCTGGGAGACTAGAGCCTGAAGTGGGTGGCATCTCCACACTGTAAAGAGGAAGCAAAGGATACACACCTATTTCATGTGTCCAAGGAACATTCAAGCAAGATGGACAGCCAATCACAGAACCCGAGGCCCAGCCCCAGCCCCAGCCCCCAATCCCCAGACTTGAGATCACTTTCCACAGATAGAGGCAGAAAGATCGTTACCACCTAAGAAAGGAAATGGAGATGTGATTGGAAATGTCACGCTGTGGGTGCATGAGCATTAGCCCAATAATCAATGGCCCACCCTGAGCAGCTTATTTGTACATCTGATGGTCTTTGCGTTATGCAGAAGCTGTTTAACGGCAGCTAGCCGGACAGCATGAACCTAACACGCGCCAGGTGGGTTTAGGAAACCAGGAACAACTCTAATTGTTTAGAGAGGCATATCGATTGCTGCTTCCCCTCTCAGGGTATTCTACAGCGCATTATCCTTGGCGTGCTCGACGCACACACGTAGGTGCGCACACACGCAGAGAATAAACAATGCCCAGTGCCAAGGTGGACCCTGCAGAAGGTGTCTCCACTAAATGGGGGATAGTGCGTACACAGCCAAGAAGGCAGGTGACCAGGCCTTAATTTCAGCGTCGCCGCTAGGCCCCAAATTCCTACCTGGAGACTGAGGAGAGCATCCTATCCGGGTGGACAAAGCCTCACTGTTATCCTGCGTCTTCCAAAAAGCACAGCGGCATTCTCAGATGCTGTCCCTCCGTGTTCCGATTGTCTGACGCTCTCCCCAGAAAGCAAGACGAAGTGGACCGGAGTCAGGGCACGGGTCGAGAGTGGTTCTCGCTTTGTTTCGCTTTTGCAGAACAGCCGTCAGGGGCTGAAGAGACGCTGCCCTTTGGTGTGTGTCTGTGACTGGGAGACAGGCAGGGCGAAGCCAGTTGTGTCATTAAGACTCTCTGGTCCTTCCGTCCTCGACTGGGGCTGGTGTTTCCATACTGTGGCTTTATTACGCTGCTCTCCTTGGATATTAAAGAAATTTAAAAGTAACAACATTAATATCCCGGTAGAAGATAGCATTTTGAGGTTATGTCGGTCTCTTGGGGGAAAAAAACCCTGGATGCGCTATGCACTCTTCTCCTTAGAGGGGGTTTGCCTGCCGGACAGCTGCCTTGACAGCAACAGCCCTGGAAGCCTGAGCTTTAGTTGAGGGGAGGCCCCAGCACCGGCCCCAACGCCCAGCATCCCTGTGCGGTTACACTTGGCAGAGGAAGACCCTGTGCTCAAAGCAGGGAAACACGGGGAGACTCATGGCGAGCACGGAGCTTCTGCGCAATGACATTTTGATGAGTAAATCGATCTGAAAGGCACTGACTTTATTCTCTGGATGTTTCCAAGGTAGAGTTCAGGACAGGAGAGAGTGGCAGCCATCTGCCAAGCCAGGAAGTCCTCTGGGGACAGTCGCTGACACTTAGATGCACTCACAGGGCTCCTCGGAGTCAGGCCCACCCATGGCTGGACAACAACGTAAGTCCAGTTTGCCGGGTGCTGCCCACCTTCTCCCCTTGGCGTCCCGGCCCCCCAGGCTTCTCTAAGCCCAGCCCAGCATCTGAGCTCCTCGTGCGTGCTGGGGAAGGGTAGGATGAGGAGGCACGCACGTGGTCCATGCCCTCTAAGTGCTCACAGTTTAGAAGAGCTCGGGCAAGAAGGCAAAGGCTACAAGAGTAAGACTGAGTCCTGGTTAGCAGAGGACAGGTTGGCCAGCCTTGGTTCGGGGGCTGGTGAAGAACGTCAGAGGTAGGGGCACCTGGGGAGGGTTTTGAAGATGGCATAGGAGTCTGGCAAGGTCATGCAAGAGTAAAACAGTCACTGCCATCAGATCACTGATTCCAGGGTGAGCCGGTGCGTCTGGGGCCCTCCCTCAGCCTGGCTGCGTGGCTCCTTAAAGGCACCCCCCAGCCTTTGCCAGTTGACCCCAGTTGGGATACTTTCCAGCCCAAAGGGAGGAAGGATGGGGCCTGGCAATGCGGGTCTGGGCTTTTTGGGGCAGGAAGGACCCATAGAACGTGTCCCCTCCAGGACAGTGGCCTGGCCCTGTGCCCCATGCCCCTGGCATTTTTGTGGGTAGTTCAGGTAAAGGAAGAGAATGGCGGGGGGGTCAAGGAGGGGACAGAGAACCCACACTGCTCAGCGGGAACAAAGAGCTGCTTCTCCCACTGGCCCCTGCACACCCAAGAAGGGAACATTCCCCTCGCCCTCCCAGGGGGACTGTTTGTTATGGTAACAACCTCCCCGGCCCCCAGAAGATGTCAGCTGCTCGGAGATCTTCCACAAAGTGAAAGGTCTTTAAATATCAGCCCAGCGTCCAGGGATCCAAAGCCGGAGTCCCTCTCCGCCCCCACCCACCTTCCGGCCCCCATCTCCCCCATCCTGTCCTCCCAGCCCTGTTTATTTTTAGTGGCGATAAACCCAGATCCTAATCCTGAGAGTTGATCTTTTTGAGTAAATTTAATTAACTACATTTTTAACTGCACTCTGCTAGGCCTTGGCAGGAGGGAGCCATTTGTCTTGCAGATGACTGGGCGGATGGAAAGGGAGAAGGGAAAGAAGAGGAGGCCAGGGCCAGCCGCCCACCCTCAGTCCCCCCCACTCGTGGGCGTGGCCGGCTAGGCTGGGGACCTGGAGGGTAAGGCTGCGAAGGAGGGAGGAGGGCCAATCTAAGCCTGCCTTTGGCCAAGTGATGGTTGAAGTGTAGTTCCAGGACAGGTGTGTGAGTGTATGAGCATGCGCGTGCTCCCACGTGTGCGTGCATGTGCCTGCGTGTCTCTGGCCGGGGCTAACCTTGTGGTGCCACCGCTGGCAGTTTTCACGGCCTCCCACCAGAGTGATAAATGGGAAAGGAGCAAAGCAGTCTGTTTTTCCTACCCGTGTTTTCTTCTTCTGTTTTATTAAACGCTGATTATTAATATTAGAAGTGGAACACTGCCACAAGCAGCCGTTCACACTTAATAAGGCTGTCACGGCTGCCCGGGGAGTTAATAGAAGCCGGGAAGCCAGGCGAGAAGCACTTAACAGCCCCCCTAACTAAGTGGGTCAGAGGCAGGAGGTGCCGCCCACCCTGGCGAGGCCGCTCCCTTCCAGTCCCCGCTCGTTGGCCTGGGCGGGGCTCCCCGCCACCCCGCGGGGACCGGGGTCAGGCCTGGGTGCGCACAGCTGCCGACCCAGGCCAACTGCACGAGGAGCTCGGGGCGCAGCCTCCCAGGCTGCAGCTGTGAAAACACGAGCTGAGCCTCAGCGTATCTACCCAGAACGAACCGGCCCCAGCCCTGGCCTCCCCGCCTCCCTGCCGATGGCAGTTTCCGGGCAAATGGCAGCATCTCCCCGCCTCACCCTGGGCTGGGACCTGCTGTAAGATGCGACCCTTGGCAAATGTAAGATTTGAAGTTTGGGAGCTGCCTCACACCTGGAGGAAGAGACACTTCTAGGTTTACTGCTTTTATGCAGAAGGGTGGAGCTTGGGACGGGCGCGCACCCGTGCGCGTGATCTCCCCAGGAAGCTGACTTTACATAAACACCCATGCTGTCTTTTTCTTAAGGGGACCTATTTTCCACATCAAATCGCGTCTACTTTTCCTCCAGGTTGCCTTATGTTGCTTTTCTTTCTTTCTTTTTGTTTTACAGAAGGCAGAGGCCAGAACTACAGGTTGTGTTAAGGGGGAGCCTGTTGACAAACACACACCCACACACTTCCCACCTGTGTAAAGAAAAACCACCGAAAATTTTTTCCAGCAGAAAGTGCTCAGATTTTAACCATGTTTCTTCATCGACTTAGTATCTACCAACTTCCATTATTATAGTATCCCACCCCCCGCCACTGAGAATTCTTATGCACAATTCTAGCCAACGTGACTTCAATTCTACATATTTTTCACACATCGGAGAGAACTGCAGTTTGAGTATATATGGCACAGGTCCTTCTGAGATTTAATAAAAATGCATTGGAATATATACATAGTAACATGACATCTAGTAACATGACATCTAGTAACACGGAAAGATGCCACTGTGTTGGGATAAATGAGAGATTACTGACAGTACATGGAACACAGTCGGGAAATTCAGACGGTGGGGCCTGGCGGCAGTATTGCGCCCTGTCCGGCAGACCGGACGCAGAGATGCCGACTGCACAGCAAGCTGTGAAGTATTTCGGACAGCCCCTCTAAAAGTGGCTCTCGATCTCATTTTTCTTACCTATGACGGCAGGAGGCCGAGGGTATTATAACATTTTCCATGTGGCTACGAACTAATGTATGTGATATACCCTGTACATGGTAGGCACATGATACGTGACCATAAATATATTAAAAACACATATTCTCCAAGAATTCAGGCCACAAGCAACGTGGCAGGATGGTCTTCAGGAAAGGTTCTAGGACTTTTTTTTCCTTCCACTCCAATCACACAGGCTGCGCAGTCCTGTCCACCCCGCCGACATGCCGTGACATCCCTGCAGGCCCCACCCCACCAGTTACTTAAAAAAAAAATAACCAAGGTTTTGTACCACTGAATTTGAGTATGGAAAGAAAAGGGTAAAAGAACATAAACACCGTAACAGTGTTTCTGAATGGCAGTACAAGCCATTTTTACTTGCCTGTGTTTGCAATCTACCCTGATCTCCATGGGGTGAGGCTGCCAAGATCTACTAGAATAAATAAAACATGTTTTAAAAAAAAAATAAAAGAGCAATATTTTGATAATTTGCACGTAGGCCCGAGCACATAAAATGTCTCTTACTATAGCTTCAAAAAATGGTTTCAAAAAGATCACAAGCACCCTCATTAAACGTGCAAAGGATGGAAGCCTTGAAAAGTTTCTAGGCAACAAAGGAAAAGCACAGACAAACCGTCTTCTATTTCTCGTTCACGCTGAAGACTGTCCCTGCCTGTCTCTGAGAGCTCTTGACCTTACTGCTTTATTTTCAAGGAATGAAAACTATTTGTGTCCTCTTAACGGTCTGCTCATGATTATAGGCCTGAAGCATTATTTTCTTGAAAGGGCCTTAAAGTTTTGAAACATAAATCTCCCCACCACAGATTCTCCTTATACAAGATTTCGTTGTCAGTGTGGCATTTACAGCCACGGAGGCTGTGCTGTTAAAACTCTATTTCTTTGCATTTGTCCTTGTTGATGCTCCGAAATTTTTGTGGGAATATTTGAGGTCAAACAGAATAAAATTAGATCCATGTCCCTTATCAGGAATCATAAGTGAATTTAAGATTCCATTGCAATAAAAAAAACTATAAAAATTCTAGAAAGAAAGCATAGCTGTTTACTTCTGTCATTTGAAAGTAGCCTTTTGGTCGGAGGCTGAAGCCAAAGGACAGACACATGTTAGGACACCTAACAGCACGGGCAGCAATGGTCACCGCAGACAAAGCCGAACGGCAAACAGCTGACTGGGAAGAACGTTTTTTGCAACAAGTATGACTGTATCGATTTGGAAGAGCACATAATACGCTAAGCTGGCCAATCTCTCTTAGGAGATGCTTGAATAAAAGGATGCAGGACAGGGCCCTGGCTGGTGTAGCTCAGTGGATTGAGTGCGGGCCTGCGAACCAAAGGATCGTGGTTCGATTCCCAGTCAGGGCACATGCCTGGGTTGCAGGCCAGTTCCCAGCAGGGGACCCATGAGAGGCAACCACACATTGATATTTCCCTTCCTCTCTCCTTCCCTTCCCCTCTAAAGATAAATAAATAAAATCTTAAAAAAAAAAAAAAGGATGCAGGACAGGTTCTGGCGCTATCATTACCAGCTGTGTGGTCTTGGACAAGTTTGCTAACTTCCCCTGCCCCTCCCCTTCCCGATTAGAAGGGAATCGTAGCAACTCTTAGGGGTGTGGGGTTTTGTGAAGATAAACCAAGGTTACAGTACGAAGCACTTGGCTGACATATAACAAGCATCCCCTAAGTGTTAGCAACTGTCATTGGCACCGATAAACGACTTGTGAGGTCACAGAGTGACATCATCACAGCCTTTGAAGTCGAACCTGGCTTGGTTCTTCTCCCAGTCCCAGGAGAGCCTCGAAGGAACACGTGTCTTCCTTGTACAGCTTTCCTCCCTCTTCTCTGCCAGGTTCGCTGCTTAGACTTTAGCTTGGATCGTGGGACAACCCATTCTCACTTTTCAAACGTGCAGCCCACGACCGGCCCTCGCAAGTGGCATCCAGATGACTCTATGTGATAAAACTGCATATGAACGGCTAAGACATTGAGTTTGCATTAGTCCCTCCCTGCCTTTTTTTCCTCACTTAACTTAACATGGATAAGCTGGGTAACCACTCACGCCAGGACAATGGATTGAAGTACCTGTCCTCTAGTTTACGCGGCACAGCACCCTTCAGAGTGGGACCGTGAGGCCAGCGTGACCCACTATGCTCACCAAGGCTCTGGTGAGGAATTAAGAGCATACCCGTCAACCTGCTCAGGCTCAACCAGCATCTTTCCACTCAAAGCCTGACCTCGCAGCCCAGGAGGGCTCTGGGGGCCCCCAGCCCCATCCAAGGAGAAGCCCTGGTCCCTGTGGCTGCTGCAACATGCTCCTCACCCCCACTGACCCTGACCTGTCCCTTGAGCGGGACCGTGCTCCCCTAAGGATGTGACTCTGCACTCAGCCTCCAGTGCCATCTGCATCTGGCCCCCGGGTGCCCCTGCCCCGTCGGCACAGCAGTCCCCTGAGCCAGTGACCTGTCCAGCCTGCCCCGCCTCCCGGAGGAAACACGGACCGAGGCCAGAGTCCAGCCAGGGCCTCTGGCGGGGCTCCAACATACACATCAGACTGCATCCAATACCCAGCCCGACTCTTGCTTGGCGCTGAGCAGAGATGGTAATCATTTGATTTAATTTATTTCAACCCCGTCTACGATGCCTTATTTAGATAGACCTATGCCAACTATCATCATAACATATATACGTATATATGTGTGTCTGTGTATGTGTGTGTATATATGAACATTTATATATGTGTATACACACACGCTCTTGAATCAGCACTAGAACTTTCAACTTCATGTTTCCCCAAATCTGCAGATAAATGTAGGATTTCAAGTATAAGCATCAGAAGTAGCTGATTAGAAATGTCTCTTCTTCAAGAAATCCCCAGCAAAACACTTTCCCCTCTCTTTCACATGTGGCCCTCACTTTGGTTACTAGAACAAAGCTGAACCCCTTTCTGAAAGTCAAAATTAATTTTTAAAAAAGCCAAAGCCTTTCGGCTTTCCCAGCGCTCTATAGTGAGTTGTCCTCCTTGCTGGGGACAGACATTGTATTAGTGTTTCCTCTCTGGCTTTCCTAACACACAGGTCTTGTCTCTCACACGTTTAGGAAAATAACTTTCCCCGGCTGTCTCTACCTTAAAGGCTAGAACCAACGTTCCAGAAGCCGGCGTCTGACAAACCAGGGGGTGCACAGCAGGGATCTGCTGAGAAGGCTGGAGAGGAATAACAGAAGGTAACATAAAACGCTGGTCCATCGGCATAACTGAGCACACGGAAGAAACACCGTGTGCGTAGAACAGGCAACGGAGACCCTCTCTAATGGTGAAAGGCCCAGTTCTAGTTAATTCTGCCTTTTCTGTGCTGGACATGGCCCAGATGTTAGAAGGCATAACAGAAAGATAAGTAAGGCACCATTTTTGCACAGTAGTTAGGATGGAAGGTAAGGTAAAACTTATAATGAAAAGTATGTTGCCGTCGCACTAGTCACTGCTTCATTGAACAGTGGGGACCAGAACACCAACGAGCAGGGCGGTGAAGGGTGACTAGCAGTCTGTGGCCGGGCCGCGGTCAGGGGAGACAGCCCGAACAGCCAGCAGCGCCCTGCGGCCAGCTCGCAGACCACGCGCCCAGAGCGGTGGGAGCAGAGTCCAGAACGGGATGGGCCCACGAGGTCGGAAGCACAGCGTTCACTACGGAGCCTGGGTTCGCGCCATACACCCGTATGCAGCCACGCTAAAGCGCCGACAAGCCCCTCACCAGGTCTTTTTCGTGTACTCGTGTCTATTTCTTCCGCCTGAAATGGGCTCGCATTGTTCATCCCGACAGTATTTGATCATCTTTCAAGACTTAATTCTAACCTCTTCTTCTTGAAAAGGGGTTTATGAAAGACCCTTTCCCAGCCCCCGTCCTCCACTATCCTGTGGCGATATAAAGGAGGTTCAGCTCTATAGTTCAGGAGCAATTAATGAAACTATTACAGGGTGAAATATAGCCAGGTTTGAAATCTAATTATAGCCCAGCAAACAGTGGAGAATCAATTTAAAAGCTCTTAGACTTTATTAGAGTTCTGTAAGTGGCCATATGCAATGTAAAAATGTGAAAAAATCGGATTTCCTATATCCAGCAATAATCATTTAAAAGATATAATGGAAAATTACATTTACAGCAGTAAGCAAAAAACATCAACTAGCTACCAAAAAAAGGAAAAGGCTAAAAAGATATGCAAGGACTTCATAGAAAAAGAAACTGTAAAATTGTAAATAAAAATTTGAGTAAAAAGTGTTTTTAGATGGGGAGACAGAATTTCTCATATGCAAACATTTCATAAAAGTAAGGAATAAGATTAATAAAATCTAAATCAAAATTTCACTTAGCTATTTTGAATATTTGCCCAAATGATTTTAAGTTCTTCTAGATAAAACTGGAAAGAAATACCTATATTTGAGGGGGAAAGTAATGAGGCATTCATGAGCCCTAACGAATATTAAAATATCTTATGAAGCTGAGGGAGGTTCATGACCACGTCATCGACCACACAACCAGGACACAGCCCGTGAGACAGAACCGACGGCCCAGAAATGCGAGAAGTTACTGGCTGGTGAAAGTGGCACCGCCAGCCACTGTGGGAAGTTTTATTAGTCAATAAAAGATGTGGGAAAATTGTCAAGCTATTTGAAAAACAAATAAAATTTTAGTATATACACGCATCAAAAAATAAATTCCAGATATACTAAAGGATTAAATGTTAAGATAATTAGAAAACATAGTATCTTAAAGCTCTGAGAAAAATATCTTCTAAACAAAAATAGAGGAAAAGACAGAAAATACTAATAAATTTAACCATACAAAAATGTAAAATAAATCTCTACACATCAAAAATAATAGACAAAATAAAATCAAGTAAAAAACTGGAGTGATATGTATAAAAAATTGAATAGGAAAAAGGCTAATGAGATAATTCATAAGAAATGATTACAGATAAAAATGAAAAGGTAAAAGAAGATAAGCAAATGAAATAAAAATAAAACTTGCAAGAGAAAACATATAAAGACTAATAAGGTAGTTTAAATGTCTAAATCCCACTAGTAATAAAATGTTTCAAATGCCACCTTAGCCTCTCAAACTGGCACACGTTTGCTAAGGGATCAGGTTTTATCTTGACGGCATCAAGACAGATGTGCGGAGGGACAAGTGCTGGGAGTACGAGAGGGTCTAAGCTGTATGGACAGCAATTTAAAATATGCACAAGAACACTCAAAATATTCCAAAATTGTACTTTTTAGGTAGTGAAGAAAAGGCATTTTGCTGTTTAGCCTTTTAAAAATAACCACAAAACTACAATAAGAAAATGAACAGGACCCAAATCTCCCTTTTCCACGAAATTAAGACACATTTTCAAATATGACCGCAATACATGGAATCAGAATGCAGGTGGGAAAAAAAAGATGAGCAGAGTGTAAGGAGTTCCATGGAAAGCTGAGGCTCAGATTTCGTGTCGTTTTCCACTCCACCACCTTTGATGTGAAAAGTCAATCTTCCTGTTTGCCTCATGGTCACAAAACAACTACTCAGCACCAGCCATCACACCTGTGTCCCAAGGAGGACGGAGAGAAAGCCCAAATTTACCTACATGCCAGCTGTGTCAGTTCCCTCTAAAGAGCTTCTCCTTTTTAAATCATTTTCACGTATAAGTCATCAACCACTCAAACAGAAAAAAACGATTCTTTAAGTGGAACCTCCTCACTGTAGAGGGGCGCCTGTTGCTAAGCAAACAAAGGAGAATAAATTCAGGCCGGAAAACTTACAGTTTTTGCCTCAGCAGTCTTTAGGTAATACATAAAAATGAAGAATCAAAAGTTGGCAATGCATGCACTTTATTTAGAAAATTATGAAAGCAACCACCAGCAGAAACAACACTAAAATTGAAAAGGTTTCATCTCTGGTAAGAAAAACAACAGAAAAAAAAGGGAACCAGAGAGCTGACGTTTTCTTTTGTTACAACCCTTTGAGCACCATTTGGCCTTTCATGCTACGGACGTGCACTCATTTATTGAAACAAAGTACAATTTTAAAAATTCAACCTCAAAGAGATCTTGGCAAATGCAAAGTTGCTCACCCTCATTAGTAACCAAATCAAAAGGCAAATTAAAAGAACACGAGACCACGTTCACTCACGAGTTTATAAAACATTTAAGTAATAATAATGATAGCAGTGCTGGCTCAGGTGTGCGCAGGCGGGTCTCCACACACTGTTCACGGGAGCGTAAATTGGTCTGACGTTCTCAGAGGTAAGTGTGGCAGTTTCTATTAAAATTTAAAACATGCATATCCTTCGACCCAGAAATTTCACTTCTAGGTCCCTACACTAGAAAAATACCTGTCATAGATGCAGAACGGCACGCACAAGAACTTCCCTCGCATAACTGTGATAGAACAAGATTAAAAGCACCATACATGCCCACCAATGAAAAAACGACTTGATCAGCTGTGGCGTACACACCATGGGACGGAGGCACTGTTGTTTAGAGCAGGCAAGCCTTCTGTTTTGTCATGGGAAGAAGCAAGTTGTGGATTAGGGACAGGTAAAAAAAAAACAAATTTCATATTTATAAATCTGTTTGGTGTGGCAGGACAGTCTGTAAATTGAACGTAGTGGTTTTCTCTCGAGGGGAACCTGACTGGAGAAGAAAGGGAAGGCATGGTAAAACCAGGCGCGCCAGAGGGCCAATCGATGGATACAACTTCAGCTTTAAAACACAGTTGGGGGCGTATTACCAACCCAAGAACAATGTTAGAGCTCTCCGAGCCCCAGCCGGAGAGTCCTCCCCACCTGGAACCAGTAAGCAACTCTGACGGAGGCCACGCATGTCATTCCCTGAAGCAGCCTGAGGTAGTAACGAAAACAACCTATTTTTCACTTTATCTATTTTTGAAATGTTTGTTTTAATTGGATGATTAGCCAGTTATGTTAAGGACGCGATCACAGGCATAAATTATCCTGTGAAAGCACTACTTGAAAAAAAAAAAACTACAAATGTAAACAAAGCCAAACATAAAAGACAATTCAAATCCAACTCTGCAATTATCTTCAGAACAAGATGTGTTCGGTCAAAAGCAAGGGCAGCTAACCATTTCCTTAGCTGGATTCCACCTCTCTTTTCCAGCCCAGTTCCTCCTCGACTCTAGGAACGGCAGCTGTTACATCCGTACCAGTCGCCCCGTGGTTGTGCGCCCTGGCGTTCCAACTCCCAGCCTGCGTTTCACGCATGCGAGGGCATGGCTGCTCTGCTCCATTATAATTTGTTCAGTGCAGAGGATGCCCAACACCTGACCCGGGAGATGCCCCGAGTCCTCGCAAGCCAGAGAGGGCTGCCCTTGTTGGTGTGGAAACCTGCCCCCCGTGGCCGGGGCGGGGGCGGCGGATAAAATGAGAAGTCTTTTCCCTTCCACCCAGCACAAGGCTCCCAGTCAGCAGGGAGCGAACAGCGTTGCCCAGGCCAAGTGCAAGAGCAGGGTAAATTTCAGGAGGTCAGAATGCCCTACATGGAATTTCCCTCCTCCGAGCCCCCAGGGAATAAAACACCCACTCAAACTGGGTCATGTCGAGTATCTGAAATATCCTGGACAGGATCCAGGAGACAGTTCGGGGCCCTGTGTGTTCTCCCCTTCACCGCCGGCACGGGAATTTCATAGCTGAGCTTCATGTGTGTGGGATTCAACGGCAAGGGAACCTGCGCGTTTGCACACCAGGATGGAGTACGGCAGCGCTTGTGCAAGAGAAGAGAGTCACTGCTCTCTTTTTAAACGGAACGCTCACCCATTGCAAACTGTCCCCAAGACATCACAAGAGGAAAAAAAATTAACGACCTCCCTATTTCTGTTGTCCTTGGCAACAAATCCAAGCGCTCAAAATTAATTTTGCAAATAACCGCACCTTCTCACAGGCTTCTCTGTGAACAGAGACGCACAAACTCGGACAAACGGCAAAGAAAACTCCCGACAGAGACTTTGAGGCTGACTTCCTCATGCAAATGACAAGACCAGGCTGGGTTGAGACCCTCGTTGGGGTCTTCTCAAATCAACGTGTATGCATCACTTTTTAAAACTTGTGTGGTCATTTGCTATGCATTTAATCGCTACAGTGACACTGTGAACTACGTGTAACAAGAGGGAAAACTCAGGTAGGAAACAGGAACAAGATACTGTGCAAAGCTCAGGTCTTACGGACTCCGCTGGAGTCCCACTTACCGGGGTCAGGTGGGCGAGGGGCCCCTGCACGACTGCAGAAGCTGCCACGGACAAGCTGGCGAGAAGCTGGAGATCCTGAAAACGGCCCTTCCCTCGAAAAGCACCCGGCAGGTTGGCGGGCTGGCGTCTTGGCGTCCCTACAAAACAAAAAGGCTCCACCCTTTGCTGTGGCCCCACCCCTTGCTGTGGCCCTGCCCCTTCTCGCTGCTGGGAATTCTTTCCCGCCTCTACCCGCTACTTTCGAAGCCCATTCAGGTGACTTCCAGTCCATCTGGTTTTCCTCCCGCCACCAATTGGGATTCAGCTCTTCCCCAGCTCTCCCACGACTTCTTGTGGAGGCGGCCACCCTCTGCCCAGGGTTAGGGTGGGCTGTAAACGTGTCTGCGCCCCCTGCCCCCTAAGGTTAAGGGAAGAGCGGGGCCTTCAGGTTTCCAGTCCTTCTGTCTCAGCAAAGTAAGCTCGCTGATTTGCGCGTGTTGGGAGGTTAAATGTTGGCATTCAATGAATTGAACTGCATTCAGCTGGAAGAAGGAAACAGGTAATAGCAGTGTTACATGTTTCATCATAGTTAAGCTATGTATGCCCTCTGAAATAGAGTATTTCTGTTGCTTATCACTTAATCCTCACGACTGTCTTGTAGCATAAAGAGTCACACCGCAGTACTTTGCTGTATAGATGAACACACACAGCTCGAAAAGTATGAGCCACAGGCTACTCAGCAAGGGAGTGACAGAGGCCAGATTCAAATCTAGGCAGTAATTAGACCCTCTGCTGAGCCCTGCACCGTTGATCTGAATAATCAGGAACACTGCAAACCTTGGTGATGGAGAAGAGAGGCGAACATCAAACATCTCTGGTGAAGAGCTGAGGAAGCAGTGAGAAGGGCACGGCCCAGGCCAAGGGGCCCCACTGCACCTTGAAATAATAGAGGATGTGTTGCGAGGGGCTCAAGTACTGTGGGGAGCTCCCTCCTATCTGTGCATCCACGATCTACGCCAAGCACCACCCCATGGGGGACTCCGGCTTCGTTAAGTCTGCATCTCACCTCGTGTCTCCAGAGTGCCTCTCGCCCAGCGCCGTCACAGGCAGCCCGCAGGGCCAGCCTCAGGGAGGGCCAGCTGCAGCTTCTGGAGTGTCTCAGGTCAGCAGTCCCCGACCTTTTTGGCACCAGGGACCAGTTTCAAGGAAGGCAATTTTTCAATGGACCCAGGGATGGGGGGTGATGATTTCAGGGCGATTCAAGCACAGTACATTCCAAGTCACCTCCTGCTGGGCAACCTGGTTCCTAACAGGCCTGGAGGGGTGCCAGTCCTTGGCCCGGAGGTTGGGGACCCTGTTGTTAGACCATTGCTTCTTTGTGTCACCACACGGGTGACGACCTTTGGGGGGCATGTTGTCTTTACTAGCCACGCCCTGCAGCACGGGAGGATGCTTTCACATGGGGGGGGTGTCCGGTTTTTATTGGCCTGGGAAGCCCGGCCACAGGGCAAGGGGTTCAATGAGATCATCGATCAAGGGCCTTCCAGGCCTAGGAGCTGTGACCTCATCCTGCCCTTGGACTGCTATCCCATAATAAAGGGCGGGCAATGAGTTAGGAGAGCGAGAAGACACCCGAAGGGCAGCTGTGCGTCCCCAGGGCCTCCCTGGCCTTTGTGGCAGGTAGAAAGGAGTCCCGGGAGATGGAGAGGCTGAGGGTGTCAGGTATATGGGGGGGCCACTGACTGTCACCCACTTTAGCCAGGGCCAGCTCCGGACCAGACCACACAGCAAGGCCGAGCCACCAGGCCTAGACTTCCAAGGCGTTAAAATCCTACCTTAACAACATCCACTTTGGCCTTCGAGCAGCCTGACTCTGCCCTGGACACGGCCCCGGGAAGCCTCTGCTGCCTGCCCAGGCGGCCGCGTGCTGCAGAAGGGCTGTTTCCTCCTCACTTCCACGTCGGCCGGCTGCGTGGGAGTCTGCGTCTGGGGCGTTCTCGCAGGGGGGCTGGCGAGTGAGACGGGGAGCACGGCAGGAGTGACCCAGGCCTTAGGGAACCAGACGGCCGGCTCACCTGCGCCGGCGCCTGTGGCGCTCATGCTCTGCACACAGCACCGTGCCGAGAACAGCAGCCCGTGCCTGCAGGGACACAAGGCGCCTCGCACCCCTTCATCCAAAGGCTTACACACTGGCGACTGTTGTCCCAGGCCTGCAAGGGGCCTCATTGCGACCCTGTGACTTATGTGGCCAGGAGGCAAAGGCCAGATGAAACACACAATTCATTAGCAGGGACAAGTGAAGGACAAGCTTCTGCCCCCGAGGAGGGCCGGCTTCTTTCACAGGGCTGTAACCCTCCACAAGGCTATTTGGGCTTCTCCCCACTCAGAGACTAATTATACGTTTCTCAAAAGGGGGCATGAACGTGTGCTCTGGGACTTGACGAGTGGGAATGAGGAAGGTATTTCTACCTCTGCCCGAACCCCAGATGTCGTGTGGTAACCAGGTTCCCAGCAGCAGGCTCTGGAGGGGACGTGCTTAGAGAAATGGGGCGCCTTGACTGGGGAGCAGCTGGAAAGGGCTGGGCTCCTGCGCTGCCTGTGTGACGTGGTGTGGTGGCAGCGGAACCCTTAAACCGGTGGTTCCCACCAGGGCGATGCTGCCCCAGTAGACACATCATGTCACCATTTGGAGACATTCTGGTTGACACACCCTGGTCCCCGGCAAACAATTCTCTGATCCCAAATAGGAGGCGTGACGAGGAGGGGAAGCCTGATTTCACCCCTTCCGTAGCTCTGGTGAACTGTCCTGAGCAGAATTACAGCTGGTGCTCCGCCTCTCCCCGACCACCCACCCATGCTTTTGAAAGAAATTAAGGGAAATAAGTCTTCAAATCACATTACAGGAAACGTATTATACGAAGTAAGGACGCTATAATGGAAAGAAAATGGGGGCGGGGTTTAAAGTAACTGTGCTAAAGAATCCTAGTGTCTTTGGGCTAAAAGGATACCCCAGGGCACCTGTCTCGCCCTACCGTGAGCACTCACCTGAAGGGGCCATAGCTGGGAAGTTCAGTGACACTCGATGAGGAGTGACGGGACATCACCATGACACGGAGCTAGACGCAGTTCACCCTCTCCTCAGGCCCCGCCTCAGTTGGCCAGAGCGTGCAGGCTCTTCTGCAGGCGCCCGGCTCAGTCCCCGTCCAGCTTTGGGGCCTCCTCGGACAGCAGCGTCCGAGCTGCTTGGCCCTCAGCCAACCCGGGGCCCGGCTCTCGAGGTGGTGCCGGACCCTGCGACCTGGTCGCACGCGTGCCCTGGCCCGCGCTTCCCTACTAAATAACGAATCCAGAGGAAGCGAGGGCACTCGTGGTTTATGCTTTATTTGAGAAGAGACCCTACATAAACTATGTCAGGAGGATACAGGTCTACACACAACTTCATCAGTCAGTAAATGGAGTCGTTAACATACACTGAAGACATGACACTGCGAGGAAGACAGACATGTGACCAGGAGTATGTACAACTCTCGCGTAGGCTATATTTATACTGATGGGTATATACATATATACATGTACGTGTGCATATACACGCCTACGCCCATACACACACACACACATATACATATATATGTGTACAATGTTCTTAAACAGAAGCCAAGAAAAGGGTTTGCCTTCTTGTCATAATTGACCACTTGAAAGTGAAGAATGGTTGGTGTCCATGAGTGTTGAGGTGTGAAGTCTCCGCCCCCACGATGAACTCCGACGCCGAGAGGACAAGATGAGGACGCACGTCTGCCTTGGGATGGAGCGCAGGGTGGAGGATGAGGCGGCGGGGCGGGGCCGAGAGTGAAGGGCATGCACAGTGGGAGAAATGACCTTTGGTGACACCATTATTCATCCTTTTGTATTAAACATAAGTTATTCGTACAATTTAAAAAAATAGTTTTCTGTTTTCTTTTGAGGTTGGGGAGGAAGGAAGGGTGTGGTAGGGAGCGGAGGAGGGAGCGCACTCTGCCTTTCCAACGAGTCCCTGGAGGCCAGCCGACGACACGCCCCCTGCCCTGGGGCCCTCTGACCAGGCTAGGACCCCTGGTCTTTTTGCATAAAGAACAGCTTTACGTAAGAGTTTCACTTTGACCGTGAGCCTCTTCTCCAAAGGCAAACGCAGTCCTCATCTTAACTAAACTGATTCTCCAAGCCTTGCCAGGATGCAAATAAACTTAGCATAGCCGATGGATTTGATTTATTTGTCATTAAAAAAAATGGAAAAGTCAGTACCTCCAAGAAGGGGCACTACTAGGAAGTCCCAGGTTTACTAAAAACCACAGTTACCCATTTTAAGTTAACGACTTCGGGCTCCGAATGATAGGAAGCGAGCGCGACCAACCCTGTCCGGGAGCCTGGGGGAAGAACAGACGACCATCCTGGAGGAGCAGTTCTAAGTCAGGAAACAGAACAGGAACGGTCGAGATGGAAGTAACTGCTGCTGAGCAGCCTCCACTCGGCTCGGCCAGGGTCTCCGCTGAGGACCGCTCGGCAACACTGTATCTACCTAACGTTCGATTTGCCCCAGGCCCCGCCACGTGGCTTTGGGTTTTCCCCCTCAACTCTGCAGGAGGAGCTTGGCGTCAGCACGAGGGCGCGCACGCATCCCAGGCCCGCACGCATCCCGGGCCCGTGAGCCGCACACGCCGTTGCTCCGCGGTTGCCGCCGGTCACGGTCGGATGGCCGATGTATGCACACGCACGTGGGGAAACACACACAAACACGCGGGGTCGGACGAGATATCATCGGTTCACATACATTTAGTACAGAAAGCTTAGGGGTGGGGGGTGGAAATCAGTTACGACAGCACCTAAACTTCACTAGCAAAATTCTTCTCCGAGAACACAGCGTCGTGCCCCAGAGCACTGAAGCAGGTACCCGCTGATTTTCCAGATACTCGGTTTGCTGCACAACATCAGCCTGGAGATAAAGGGACATGTGATGTCCAGTAGGAAACCAGTCAGTGTACATCATTTACATGGCAATAAATCCTTCATTTCCCTTGAAATACGATATGTAAAGTAGCACTTAGTTTAATACAAGTTTTGTTCTGCTGTAGACCTAGCCATAAAAAGCCATTCATGCAAAAAATTACCTCCAGTTTTAGCTGGATGTTTAAAGGACACTTCTCCTGAAAGCGAGTCCCTTTCACATAGGGAAGGGGAAAAACAATTCCACTCGGAACAGCCAGCCTTGGCTGAGAGTGGAAAATACGAGACTTTGGTGTTGGCAGGGCATGTGCCTTAAGAGCCCAGACGGGTCGCTGAGCTCGCCTCTAAGGAGGCAGCAGGCTAGAAGAGCCCGTGAAAACAGTAGGAATTGTCCAGAAAAAGCACTGAGCACTCTACAGGGTGCACTTCTCCGGCCTGCTCCCTCCCGAGGCGTCCGCTCTGCTTCGGGGGACGCAGCCGCACCACAGGCCGCCTCTTCCCGGCCGGCCCGTGGCCCTCTTCTTGCCCCTGGTCCGTTCCCAACTCCTTCTCCAACGGTGGGAGTGTTCTCTCAGTGACCTCCTACAGCTGCTGTCCTCCGTGTGCCTGTCATTCTAACCTAGGATTGTCCCTTTGTTGCCTCTGTTTCAAAGGACGTGAACAGAGAACTTTTTGCCCTGCCCTCACAAATAACCTTGGGAGGTCCGTGCATTTTTTTCTTTTGTGGCAAGTGTGAGCGCTGGAGTGGGCTGCCCTCAAGGGGACGGAGGCAGCAAGGGAAGGACGGCTTCTCCTCAGACTCACTCCAAGGTTAACAGTTTCAGTCCCATTGAACTTGGCCTCTGGCTGCTGTCACCACCTTAAGAATCCCTGTGGTCGTCTTACACCACTAAACGTCATGACTCAGGATAAACAACTCTGAAGGGGGCACAGAACGTCAAGGGCAGGGTGCGGGAACTGCCCAGAGCCCTGGCTGGTCCAGGGGCAGCGCGAGTGGGGCTCACCTGCCATCTGGGAAACAGAGGGCAGCGTTTAAGATGAAGCTTGCAGTGGTGGCCTTGCCTCCCAGCACGGGGCCACCTGACCTGAGAGAAGACAAGGCAGCCTCTGAGATGACACCTGTGCCGCACGATGACTGGATAGTCACGAGCAAAGGGACAACGTGTGCTTCTGCGACGCTCACTTCCCCAGTGCGCCCGTCTGGACGGAGGCCGAAAGGAGCCACGCGCACGGTGACGAGGGTTGTTAAGGCGGAGTCAGCTGCTGGACAGCGCGCGGGGCTGGCGGCTGGCTGCGCGTCCAAGGCAGGGCCCAACCCGAGTCTCCAAGGCGCCCAACAGCAGCATCGTGGGGCCTCCTCTGCCCGCGGCCCGCAGCCTCTTCTCGCGGCTGAGACAGAGCGTGCGCCGAGTGAGGCGGAGACTCACAATGTGCATAAATTTGAAAAGGAACGTGATTGCCAATAAACAGTCCCCCATTGGGGAGCTTACAAGCCGATGGTGCCGTGTGCAGATTGTTTTGGGGAGGCCTGTGCCAAACTGTGCTCTCCAAAGATGCCCAAGTGTCTTTCTTTCCACTCCTCTGAGCCAGGGGACCAGCGTATTAGCCGCAAACCCCATCCTTTCCGTCAGCAGGTCAGGAATGTGACAAACAGCTAAGCGCCAGGCTTTGAAATAAGCACAAGATGTAAGCACTCGAACTTAAGAATGAGGTCTCTGAGATGGAGGCCCCAGTGGACAGGAGGGAAGTAAAGGAAAAGCAGCCGGTCGAGAAGCCAACCAGGATGGCAAGCCCGGCTTCCCTGGAGCAGCGTTCGCTGTCCCTGGTGCTGAAAGCAGATACCCAGGAATCCCTCCGAAGGGGGAGAGGCCAGAAACTGCATGCTCGGCAGAGGCTGACTTCCAGCGACTGGCCTGCAATTGTGTTTGAAAAGCCTCTTTTTTTGTGCCATTTTAAGTGGAAGCAGCCCTAAAGCAACCCTGGCTTTCCTGCAGGACAGAGTTCCCGTATCTCCCCAACACGGACGGGGTGGCTCTCCCAGCCACCTCCCCGCTCAGGCCCTACTGGCGTAGCCCCTCAGGTGAGTCATGGGCCACAACCCTTAGGAGAGAATCCTCCAACTGGATGGACTCGGCATCAGGGTTGCGGACACCCCCTGCTGATGATACCTGTTCCCCGACACAGTGTTCTTTGGCTTGCTACGACTAAATGTTGCCGAAGGGAATATTCAGGCCAGCCTTCACCACATACTGGAACAGGAGGCTCGAATCCGTCTCCACCCCCAAACTTACCGTCGCATTCTGAGAAACTGAATCTTTACTATGCTCAAGAGAAGGTCCAAACTCATGAACTGTTACTTCCCACCTGCCCCCAAGTGCCCCCACCCAGCCAATACACACAAGAAACCTCGGAAAATCCACCTAGCTGTGTCTGAAACATTGCGACAGAGCAGGGCTGTTTTCCTGCAACTTCAGAGAATTTTCTCGCCCGGACTTGCTTTCTTTCATTTTGCCTTCACAATGCCCTTGAGCCCACCCACCACGACCCACACACAACCAAGAAGGGTCCCGGATTCTGTGGGTGACAGAAGGTGAACACAGGCCATCGGGCGTGGCCTCCAACAGGCTTGGAGGAGACTTTGCTTTGAGGCAAGAACTATAATCGATCCTTTCCAGCCTTGAGAAAAAATATCCCAGCCCGCAATGAAAACTAAACTCTCAGAGAGAGGAAGGGGGGGCATTAAAATAAGTGGTTTTTGTTGTTGTTGCTCCTGTTTACATAATGGGTCAAATATTCCATATCCACTGAGCGGTTTCTCAAACGATGAGTCTGAAGCCCTTCAATAAAGTCACACAGCGAAAGGGCTCCTTCAGGGCCGGCAAGGGGGTCGGCTCCTCAGAACGGCCAGAACGAATCACGGGATCTCACGCTGAAGCACCTGCCCTCCCCGGTCTCACGCCATGATCTAAAAGCCTAGTCAAAGCCCAGTCTGGACTCTCGTTCCAAAGGAAGCGAGCCGCCGGTGGAAGCTCACCTGGACACCGGTGTAACACGGAGGTGTTCCTTTTCTGTACAAGACCAACGGAAATTGAGCCGAGGTAAAAAAGAGAAAAGGAAAGCTGAGACAGTCTGAACTTGAGCGAAACGTCTGTGAACTTGTCAGGATTTCATGCATTCAGCTTCGTCCTGACTTCTCTCGGAACAGTCACACCCCCCTTTAAAAAATCACGCACTGCGCTTTGTCAGTTGCATCACACCTGACCGCTGCCTGGAGCGCTAAAGAGCGGAAGGAAATCACATTCCAGAAATCTCACTGGCCAAGGAGTCACCGCTGCAAAGCACTTAGAACAGTGGCTGGTGTGGCAAACGCCGGGCACTTTCAGGGGCTGTCCGTGACGTCACGGCTGTGGCTTTGGCGCCCTGGCCTCCGCGCCGACGGTCGGGGCTCCATCGCAGTCAGGCGCGTTTCTCGGCGGGGAAACCCGCAGAGGCTCCGGGCAGCAGCCGCGGACGGCACGGACTTCGGGGCAGCAGGAGAGGCTACCAGACGTTCAGGATTCCGGGCCTGAAAACGAAACCTCCCGGCACTCCCCTGTCAGGGCCAGCCTCCCTCCGCACGCAGCTTTGTAAAGGCACTCTCCATCCCTCGGCGCTCGGAGGCCACTCCGAGAGGAAGAAGCCAAGGGCACACTCTAGACGCCGGACTCCAGGAGACTTCAGCCAGGTGCACCTCCAAGCGAGGTACCTCCCTGCGGCAGCGCCCGGTCAGCACTCAGCAAGCCCGCCTGCCAGGCTCGCTGCCCGGAGAGTGGGCGCTACCTCTGCGAGGGGTCCCGTGGGGCCCACAGAGCACGTGGGCAGCTGTGATCTCACCGGGGGCTCTCATAACAACCCTCTGGCAGACAGCGGGTTTGTGAACAGCTCTCCTTTGTAGATGAAGAAACAAGAAATGGGGTTTGCAAGGTCGCTCAGCGGGGAGCCGGAGCTCAGAAACCCGCTGTCTGCTACTCCCACACCTCCTCTCCACCTCCGCCGCCGCAGTGTCGGAGGCGGCATTCAAGATGGACCCCCTCCCGCCTAAGACAATGACAGTGAAAAACACCAGAAATCACACTGGATATATTAGAAGGGACAATGTAAAAAAAATGAACTAGCCCCAGAACTACGAGAAGCGAAGTATTGGTAAACACCGGGGGTGGGGTCGGACACGAGGAATTGTTTCCACGGTCAGTGTGGACAGCTGACCACAGTTCGTTATTGCGTTTCCAGAGCCACGCACGGCATGGAGGTAAAGCGTCTCCGGATAGGTGCTCGTCTGTGGAACAGAGGGTCTGGTCTCCTAGCTCCTCCCGTGATTGCTTTGCCTTCTTCTCCCCTGCAAACGGAGCACGTCCCCAGGCCTAGTTCTGTCCCTGAGGTGCACACCCGCCTGCACCGCCACAGTGAAGGTCTGGCCGGGAAAGACTCTCACCCTCCCCGGAGTTGGATGCTGCTGCAAACCTGTGCGGATATCACTGCCTCTCCACTCCACACTCACTCTGCCGACGTGTGGCGCTCCTGTTCCGGACGGACAGAGCACGCACTAACTCCGGGGGAAAAGCAAAGGAAAGCACGGTCTGCTGCTGGTGAGTGTTACTGAACAGCGCGGGGCAGGGGCGCCAGAGCGGTTCATGGCAGGCTCGCCTTTTCTAGCTTAGTGTGCAGGACGGAACGACTTCAAAAAGACAGACCGCAGGGGTCCCACAGGCTCATGGTCCCGGGGTCTCTCCTGCCAAAGCAGCTGGTGAGGAACCACTCCCGCGGTCCAAGGAGCTGGAGAGAGACCGGAGGACGGCTGTGAGAACACGCAGTTTTCTTCTCTGGAAACCTGGTTGCCTCCCAGGCACGGCCGGCTGCTCGGCCGGTCGGCTGGTGCTCAGGATCCGGCAGAGGGCACGGGCCACTGGGCTTTCCCTGACTCTGTGGAGGGAGCAGCCAGCCTGGAAGGGGTGGGGTTGGGGACGGTGGATGGACACTGAACGGAAGAGCTCAGAGTGTGGAGAGCCTTCCGGGGAGAGCTGTGAGAGGGGAACACGGCGCTGGACCTTCAGGGCGGGGAGGTTCAGGAATGTTCCCGGTGAGGCCAGGACGCGTTATAAAGGCAAAGATCCAAGCAGTGGATGAGAAACAGATCGGCTCGCCCTGCCACCAGAATCAGGGAAGGGGCACAGCACAGCAAAGACAGTCCCACCTGGGCCCAGACACTTGGCGGTGACGTGTTATCCGTCACCCGCCAAGTGAACACCCAGTCCAGTGCTCACGTCCAACCCAGGGCGCCTACGTCTGGTACACCAACTCTCCCAGGCAAAGTCTCAGAATTCACTTCAAGTTCCAATTCAGCTGGAATGTCTGAGTTTCCCATCTAAGTGTTTCAGCCCCGAGATGGATCCAGTCATCTGCTTGGAGTAGCTCACGTTTGTATTTCTACTTATGCAGTAGTCAAGCCCGAAACCAGTGCCCCCCACCCCCTAGGAAAATTAAAGTCACATTTTACTTAATTCCATCTAGTGCTACCTCCCTTCACTCTAGAAAATTAATTTGACAAGATCTGTATCAAGGTTAGGTTTGGTGCTGTGTTTCTCTAAGCAGACTAGTGTAGCCTTCAAATACAGAGGTTCTGAAAACTCAGGATTTAGTCTTCCTTGCAAAAGCCCTAACTTTATATGTGAGCCATACTGCCCGAGGTCAAAGGCTGTGTGATGATAACTTTTCTAAACACAAGTGAACGCTGGTGAGCTACAGATGACTGGAAGACACCACAGGCCCGGCGCGCACCGATCGGCGCGCACACTCACACACACACACACACACACACACACACACACGGAGGTCAGCGAGAAGAACACCAGCGCAGTTTGCTGGCTCGCCGGAGTGTGGGGGTGCGTGTGCATGCATGCTCGTACACACACGCCACAGTTCGCACCGGGTCACTGTGTGAGCCTCAGTGTCGGGAATGTAACGCGATGCTGACAGCTGCTCTCGCACAAAGGCCAACTGTGCTCCTGCACGCCCGTGACACCACTGGGCCCAGGACGCTACCACCCCAGTCACCAAGCCCAACGTCCTTGGCTGGGAGCTTTCATTGCTCCTGAAGAAATACCTAAGAATGCACAACGAGATTCTTGTTACTTGTATTTAAGGGCAAAGTAGGAAAAACCGTTTCACGGAGAATCAGAATCGGACAAACGGCAGGGAGACTTGCGCTCCAGACTTTGGGGTAAAGCATCTAAAATCACGAGGCCAGCTTCCCACCGTGCCCCCGAGGGCACAAGCGGCCCCACAGTCTGCAGGTGGCTGCGTCTGGGCTGCAGGGTTTGCTTAGACTTGGATGTGATGAATGGCCCAGGCTGTGGCCGAGTTGTGACTGCAGCTTTGAGCTCTCCCGCGGCCGCGGTGTCTCCATGAGGTGCCACACCATGAGTCAGACAGGTTCTGGAGCGCAGCGCCCCCGTAAGGGCAGAGCTGACACGCTGGGGCTTGGGGCACAACTGCATCCTCTGTCCCAACGGGGAAGAAAGGAGCGGGGCTGCCTCTCTTGGAAGGAGCCTCGGAAACACCTGCGAAGACGCAGGTGGCCGTCAGAACACAAGGCCTGCCTGGGGCTGCAGCCACGACCCGTTACATCTGCACCTGGAAATGCCGGAAGCCCGGGAGCCCGGGGCCCACCGGCACACCATCTCACTGCACGCAGCCTCCAGCCGCACTGCACCACTGCCTGTCGTCAGCACAGCGGCCTCCGGCCTTGCTGTGCAGTCCCCGAGGGGAAAACCGATACCGTGACAAGCATGTCACAGCCACGGGGTCAGAGGGACCCCGCCTCCTGGAGTCAGAGGCCTTCCAGGGCTCTTCCGCTCCTGCAGGCTCAGAGTCCACGGGCATCGAGCGGGGTGGGGGGACTGCGGAGAGGGGCCCCCAGGGGTTCCTGGTGGGGTCTGCGCAGACCCACCGCGTGCATCTCCATGAGCTCCACGGCGAAGCTCCCTGCACTGCACAGAGGTTAATCTCGACGTCGGCGCTGCCCGATAGCACCGAAATCACCCCGGGGCAGGGCCCCTTCAGAAGTCTTAACGTAAGAGCCAATTCCCTCTGTCCACAGGAAATGAGTTTTCTGCTTTGTGTGCCGAATCATTCAACGCCAATTTTCTCACCGTTTGAAGTCCACGCTGTTTGCGGTCCTGCGGTTCACCTCGTATTAGGACTTTCTCAGAGTCTGAGGAGCCGGGTGTCATTCCCATGGAAGCAGGAGGATAGGAGCCAAGAGCAAAAAATAAGTCAAAAGAAGAAAAACAAAGGGAAGTACTCTTCACAGAGATTCACTTCTCTGCTGCAGAGAGCAAGAACCGAATCATCTGGACCGGGTTTATTTCTCCACTCCGGGCGGGCTCAGGGATGAGCGCCAGGGAGCAGCTACGTGGAGATGGGACAGGAGCACTTCGCCGGGAAAAACAACACAACGTTTAAGGAAGCTACTCATTCAAGTCCGTCCCACAGTTAACATATTTGTCTTGCTTTCCTTTCTTTTTTTTGTATGAGTCCCATGAACTCTTCTCTTCCTACATGGAAGAACAACTACCAGACAGGCTTGCGCGTTCCCACGTCCCACTGGGCTTCAGGGAGCCTGCGCCCAAGAGAATGTCGGCGAACACGCGCCCGGTCTCTCGGCCCACCACCGACCTTCAAGAAGGGCATCTCCCTCTGCCGTCGTCTCCAGTGAGGAGAAGCCACCTTCTCTCCGGGGGTGTCACACGAAAGGGCGAGACCTGAGGGCCAAGCACTTCTCAAGATGTCCAGCAGGCCTTCCATCATATACGTGACCTTGACACATCTTCTAGTAGGAGCGTCCGGCTCTGCTGGCCATGGGGACCTGTTGCAAGCTGTGAGCTGCGCACAGAGCCGCGCTCCCCTGGGTGAGGAGGAGAAATCAGTCCAGCTCACTGTGCTGCCTCTGCACGCTGGTGAAAGACGCCGTTCCCTGCCGCAGGTTTCAAACCAGGCCCTGACTGAAGCGTGGAACTCAGCTGAAGAGGAAGGGAGTCTTAATTTTCCTACTCTGATCAAGAATGCTAAACACTCTGCGAGGCTCCCCGTTGCCATGGGTCTGCTTGTGGAACAGAGAAGTGTCTCCCTGGGCAGAGACAGCTCTTGCTGTGAAACGTGGATCTTGGGTGGGCATCAAGGGAACGGCGCGCCAGGGAGGAAATGTGCCAGGGAGGCAGGCTCCGTCCGAGCCAGATGCAGGTCCTCACGCGCACAGCAGACGTCCTGATTCCCAACGAGGTGATGCACAGATGTTCACCACGTCCTCCACCGTCCCAACGCCTTTCAGGAAGAGCGAGCGGCCGTCCACACCTCCCGGTCTCTCTGTCCCACCCCTGCGAAGGCCCTGCTCCACCTGCAGTGCCGGTGAATCACATTCCCACCCCACACGGGCCAGGGCTTGATGGAAACGGTTCCTGTCCGGTCTACCAGACCAGCAAGTGCCTTTTCAGATGCTCAGCGAGTGGTCGTGGGCCCAATTTAACTTGGATGACCAGGCTTTACCAGATGGCGGGGTTCCCATCAGTACGTCTCTGAACGTCTCGGTGGCCAGTGCATCCCCGAGGAACGTGAGGCTCAGGCAGACCAAGCTTGAGGGACTCAGCCTGCTGGGTCCAAGCAGACCCTCCCTGAAGCCGTTCCGATGACACACGCAGACACTCGGGCGGTGTGTGAGGCCTGCACTCTCCTCAGGAGGCCACTCCGGTGATGGTAAGCAGTCCCCAAACCTTCCCTGACGCTTAGGCTGATATCGTGAAACAATGATAGCAAAAAAAAAAAAGCCCTGGATTCCTTTCCCTAAAACCTAGCATGGGTTGGCCAGAATAAATTTATTTGGTATTAGAGAAAATGTTGGTGCTCCGGGGACCAAAAACACAGCACCAAGGCCTGGGTGCAAGGTGCCAGTTTGCTCCAGGGTGAACGCCACAGGTGTTCTGGAAGGCTGGCTCTGAACCAGGCTGACAAGAGACACGCCAGGGACATTCGAAGGCAGCCCTCCAGAGGGCTGGCACACAGGCTCACTCAGCGAACACCCACCAGCGGTGCCTTTGTCCCAGACTCTGAGCAAAGCACAGGGGAGACCCCAAGCCTCAAGACTGTCGGCTGCAAGGACGATGCCTCAAATCCAGACACCGCTGCTCCTGCCCGGTCTGGAAAACAGGGGCCAAGAGGCCACGAGTCATTCCTGAACGAGCGCGAGGGTGAATAGCGTGCAGCCCCCAACGCAGCCCTCTTTCCGACGGCTCCTTGTAGTAGCAGTTAAAGGTGACGCTCTCTTGCGTTCTGACCGAGTTCGGGTCGCCAGTGGCCTGCACCAGAGGTGGGCAGGCCGGCCTCCACCTCCCAGGAGAGTGCCTGCCTGCTCTGGGTATGCTGGCGTGGCGGGGGATAGGGTGAGGAGCGTGGCCTGGTGGCTGTGAGCCGCAGGGTCTGCTGGGAGCATGCCTTAAAGAGCGTGAGAATGGGGTCCCTGGTTGATCTGCCTGGCGCCCCCGCCGACACCCCTCAGACCTAACCGTCACTGAGCACCCCTCACTTGCCTTCTACAATCCACTCTTGCCACAGGTAACGGTTCCTCCTCCCGCTCCTTGCCTCGTTCCATTGTCTTATTTCTAACAAGCTTTTCTTCTCTTATTTCTAACAAGTTAAAGAAAAAAGTGACTTTTTTTAACTGAAAAGGACTCTTAAGAATAATTAGCACAACCTCTTACACGTCTCCCCTGAAAAGTGTGACCATATGAGAGCGTGGCTGACAAGGCCAAGGTCACCTGGGCTGCCAAGAGCGGGGCCAGGAGCCCCGACGTCTGCCCGCTGCTCACACCCCACCTGACCGTCCGTGGGGCCTGTGCTCTCCGGGCGCGGCTGACCCGCTTCTGCTTCCAGGTCGAGTCCCTCGCGGCCCCAGCAGCTGTGTGTCAGCCCCTGTTGGTGTTGGTTTCTGCGGTGTTTAGCACCAGAAAGACGTGCGCTCGTGCAGTCCGCGAGGGAGCATCGCCAGAGAGCGGCAGCGCTCGGCCGGGCCCCGCAGGGACTGAGGGGCAGCCCCGCTCCCGCCAGGGCTGACTTGTGCGTGATCTCTGCTGAGTGGGGGGGAGCGTCCAGTCCTCGGTCCACTAACTACAGGGGGCTTAGTGCACCCCTAAATCTGAGCTCAGGGATATAATTAGAGGACAGCATGTGGTTCAAGTCCAACGTAAAGACCTGGGGCGGCCAGGTGGGAATCCAACAGCAGGTCACTCAGGAGGGGACCGAAAAAGGATGCCACGGCAGGGACACCAGCCTGGGTGACCCGGAGCATCCGTCGACGGGCAGGACGGCGCTCCCATCAAGCTACACTCGGAGTCACGCTGGCACAGCCTTTAGGATGTGGCTGTTGGGATGGAGCAGACTAGCACGGCTGCACTGGCCCCGGGGATGTCATTTCGAGACTTGTTTAACCACATTATGCACTTTAAAAATAAATAAATAAATAAGTGAGCCACCGTCGTCGGTGCTTTTTGGGTGTGGAGAAAGGCTGGGAGGGGGAAAGAGCCAGGATACACCCTCTGGACCTAAAGTAGCGTCAGACCCTCGGGCCTCTGAATTCTGGCGAAGGAAGAGGGGTGCGTCCTCGGGGAACCTTCCCAGGCCTGGGAGCCCTCAGAGGCAACTGCCCGCTCCCGTGCCAGGCTGCGGAGGGCTGTCCTGAAGTCACAAGAGGTGCAGAGCAAAATGACACAGCCGTAAAACACGCTTAGAATCCAAGAATTTCGGAAGTGTGAGGGGGCGAGAGAGAGGGAAACCGAGTCACGGTGCAGCGGGCCCCACGGGCCCCCTCTCCGCACAGGAGGAACGCTGCACGCACGCCCCGTCCAGGGCCCCAAGGCGCCCCTTCTGCCTCTTGACTCTGCTCCCCACCTCCTCCACTGGCCACGAGCACCCCTTTCTCATTTTCCCTCACTGAGGTTGGCAGTCCGCAGGCCCAGCAGACTCTGCACCCGGAGTCCCACCAGGACAGTCAGGACGAGGTCCCCCTCTCCGCTCCCACTGCCTGCTGCCCTTTTCCTCCCACCGGTACGACAGGCAGCTGCTTAGGATGGACATGATGAAGGCACAACCCCACGGCCGACACGGAGGCCTGGGGGACTAGGACCAGGGTACCCGGCGACCTCGGTCTCCTGCTGGGCGCCCCTTGCTCCCAAAGGAGCCGCCTCCTTCCCTTACCCACCACGACTCCGGGCCCTGCGTCAAACCCCAACACCTGCCTCAGGCCCAATTGCCCAGCAGCCTCCACGCCCTTCCTACCTGCCCCTTCTTCCCAGGCCACCAGTGACTGCGAGGTTCTGGAAACACACGGCCTAGGAGACGGAAGCCACACAGGGTCCTCGGCTGACTCCCCGCAGGCACGCCTTCCCCCAGGTCACCCAGCTCACAACCTGACCGCACCGCTCAGCCCGCACCAAGAGCGGCCCGAGGGCCTGCAGGGGGACAGGGACCACGGCCACAGGGCAGCAAGGGCTCCTCTGAGGGGGCCAACCCAGGGAGCTCTCCTCAGGGCTGGCAACGCGGCGCCGAGGAAACCCGCACCAAGCTCCAGCACCCCCACCCTCTCCGCACCCCCCGCCCCCGTCCGCATGAGCAGCCTCACGGATCCCGGAAGCCCACCCATACCCCAAGGTCCGAGCGCAGCTCTTTCCTGTTTGAATAAAAACATTTGTTGGTCTACAAAAAGAAGCAAAACCACAAACAGAGTTCAGTCCCGAGCCCCACACAGGGAGGTCCATGCTGCAGGTGACCAGGACATCCAGGATGACGACAGTCCCTTAAGCTGGCCAGGGAGCGTGCAGGTCAGAGAGCGCAGCCCCCATGAGGCTCCGATGGGCCAAGACCAGTCCCTCAGGTCTCTCTGTGCTTGGCATGAAGTGGCCGGTGGGGCTGGTGGCCTGGGAGGGGCGCATCCTGGCCTCCCCAGCAGGAGGCTCTGTGGGGCCAGGCCGCCGGCTTTGTGGGCATCTTGCCGTGCCTGTGGCGCGTGGCGGGAGGCCCAGAGACGCTGCACTCAGTCCTTGACAGCAGCAGCCGGGAGGGCAGAGGGAGCCGGCGCCAGACCAGACGCCCCACTCTCCCCCCTGGTCGGGGCTCAGCTCATCAAGATGCCGGGCCTGCGGCAGTGGCCGCGAGTCGGACATCTCCCAGAGAAGCCTCGGCCCGCCCCCACCCCGCCTCGCCGGAGAGCGACTCCTCAGCCCCCGCACTTCCACAGCAGCTCGAAGGCGGATGCATCAGTCCCTCCGTGGCCTGGAAACGTGAGCAGAATGCCAAGGGGCCGGCTGCAGGCGCCGGAGGCCTCCTCTGCTGCCTGGCTCCCTGCAGCCGGCCTCCCGAGACCTGCCCCTCCCGCAGGGGCTCGCTGGGGCTCAGGGGAGGCCAGCAAGTGGGGCTCGGACCTCGGGGAGGCAGAGTGAGAGGCAGAGGGCCCAGGGGCACTCAGTGTCCTGCTGTGGAGGCCCTCTGTGTCCACAGGTGCAGACACAGGGTGGACGTTCCCGGCCCCCAGCTGCCCAAAGGCCTGAGTGTGGGCGCGGAGGCCGAGGAGCCGGGCCAGTGATGAGAGACGGGGGCGGCGCCTGGAGATGGGTCGAGGCGGCAGCTTGTTCTCTGCGGTCCTTGTGGTCCAGGAAGCCCAGGTCCTGACGTTCCGAGACCAGATCACACATCCCTTTGGATGCCAGCAAGGAGCTGGGGCGCGGCCGACATCCGGATGCAGTCCCCCATCTGCGTGATTCTGTTCCACTGTCGCTCTTTTCCAGTGTTCACCTGTAGGCACCACCGCAGACTCCTGAGAACCTGCACTTCCCGGAACGGGCAAATTTCAAGCTGGTCTTGCAGTGGATGGGTTTCCCCTGAAGAGGGCAGGCGCGGAGACAATGGCCAGCGGGCACACGAGGGCCCGGCCCAGTGTTACTTCCCGACTGAGCACCCCGGTGCTGCCGGCCCACGCGCCAGTGCAGGGCCCCAGGGCACCACGCCTGCGCCGGCGGTTCCCGGTGCACCGCAGCTCCGCCCGCCCCACCGTGACAGACTGTTCCTCTGCGTCACCAGCAAGGCCTTCCGCTCCGAAAAGCTGGAGCTGACGTAGCACGGGCTGCAGCTTAAGTCAAAGGGAAGTGTCCCGTGTGTTCACAATACTGAACAATCTCTGAGTTGTCCTTACAGTCTTGTGGTTTCCGCATCAGCAGCTTCTGTCTGCATTAGACAAGGTATCTCTCTGTAGATATAGATAGATAGTTAGATATATAAATATATATATATATGCCAAATTGCCTTACAGCGTTTTTTTTTCTTTCTTTTTTTTTCAGTGTTGTATGTGTAGCAGGCACTTGAGTTTATATGAAGATGTTCGCTTCAGTCAAGGGTGGAGGGGAGGAGCAGTGAGGTGGAAGGAGGGCGTGTGAGGCCGGGAGAGAGGAGGCAACGAGGACGGACTCGGGACCACGGCCCCCGCTAGCCGAGGATGTCCAGGTAGATGGGGGTGGCCTTCCCTAGCGCGTGGAGGATCTTGTAGATCTCCTTGATGTTCAACCGCTGCTGCGGCTCCCTCTGCCAGCACCCCAGCATGACGTCGTACACCTCCTTGGGGCAGACGCGGGGCCGCTCCAAAACGCGGCCTTGGGTGATGCACTCGATGACCTGCAAGAGCGAGGAGAGCGAGGACGTTACATCAGAGCTCAGCCCGGGCCCCAGCGGAAGGCCGCCGCGCCCCCGGTGAGATTCCATGCAGAGCCGCGCGCCCTCGGCACGGGCCGAGCGCAGGGCTGAAGGCAGTGGGGAGTTTCTCCTGTGTCCTGTGTGTGCGGGTCACGAGGACGGCGGGCGGCACTGGCCGGAGGTGCCCCCGCTGCCCTGGGCACACCGACTCCCGGCCTCCCAGTACGCGCTCCCTCTGCCTCCCCTCCCCCTCTAGTCCTGAATCCGGCCAGGTGACTGAGCCGTGCTCACTGTCCACCTGGAGTGGGACTGGCCTCGGGCTGTCCCTCCCCATCTCATGAGCCTGCGTGACTTTGAAACCCCCCGGATAAAGCTCTGCACCAAGGGCCCCGCACAGCCCTCTCCCCTTCGGTCCCACTTCCTGGCGAGCTCCCCTCAGTCACAGCCTCTGAGCACATCTCCACGCATGTCCCCACGCTACGGCATAGGCCCCGTCCTCGGCCTGGCCCCGGCCCTGCCCTCCGCACTGCACCGTGTATGCCATTTCTTCTCCGGCCCCTCACGCCCCAGCGCCCCGCCGGGCGGCCAGGGCCAGTACAGTTAACCCCACAGGATCTCGGCACCCTCACTGGAAGAGGGGGATCCAACGTCTGCTTGACCTCCTAGGAGTGTTGTAGGGACCAAACGAGAACAGGAAAAGGGACTCCGTGACCCCACACACTGCAGGGAGAGCCGGAGGGAGGGTGGGGGGAAGCAAGGCACAGAAGGCCGGACCCGCCCCAGCTGGGCACCCAGGACCCAGCCCCTAACGTGCGGTCCAGTTTCAATCCCTCCACGAACGTCTTCGCTGACGCTGAATGTGTGAATTTTCAAGGCTTCACCCTCCAGGCCTCAGGTAGCTTTAACTTCTCTGACTACTCACTCCGCCACTGGACAGCCCGGGGCGCACCCCTCACCCTGAGCTGCAGTCCCCTCATTAGAGGACCGGTGGCGGTGACAAATGCGCAGAAGCGTCTCCAGCTGAGTACCTGAAAAATGTTACTTCCTCTCTTTGCCTGCCCTCGTCTACGCTTAGCAGGAGAGAAAAGGCCCTTCTCTCCCCCAAATATCTCCCCACGCCGTCCCCGACAGCGTCTGGTCTAGTGTGTGGCCACGTGACACTCTGACCCTGGGCTGGCTTGTCAAACCATCACTGTCACCTTCCTGGTCACCTTCACCCGGGGTCTGCGACGGCTCCCTGGGCTCACCTCTCTGCCAGCCTGATGGGGGTCTGGCCGCTCACGTCCCCTATTCTTACTAGAGCCCCGTGTGCACCCACCATCCCCTTCCCAGGAAAAGGGACCCAGTTCAAAGTGCAGCAGCCGCTGCTGGCGCCAAGTCCCAATGCTATCAGTAGAGTCCCCGCCCACGAGGGGCTGCCCAGGCCGTCCGTTTCCGTAGAGAACCCGGGGACCCGTGGCTGCCAGTACCGGGCTGCAGCAGTGGGTGGGCAGGAGAGGGGTCGGGGGCAGGCCTTCAAGGCCGACACCTCCCCAGGCAGAGTGAGCAGTGAGCCGCAGACACTTCGTTGGCCCCAGTGAGCCAGCCTGGGCATCCAGGCCACCGGCTGCCTGGGATACCCCCGCCCAGACCCACCTTCACGGGCTGCCAGACGCCCCGGGCTGCGCTCAGGGGATATGAGTGGGCAGGTGTGCGCGGGTGCACGCCCGCGTGTGTGCTCACCACCAAGCCCAGCCCCAGGGAGACAACAGCAATCTTTTAAAGGCACCACGACAAATGGGTTCTGACACACACTCTCTCATTGTTTTTAAAGGTCGTTAAACTGTTTTGTCTCATTTTGGGAAATCTGATCAGGGCCCATTCAGCTGTACATGATGAGACAGTACAGAGTCGAAGAAATGCCTTCTTTGCAGCCTTTGACATTCACTTAATTGAGTGGTCGGGGCACAGGAAAGCAAAGATGAACACAGCTTGAAAGATAAATCTCTTGATTACCCAGATATGATTCCAATATTAAAAGGCCCTCATGCTCATGTTTTTCCAGAAAGCAGAAGAGCAGAAAGATAAACGCCATCTTGCCCAGGTCTGCCGAGTCGGGAGCCCGGGCTGCTGGCTCCCCGTCTGCGCACCGCACCGGCGCCCGGGGCCACCCGACTCCGGCCCAGACGGGGCTGAGAACCGTGCTGTGACCAAGGCCGAGCCTCCTCCATGTCCCAGGAGCTCTCCCCTCTGGGACCCTGGCCAGTCCGTCTGGGGACCCCCAGCACCTGCCCTTCCTTCCCTCGTCTTGAATCTCGATAGGTGGACAGCACTGAGTCAGTATAGCTAGTATGCTTAGAGAAATGCCTGGCACTAATATTAATTATTAAAATTTAATTAATATTTTTATTATTAGTGTAAATTAAAATTATACATAGAGTGTTGGTCATTATTCTGTCTGCTATTACAATCCACTTCATTCCCGGGACTCCGCACGCCTCTCTATCAATGGCGTGAGCTCTGCCTTCCTGACTGCGGGCCCTGCCCTTCCCCAGGCCCGGCAGGCCCGAGGCCTCTGGGACCCAGGTCACTGGGGCACACGAGGCGGGAGGTGTTCCCACGAGACGGGACAACTGAAAAACTCATGGTGGTTCTTTGTGATCAACATTTGTGACGTTTAAGTGTGGCAGAGCAAACCGAACATTGCCCTGCATCTCAATTTACACGTGTGACTTCACACTCTCTTAAAAATTATACCTGACCTCCGACAGCTATAATTTTTTTGCTGCTAAGAAGCTCTCCCACGCTCCTTCTTATGCCCAAGTCTGCTTTGCCGGCCCCGACCTCCTGCTCTGTACACTGTGTCTGCACCCTGGCCCGAGACAGCCCTTGTCAGCCTTCCCCGAAGCCAGGCCCCCACCCGCCCCGCCCTGTACCTCTGTGTTGGAGAGCTGGAACCAGGGCTGCTTCCCGTAGGTGAAGATCTCCCAGAGGATCACCCCGAAGCTCCACACGTCGCTCTCCGTGGTGAACTTCCGGTACATGATGCTTTCGGGGGGCATCCAACGGATGGGGAGCATGGTGTGTCCTCCAACCTGACGGGGGTCAAGACAGAGGCACACGGAGAGTGACCAGAGGGCCAGAACCAGCCCCATCTCTCTGCTCTTCATACGCAGACACACTCTTGATGCGTTTTATTCTAAGACAGACACGACTTCATGCAGCTTGTATCGGAGGCCAGTGGAGAGACTGAGCGAGATAGGAGACCCACAGCGGTGCAGGCAGCTAGAGCAGCAGTCAGAGAAGACACCCCAGAGGAGGGAAGTTCCTCGGCACTGAGTGGAAAGGAAGATCACAACAGTCTCAGGAGGAGAGAAGGAGCCAGGACCGGGCGCTCCAGGAAATCTAACCCTGAGGAGGCGTCCAGAGCGGGCTCAGCAGAGCCGCTGCTCACGGCCATCAGCGTCGGGGCGAGTGCAGGCCCCCCTCGGGGCAGACCCTCGGCCAGGTGGTTAAGGCACAGTGTGGTCCGCATGCACCTCATCTGCAGAACTGCGACTTCAGCTTCTGGACGGCCGCCCTGATTTTCTCGCCACGGCTCAGATCTCAGTGCTTCAAGGGGAGGGGACAGGGAGGCTCCGAAAGCATGAAGATCACATGCTATTACGAAACCAGGTGGGCCACAAGAGAATGCACAGCAGTTTAGTGAGAGACTCAAAGGCCAGTAAGGAGACACTCTTAAAGGAGCCATAGGTGGGTCTACAGATCCGAGAACCGAGGGCCAGAGGACGTGGCCCAGGGTGCCTGTTCCTGACAAAGACCTCAGGGGGACCCTCACCAGCCGGCAGGCTAGTGGTGTCAGCAGAAGGGAAGTAAAACTCCAGCCTGTTTTAGAACTACGGGACTAACTGCACCGTGAGTAAGCAGAGCCTTAGACACTGGAGCTTCGGGCCCTGGCCGGGTGCTCGGTTCCTCGGAGTGATGTCCCCAGACGCCAAGGTGGTGGAAGCAATCTCTGCTCGGGCACGTATGGGAGACAAGCAGTGAGTGCATCGATGGGAGGAGTAACCAACGGACGTTTCTCTCTCCCTCTCTCTCCCTTACTCTCTCTCTCTCATAATCAATTAAAAATAATGAACTTGTGGCTAACACATGGAATTTATTGCTGGAAAACTGATTAGTGCTGACATAAAGAGCTCTCCACAAACTTCTGATACACTGTTAATCAGAAGATCCGTTGCTATGGCAGACCAGTCGGAGGAATAACAGTAAACACGTAAGAAAGAATGGCTTACTGCGCTATCGGCAAGCTTACTTCTAAAAGGGAAATCATGTTTGCCTCATCCACTTGAAGTATTTGAGCAGATCAGAGATATGGGTTTGCACAAGCTGTTTCTGGCCTGTGATTTTATAATCAAGATAGCTCTGTATCACGGTAAAGACAAATGATGATGTTTCTTTCAGATAAGCAAAGACTCCGAAATTGACCACTCACAGCCTTTCAGAAAATGAAGGGACAAAAATCGAGGATGTACTACAGAAAAACAGAAAACGATTTAGAATATGCAGTGACTTTGGATATAACAAACAGCGCAAAGCAAGTAAGCCACAAAATGCATTTAAATCTAAATAAAGGTTGCTAATTTGGTAGTAAAGTGTGATACAATTACCAATAAATGCTTCTATAAAATAGACATAAAGTAAATAATACTACTAATAATGCTGATAGTATTACCACGGCCACTATTAGCAATACTTATTTGGAATGAAACCTCTAATAATTTCAGCCGTGACTGCACAGAAAATTAGGTGGAGAAATAATTAAAAGCCTGATCAAGGCTTTGTCTTCAGAGAGAAGGGGCAGGGGGCTCAGTGACAGCCCTCAGTCGTTGATTATCACAGCTTAAATTTTAGGGGGCTTGCTAAAATTTTAAAGTAGTTTCTAAAAGAATAGAAATAGAATATATGGCTTCTAAGTCAGTTTTAGGAAAGTAGAACTAAAAACCTCTGATACCAAAATGACCACAAAAAGCAGTGAGATAATGGTGAATAGAAAGCATAAAATGAAAAAGTTTAAATAACATCATTATGGACAGTAAGTGCAAATACTATCTCTTAAATAAAAGAAAAAAATACGTTAAAAATATAATGCATGTTCTTTAGAAAAAATATCTATAAATATCAGAAAATATTAAAGATGAAAGAATACAAACATACAATAAAGGGAAAGTGCATGTATGTTGAATATAGAATATTCAATATACATTGTAACATATATTAAATAGATAATATATTGAAATTGATTGCATATCCATGAAAAAATTTCAAGATGCCAAGAACCATGTGGCAGGGATTTATATCATATTTCAAGATGGCAAGATTCACCATTTTGATAATTGTAAACTTTTATGCTCCCATTAAAATAGCAACAAAAAAGTATAAAGAGTAAAACAAATTATAAATAAAAGGAAACTGACACGGCTACAATTACAGTTAAAAAATTAAAAATTTTTCCTTTCACAAATTAGATCAAGAGTACAACGTAAGTGAAGATACATTTTAAAATGCAAAGAATGAGTATTAACTGTTAGACGTGTGGTGTGTTTTTCAGCCTTCCTAAAAGTTGCATATTATTCTCAGTTATCTAAAAAGAAACTTGATAAACACCAATCACCATGCTATACCGCAAAGGAAATCTGAAATTCCAAGTGAAAAAAAGTAAACCATGTAAAGTAAAAGTGAGAAGCATTTACTGCACCAAATAAACTAGAAAGGAAGAACAAAAGGATAATTTTTTTAAAAGGTTCTCTTTGGTCAATTAAAAAAACTATTTGGTAAAAGATAATTAAAAGTAAAATTTAAAACTCTCATAATAATATGAATGGTAGCTAAAGTAATTTTTAGGAAAAATTTATAGCACTGAAGCACTTATTTATAAAATAGTTAAAATAGAATTAAATTAGATAAGAATTCAATTTTCGAAAGGTAGTAAAGACCTACCAGGAAAATTTATAGAAAGCAAGGGAAAAGAAGTAATAAAAATATAATGAGGAGCGGGTGTAAAAGAAAGCAAAGAAAACGAATCACGCAAGGCCGGAGAAGCAGGCCCTCCCTACATAACCAACCGCTGCCTCTTCCAGAAGCAGTACAAGCCTTCGGCCAGGTCAGCCAGGGACGCAGAGGGCACGCTGGGAAATGGTTAGAGCTCTGCAACAGTAAAATGTGAGATACAGATGCCACGACTGAGTTACGAGAAAATACTAATTTTTAAAAAGTTAAGAAAACCAAAAACTCAACAACAAAAACACTTTCAATTGCAATAAAAAAATTATGCATTAAAAAAGTACAAGGTCAAGATGGTTTAATGGGTAAGTTCTACTAAAGTTTTCTACCCTATTTATACTTTTCCAAAACCAAAACAGAAAGTAAATAAAACTTCCCCAAGCCATACTCTGTGGCTTGAATATCCCTGTTGACAAAATCGGTCAAGCTTAGCCAACAGTCTTTACTATCTGAATACAGATACAGGTATGTTATTTATATACGTGTAAAACTATCTCAGTTATGAATACAGTGTGAAAATCTAAATAAAATATTATCAAATCAGCAATAGACTATAATAATTCCACATTATAACTCAGTTTTATACTAGAAATGAAACAATGCCTCAGTCTTTAAAAAATCTGTTTAATTTACTAAATTAAAAGATAAAATAAAAACTATCCTTTTAAAAGATGCCAACATTTTCCAACACCCTTTCCTGATTCAAAGCTCTAATTGATTACTAATAGGAGGTACCTTCCTTTACTTAACACGTTAACCGTCATATTTACTGACAAAACTTGAGAAGCATAGAGGTATCTCCTACCCCTGATTCTATGCATCTCTGCTTAGGTGGGGTCCTAGCCAACGTAATAAAGCAAGAATTAAAACAAGGTAAAATATTAAAAAGGAAGAATCAAAATTGCCATTGTCTGCATATGGTATGACTATTCAAGACAATTAACTAAGAAGCAATTGGAACAATTACATGGCTTAATAAGCTATCCAGATGTGAAATGAACACACAAAATCAAACACTTCTCACACACCAGCAGCTGGAACTTCAAAATTCAGTGGGATATAAGACTGTTTGTACAAAGGCAACGGAACACTTAAAATTCCTAGGCATGAACCTTAGCCAAAAATATAGAAGTCCTAGCTACAGAAAAGTGTTGAAAAACGTAAAAGGAGATCTGAACAATTAGCAAGATGTCTTTTCTTTGGAGCAAAAGACTCAGTATCCTGAATCTCACAAATCTCTCATTCCCTGTTAAAAGTAATCTAAAAATTCAGCACGGTCCAAATAAAGGCCCCAATGGAATGATGCATGGAAGTGGACACAATGGTTCTGGAAGTCATCTAAAGGAGTGGGTACTGAATAAAAACTCAGGTACACTTGGAGTAGAATGGCAAGAGGTATTTGTCAGAGAGCGGTACACATCACCAAACTTCGGCAATGACACACTGTGTTATCGGGGTAGGAGCAGACAAGTCTCGTTGGTCAATGGAGCAAAATCGAGTCTGGAAGGACTCACATAAATACCAGGATTAAATACATGAGATGGTGGGTTAGTAAGCAAAGCATTGGGACAATGAACTATTCATTTAAAAAGTACGCTTAGATACCTACCTCACACCATATACAAAAATCATTTCCAGATGGATTAAAGAGCTAAACATAAAAAACAAAACAATAATAATATTAGAAGAAAACTTAGAAAAGTGTTTGTACAACCTTAGGAGAGGAGGGCCTTCCTAAATCAGACGCATGCTCACAAAGCCATAAAGAGTAAGGACTTAGAATACGTAAGGAGTGAATACTTCTGCATGGCAAAATGCAAAATAAACACAGTTAAGACACAAATGACAGAAAAAAATACTTGCAATGTACATAACAGACAGAGAATTAAATGCCACGTATTATAAAGCGATCCTTTATGTTAGTTTAAGAAAGCAACCCAACAGAAAAGTGAGTAAAGAGCAAGAGCAGATGATCCATTAAAAAGCTACAAATGGCCACGGACACATGAAGAGACGCTCATCAAAACAACAGAGGGACAGGCTTTTCAATGCCGTGTGAGTAGCATGCAAAGGGCGGACGGTCTCGGGTGTTTGTGGAGGTCTGAGTGGCTGCCCTCGAACGCCGCCACCAGGGCTCCGGCGGCCTTTTCTGAGGCGCTGTGGCAGAAGCTGCCCACGCTGGCGATGTGAGTGGCCTTTTCACCCAGTAATGTCATCTCTAGGAGTCTTAGAAAAAGACTAGGTCATGTGGGCAAAAACACTCGGTGGAAGATGTTTATGTCACTGTTTTTCAGGGCAACGATCTGTTTAGCACCAAATGTGGATGCAGCAGTTAAAAGGAGTATCGGAGAGTAATGCGTGGTGGTAGGAAATATGTTCGGTGAAAGCTCAAGACACTGGAATATGCATTAGCATTCTGGTTCACATAAGAATAGGTACGCATAAGCAAATACACCACAGGGCAGCAACGTTTCACTCTGTAAGCGCGCAGGAGAAAGTCCAGAGAGACGGCCGTCACGTCAAACCGCCCGTCTCCTCCGGGGGCCGGAGTGCCGGCGAGCCCCGACCGCAGAGAAAACTCCAGTTTTCACTACACGCGTGTCTGCGCAGTTGGAAATTCCACCTTGATCATGTACCGCATTTGAAACTTTAAAAGCAATACAAGGAAAAGGAACATAGGAACAAAGAGAAACAAGTGGACCTAACTGATTTAAATTTTATGTCATCAAAAGACGGTGTTTTTAGAAGAAAGTTATGTTTGTGATCGAACCCAGTAGAAGAACCTTTCATTGGATCTGGGTTCTTGACTTAGAAAACAGAAGTCGGGAGTTCAGGAGCATTTTCCATGGATTCCTCCCTGCTGGTTCTGGGGTTTGCCTCATGTGATGGTTTTATACAGGGCCCAGAGCCAGCGTTCCGAACGGAAACCTCCCGGTTTGCAAAGGCGGGGAAACCCAAGTGTGCTGGCGTGACGTCGACGAGCTCCCGTGTTTGGGCAGACAAGCGTCAGAAGGGTGTCACTGGCTACAAATTCTCCCCACCAAGGAGCATGTATGGAGATTCTCTCTGGGCAGCAGCACCGGGTGGGGGGTGCATAGATGGCATCCCTCCAGGAGTAGGAAAAAAATATGTCAAGAGGCCAGGGATACAACCGAAAGCAATAAACTGGAAGTCAGAGCTCTGGGCTCTGACGTGACTTCTGACAAGCACCTGGCGTGCTCGAGCGTGTTTCCTCGTCTCCCGCCCAGGCATCAGGCAGAGCCCTGCCGGAGGCGAGGGGACACCCCTGGGCACCACTAAACACACAACCAGACACAAAGCGCCTTGATGGCGCCTGAGCCCGGCCTCCGTGCTTCTGCGCAGCACCACAGACCCAGCCTCCCAGATCCCCCAGGTTTCTGGCGAAGATCCTCCCAGACTCCACTGGTCTCCCTCCAGGGCTGCCCGCGTCCTCCTCCCACATTGGAGAGGGCTGGCCCGGGAAAAGCAGTGGCACATCCTCCCGTGGTGAGAAGCATTGACCTGGGCAGACAAGCTATGGGCTGAAATAATAATCTTAGTAAGTAAAACACTAATTCATGCACACGAGCACCAGCCGCTGGGTGTTACACACACACACACACACCCCACCTAATTAATCCCTTCTCCCGTCGTCCCGTTTCACAGAGGAAGATACAGCCACTTGCCCGGGTGCTGCCTGAGAAATGCCGGCCAGTGATCTGGGCTCTCGGTGAGACACACTGAGAATCTGAAGGCTCAGCCATGAAATGGGATGTGTAAGAATAAAGCAGAGATCCCAAGAAATGATTCTAGAAACAAAACGAGTCCTTGGAGATCTCTGGATCACGCCGCCTTGGGTGACACCCTCCTGCCCCTCTATTACTGTGGATCCAGGTATTGTCGGCTCGACTGTCCTTCAGCCAGCTTCCTCTCGCCCAGTGACACTGGCAGCCACCGAGGGTCACGGCCCAGATGATCTGGGACTTCCTTAGTGGCTGCAAAAGGATGGCATTCCAAGTCCAGCATCCCCTCTGCAGATGGCAGCTGGAGACCTCAGTGAGTGAGAACTCTCCTTCGGTGACTGCGTGGTTCTCCCTGGGACAGCTCATATAGGAAATGCCTGGTTCCCTCCCTGTGTTCCCCAGTCCTCGGACTAGTGAACGCATTCCCTAGCGTCCTCCAAAGGTGACCAGAGACAGGTCTGTTCTCGTCTGCTTGCGTTTGGAGACGCATCATCGGCTCCTGTGTGTGTGTGCAGTTTTCTTTGATTTTATATCTGCGTTTTTCTCATGCTAAAAACCTGCATTCCTAACGTCAGTAATATTACTTATTTGCTTTAGCTTAGTATATGTTATCTATTTATGCACGCATGCATTTCAAAATAACAGCTCGAACGGTGTTGCTAGCGATGTGACTCCTGGAGGCGGTCTACCATCTTTGCAGCTCTTTCTGTCTTCAGGCTACACTAGGGTTCACCATGTGCTGGGAATGCCGGCCACTTGGGACTTCTCTGCGGTGAAGTCACCAACTCAATGCGCACTTCGGTGTATTAGCTCCATTTTGCTTTTTAAGGATTGCTCTTTCTTTCTTGTGTGAGTTGATGTTGTCTCATTGTGATCTAAAAACGGCCGCACGTTTCCAAGTCTAACCCACAAAACAAGGCACAGGAAAAGGAAGTCTAACGCCACCTCTGCTCACTTCCCCGCTCTGCTCCCCGCTCCGGGTAACTCCTTTTTTGTCTGTCTTCGGTTTATTCTTCTGCTGTTGTTAACATGAGCAAGTACAGGCTATATTCATTTTCCTAGGTAAAAGGTAACATGCCACACCAGTCTCCTGTGGAGTTTTTCTAAAACTGAACTGACAACCTGCAACCCCCTGTAGGTCTCAATTGTATACGCACGCGCACACACCCTCCCCTGCCACACACCCCTACCTGCCCCTCTCAGAAGGAAGCACAGACCTCTCGCTCATTCAAAATCTCAAATAACGCCATGAAATACTAGTACAGTTGTCGAAAATAAATGTCTCCAGTGACCAGGAAATAAATCCTTTTGCAAGTCAGGAAGTTTCCAGTTCTTTCCAAACAACTGAAGGAGGACAGATTTTAAAAAAGAAACTTGGTAAGAGACCAATACGTGACCTTAGACAAAGACCTAGATAATAGTTTCAAGAACTGACTCAGGCTGCAACAACAAAACTCCTTCCTTCCCCACCTTATTTGTTTCTTGTGACATTCCTCATTTCCTATATTTATAAGAATGAAAGCGAGAATGAGAATTAATCCTGACCCTTCTTACTTTAGCAATAAATAATATTCATTATGAATACATAAAGTATTCAAGTACATGAGAGGCATTTCCAAAAATATTATACTTCCAATCTTTCGTATTCACTGCCTATTTCTGTGTATTACAAATAATTGTAATGATAATTCAATCCAAAAGCTCTTAACATCTAGAAACTTATGGTCATTGGACATTAAAAATTAAATTTAAACCTTCATACATATTTTTATCACACTAAATTATGACAGAGTGGCCAATAAAATGCTTTCATGCATAAAAATATAATACATAAGGATGAAATTCAATAGGGTAACTGGAATAAAAATATAAATTCAAGAAGAAAAAGAAACCCTGTCAAACTATTTAAGAACTTGTTTGTGTGTTTAATAGAAGATGATGAATCAAATTTTCTGGTATTTAAAGTTCATTAGATACATTGAAGAAATAATGCATTTTTAATGTCAATATTTACAATGTTGTGAAAATGGCATCGTTGGGAACTGCTTAAAATTATGTTGAAAATATGAGATGGCAATTTAGGACACGCGGGGGGCGGACGTGGTTTTTTAAATTCCTTTAGGGGCATAAGCGTGTGAGGAGCACGGGTCTAGAGACTGGGTAGCCGTGGCGCAGAGTCTGGAGTCCGGGCGCAGGCTGAGCTCCCTCCCCGCCAAGGCCACAGCCCAGTCGGCCTCAGGCCGGCAGTGTAAGGGGCAGAAGGCGAGAAGAGGGAGCAGCTGCCGAAAGTCCCCAAACCCCGTCTCCTTCATTCCGGTCGCGCCTGTTCTCCCAGCCCCGCCGAGGGCCGGGTAGTGGGATGGAGGGAGCGGAACGCTGGGTGGCCACGGGCGTGCAGGCTGCGTTCGCACTGGGGCAGAGTGTTCTTCCCGGGGGCCTCCCCCTCCCCACCCGCCCTCCGCCATCTAGAGCTCGTCTGCGTTCTAGAAGGGTCTCGGGCGTCTGCTCCCACCACACGGAAAAGTGGGTGGCTGGGAGATTGCAAGGAACACACGGAAGCCCGCCTCTCTCACGGCAGTTCAGAACATCTGTCCTCACCCAGCTCGGACAAGGTATAACGGAGACGCAGTGCCCCATACATCTCAGATAAAGGAACCGAGACACAGCGAGGGTGGGCAAGCAGATTCACCAGGCCTGGTGTCTCTGGGACCGAGGGGAGGGCTCAGTCTTCCTCTGTAATCACTGACCTGCGTGGGTCCAGTCGGAGCCTGTTAAAGCAGATGAGAAGATGACGGCTTTCCGAAGAGCCGTAAAGCCTTTGCAACGTAAGTTAATGAAAAAAGGGCCCAACCGGGAGATTATCATAAAGACTGCCATGTGTGGTGCGGGCCATTATTTCTCATTTATTCCACTTTCACGTCTCCTGGTTGCATGTCTCGGCCCATAGAAGAGACTCCGTAAGCATTACGAGAAAAGTAGAGGCTTAGTCTCTGCCTTCTTCCTCCCTGGAAGTCTGCTGGTTTCCCCGGTGCGCCAGGGGCCCTGGCCTCCACCTTGCCCTGCGGGAGTGGCAGCCCCAGCGGGCAGTCACCTTGAACGTGCCCCCAGCAGCCACTCCTACAGCCTTTGGAACCACTCTCATCCCAGGGCCTCTCTCACACACAGGCCGCACAGCAGCGTACAGAGTAGACGTACAGGCACCTGTGCGTCGGAGGGAGAAGGTCCACATGACAGATGTGCCCGGCAAGGCGCAGGCCTGCCGCACAGCCACGGACGTCGGCAGAGGCCTGTCCGCCAGGCCCCCATCACGGGCAGGTGGTGACACGTCCCTTGGACACCTCCTGGCACACACGGCCTAAACAGAGGAGGAACGGCCCAAAGCCTCCTCCGATGTGTTCCGGCTCCAAGGCAGCACAACAAGCGGTTTCACTCTGAACCAGGTGCTTCACTTTGCCGACAGCTTCGAACTTGCAGCATGACAGGGCCCTCCTCCCTGGAGTCACCCCTCCTCGCTCCCCGCCCCCTCCCACTGCTAGGCTCCCTAAATAGCTCTCTCCCCACAGGTACAGGAGACTCAGAAACAAATGGCAGTCTGCCCTCCGGGAACTCTCCCCGCTTCCACCCTCCCTCCCCTTTCGCCTCTCCCCCTACCTCATGTGTCCACTTGGCTATGGCTCACACGGGTGGTAGATGCTGTACTTGCAACTGACTTTGCACCGCTGCTCCGGCCCACCTGTCTACTCACAGGGCGTGTCGCACTGGTGTCTGAGCCCACGTACACTCCCCGCAGATGCCAGTCAGATTCCTGGGCATCTCTGAGAGGCCAGCCCCGCCCTGTGCCTGCGCCCACGTCATCCCCCCAAACCCAAGGTCGTCAGAACCCAGGGAGTGAAAGGAGACATCCCACAGGAAAGCTGTGCTCATGAACACACGGGGCTGGAAACAACCTTGGAAACCACCTAGCCCACCTCCAGGCTGCGAGCTGTCCAAAGTCACCAGAACAGCAAATGAAAGGGACGTGAAACGGAACGCACGTCCCGGAGAGCACGGCTCCGGTTTCAGCGTGCCGCTTTTCCTGGAGAAGAGCACACCTACGTAAAGGTACACAGATCAGAGACGCACAGACTGAGCCTTGTGAAGTCTAAATTTCTGTTCGGTCCTTTCCTCCTTTCCGCCCCGAAGCACTCAGACTTTGGGTCACCTGGCAGGACTTGGCGCGTCCCCAGCTGCGTGGGTGGACGCCTCGGGGATGCAGGAGCCTGAGTGTCTGTTTGATTTAGGTCTACAGTGTGTGTGTGTGTGTGTGTGTGTGTGCGCGCGCGCGCGCGCGCGCACGCGGTCACAAACGCACGCCTGTCTGTGCCTTCGCCCCACTGAGGGGCGTTTCGTGGGTGAGGCCTTTACACGAGGGACTGAGATTTTCTACAGTGACATCAGACTTCCGACTTCCTAAGGCGGAATTGTTCGCCTTCTTTTTGCCTCTCTTCCTTTTCCCAACACACTGGGGCAAACTATTATCTAGCTTCTTGCAGCCGTAACTGAAGATCTCAGCCCCAGGTCTAGCAGATGCTGGGAATTCTTTGGAGGGAAGCCGCGGAGGCAGCTCACAAAGACATCATTATGTACGACAGCTTACGCAGAAGGCAGTCATTCAGCAGCGTCTCAGTGGAGTGACTGTCTCGGGCTGGGCCCGCAGCCCTAGGATGAGGAAAAACCCTTCTAATCTTCCAAAACTGCAAGGAGTCTAAGAGCCAAGCTGTTGGGCAGCGCAAGTCCGGAGGATAAACAGGCCCATTGTGATCCTGCCCGACTCACTCACCTAGCGTCACCCGCGCCAGAAGCAAGTGCTCAGCTGGACGCCCGGGGGACACACACCTTTCATGATGAACGACCCCCTTTGTTCTCCCGTTCACGTTGCAAACACCGGCACTCATTCCGGGCCCTCACTGTCCCTTTCTGCCCCAAGCAACAGATTCCCACAGAGCACACACTGCAAGTCAAAGGTGTGGTCTGAAGGATAACTTGGCCCCCTTCTCTTCTCCCAGTGCCCGGGCTCAGAGCCCCCTGGCTGCACTCGGGTCTTCTCCTGCAGGCAAACTTAGGGATGCTGTTAAAAGAGCTCCCTTCACAGCGAAGCTGGGGGTCTCAGCTCAGATCCAGGGTGACCCCCCCACCTCCCCACCCCCCAGTGCTTGCTAAACACCACTGGGTAAAAGAAGGCAGGAGAACAGAGCCTCTTTGAGATCAGTCTAAATTTTTAATTAACCTGCATGGCTCAGATCCTGACAGGTTTCAGTTTAGATTCAGGCTAATTTAACAAAAATAAGATACTCCCTTTCAAACCAGACTGACTCTGCTAAACATTTAAAGCTTCGCTATCGTGGTAATGAAAACGCGTGTGCAGGAGAAGGAAACAAAGCCTCCGAAGGAACACGGGGGTAATTACGACCCAGCCGACACCATGTACTAGCTAAGCAACCTCAGGGGATTTGTTTAACCTCCGAAAGACTCAGCGTCCTCACGTGTAAAACGGGGACACTCCATCTAAACAGAACATCGCGCAGACACTGAACGCTGCATCAAACGCAACTCCGGCGCGGCGGGCCCTCAGCACACACACATGCGTGCGGCTCTGAATCCAAGCCTTTCCGGGGAGACGCTGACTTTTCAGTGGCGTGTCTGTGTCCACTGCACGGCACTTCCCAGTTTCTCCAGGGACGTGGACATCCTGCCAGTGCCCCTTTCAGCGAGAAGGGACCAGTCCCAACTTCTGGGCAGGGAAACCAGCTCCAGAGCGGAAGGCCAGCAAGTCCACAGTAGGCAGGGCCCAGCTAGGGGCGGAGCCACCGCCACACTCCAAGCTCTTCTTGGGGTTTTCTTGTTTCTTGTGAGGTTAGAGCTCTGAGACCCACTGGCCCCACGCCGCCCGCCGCCACAACAGGGCCCCGGGCGCCAATCTACAGTGAAGCGTGGGAGCCGAGGGCAGTCCCGGGTGAGAGGGGCGGAGGAGCTGCACCTCCACGCCGCATCTGACACCCCAGGCCGCCCTCGGAGGCCCGCAGCTGCGGGAGGCAAACCTCCCCTTTATACACAGGCCTCCCTCTCGCTTCTCCTTAAAGGTCACGAGGCGGGGAAGGCTGCCCTGGGGACGAACCAGGAGAAAGTCCTCCCCGAGAAGCCAGTAATCGGTGGGATGGTCCTTTCAAAGGCATTCCTCCTCTCACATCGTCCGTCTCCCAGAGCACAGAAGGGAAAGCTGAGCAGAGCACGCGACCTTCCTGTGTCCAGGCTAACAGAACTGGGGGGTGGTATCTCTCTGGGGGTCACCCCAAAGAGGTGGGGCCGGCACAAGACTGGGGCAGGAGATGCCCAGGAGCAGGCCCCTCCCCCTAACGCACTCAAACCTCTGGTCCCCGCCACGAGAGCGGGAGAGGGAGGCGCGTGGTCCCCAGGAACAGGGAGGGACGCAGAACCACGGCTCACCATTTAGCAGGAGGGAGGGAGGGAGGGAGGGAGCAGGGCGTTAAGCCACTCACTCGAGTTCAAAGGGCTGAGAGGTGAAAGACCCAAGCCTCACCCCTAAATTCCTCTGATTCCCACGCCAGCAATCTTTCCCACCCCCACGCCGGTGTTCTCCTGCTTTCCCATGGAAAGAAGCCTCGCTGGTAAAAACGCTTTCAGCGATATAAATTGATGGGGTGGTGTGGCAGGTTTCAAAAAAAGGCGATAGAAATCCCAGAATCGGATTTCTATAAAAAACACCCGTAAGCGCAGAAGACGGATTTTCAGTTAGAAACACCCCCGTCTGCGGGCGCAGCGAGGGAGGCCGGCAGGGTGGGGGCCGCGGCAGCCAGCGAGCGCCTCAAAGCAACGCCACCGAGCACCGGCCCTCCTCCCGGCAGACAGACCGACCGAGAGAGCCGTCGGCCCGGGCACGGCTTCCGCAGTCTCCCCTCTCTGCGGGGTTTTCTCCGCAGGGGCCTGGCCTGGCCGCTGCAGAAATGACAGTGACTTCACGCCCGCACAGCGGGGCTGCCTGCCGGTGGCAAGGTCTTGCCAAGAACACCGGTCTCGGCTACTGACCGTCTAGTCCCAGATGATCTGTTCAACGGGGGGCAGCATCCATCATCTTGATTCTCAAAATCCATTAGCTTTGACTGCTGGGGAATCTATTTCCCGTTGATGTCTCTTTCTCTCAGATCGTCATCTCGGGCAGAAAACGGGGAAGACAGGGCGCCAGAGGGAGGGAGAAGCCACGCAGGCCAAGCTGGGTCCTAGAATTAAGCCCCACCGAAATATTCCTTACATCGGGACCTTGTGACTGTCGAGACAATACTCTCTTTTTGCTTAAGAGAGCTGGGGTTAGGGTTTCTGTCACCTGCAGCTGAAGGGATCTTGATGCAACACTGGAAATCTCAACTCTCAAATTAGTCTTCATTTCTAGCAATAAAACGTCTAGACATGAACCTAAGAAGAGAGACTGGGAGAGATCCTAGTGGCTCAGGTGGAAACCGGCTTGCCCTTCTCAACCCACCCTTCCTCCTGTCCTGCCCTGCACGGTGGCACCCACCTACCAGGGCTTCCCCAGCCACAAAGCGTCACGGGGACATGGTTTACAGTGTGTGGCTCTGAGACCAGCACCTGGACGGAGAGCCACCGGCCTCCATCATCAGACGTCTGCTGTCCCTTTGGGCCAGCCACCAGCGCCAGCAACAATCGGAGGAGAGACAGCTAATCCTCAAGAGAGGTAAGGACCAGCCCAGCAGGCCCCGCAGGGGGGCAGCGGGACTCCTCTCATCCCCACCCGCACGTCCTGTCCGAGTTCTTCAGACACGTGGATTCCTCAGGAGTCCTCTGTCCTAAAGCAATGGCCTTGACCTCGAGGAAGGTAAGATTCAGAGCAAGGAGCACAGAACCTCGTCACAAAGGCCAGGGCAACTTTCGTGACCAGCAGGCCCGGGTGGCTCGCCCGAACGCTTCCCTCGGCCCCCGTGGCCCCTGCACAGGCAGACCCGAGCCCCACCCCACCCCGGGCACTCGCGCGTGCTGTTCGGGGGCTGGCTCTGATCTGGGACCACCAGGGAGCAAAACACCAGGGGAGCCAGGAGTTCAGAGGCCGGTTCCCAGGGAACGGGCAGAGCTCCTACCTCCGGTCGGCCCCCAGGGGGGAGCCCAGGGGACGGGCCCTGCGAACGCAGACCCGGGCCCCCCGACCTGACAAGGACACAGCCTACCACGTGGTTAGGACGCATCTCCCGCAGGAAGCTGTGTCAGGGTCTCCCCAAAAGACCCACCTGAACTCACTTGAGGTTCCAGACTTGGAAACTACCTTCCGCACGCAGTCCCAGGGCTGCTAAACTGTGCTGGCCTCCCCCTCCGTCCGAGTCCCATTTCGTTTCGGAAAACTCTCCAGACAGCTTCGCCACGTGCAGCCGAAGCCGCCCCACCCCTCAGTGACAGCTGGGAAACACCACCAGGAGGAGCAGGTGACAAAGTCCCCCGGCAGCTCTCCTTGTGTGCTCCCGGCACGCCGAGAGACAAGGACGTGTCCTCGGGTTCCTCAGAAAAGCTGGGTTCCTCCGGGCGGGGAGGGGGGCACAGCCCGGCTTCCGGGCACGCTGGTCTCTGAGCAGCTTCCTGGACTGGGCACATGCGTGACCACGAGCCCTCACACGCGTGCATCGAAGGCCCGAGCACTGCCCTTCTGGCTGCACTAAACCCGTCCTGGGATTAAAACACACTCGCACGTGTGAGTGGCAAGCGGGACTCAGGCGAGCAGCGGAAGAAGAAATATCCTTGCCACCTAGAAACACAACCAGTCGTTTCTAAGCCTCACCCCCGCTCGCATTGGGACTCCAGGGAGCACACAACGCAGAGCGGAGAGGCGAAGGGACGCTGACACGGGTTAGCGTCCGAGAAGGAGAGGCTGCGGGCCTGCTCTTCGCTGCGGCCGGGCAGGAGCACCCTCGGGGGAAGGAGAGCGGCGCCGCGCTCCTCGGCTCTGCGCATCACGGCGACTGGGAGACCGGACCACAGGTCGCAGCGGTCGAGGACCAGGGCGGGAGGGGCTGCCGTCAGCCAGCAGCCCGCAGACCACAGCGCGGGCCCTTCAGGCGCCTGGGGCCTGTCTCTCAGTGACACTCACATTGCGGTGGTGAGGAAAATCCTGGATAAATGACAGAGTAATAACTTCTTTCTGTCCGTCTGACACGCATCATCAGGAGATTGAGAGAGATACCGCCGTGACGTGCATGGAGACCTCTGGACAAACATGTGACAGAAGTCCAGGAAAATCCCAGCGCCGCAGGCGGGCAGGTCCTCCTTTGGCATACAGGGGAACTGGAGAAAGTCACCAACGTCTCCTGCGAGCCTTCACTTCGCCACCACAGCTGTCTCTGCTGCAGGTGAGGGGTGATCTGCTTGCCAAAATACCTTAGGAGCTCAGCTGACGCATAAAACACTAGGCTACCTGATTTTGTTCTGGGAAGCCTATGAATGCACACTACAGATAAATACAAGGTCACACAGTGACCCTGTGCTAGTGTGACCATGGAGACACGCTGCTTCTTGCTAAGAGCAGTGCTGAGATCGGCTGAGGCCGGTCTGGGGATTCCATTCACGACGGCAGGAAGGCAGTCTAGGATGCTCTCCACACACGACTCTCCACGCCAACCCGCTGAAAAACCTGGGCCCAGTCTCACAGCTCTGCATGCATTCTCCCACCCCGCCGTCTACACACAGACCATGCACCGTCCCTCCTTCCAACATGCTGACACCCAGGAACACGGACATGCTGAAGCCATGCTCCACCTCCTCCTAGCACGGCTGCCCCAAGGGGAAGGCTGGCTCTCATGCCCCGGAAATGTTCCGTGCCTGTCCCCATCCCCAGTGACGAGGACGCCCGGACGGGCAGTGAAAGCTGCTGTGCCTTCACGCACACTCAGCAAAGGCACCGACGCCCACCCCACACGTCCGCCACGCCTGACGCAGCCACGCAAAGCAGCCCCGCTGCAGGGCCGAGGTCGCCCGGCGGGTCCTGTCTTCCTGTTCGTTGTTCCTCCCACGTCCCCCCACTGGTGGGCGTGGACAGATGCTGAGACCAACAAACGAAGGCGGGATTCCGGACTTAGTTCAGCCTGGGCTTGAACCCTGGCTCCCCTATTTTCCAGTTCCGTGTTTCGACATCAGTGGGAACTGATCCTGAAGTGGAACTATGGCAACTTCTTCCTGGGAACAGTGTAGATTAAATAAATGAACTGACTCAAAGAGCCTGGCAAAGCCCCTGACTCACGCAGGCGCTCAGAGAAGGTAAGCAGCTGCCCCCTGACGTCCCCAAGGTCCCTGTGTAAAATAGGGACAGGCCTTCGGGTACCCTGGGTGGCCAGTACGAGTCAAAGGCTGGAGCGCTTCCTCCAGGGTCCCCCGCCCGGAGCGGACAACCCCCCTCCCACCCCCCGCCTTCCTCGCTCTCGGGCCCTCCCAGTCCCAGTCGGAGATGCTCCCTGACTGTCCAGCAGACCAGGCAGGCGAGGCACGCCCCCAAAGCCCCGGTCCCCCATTCTCCCTCTGCTATTGCTGTTAGCCCCTCATTTCCGACTGCCTCTTGCTTAGGCCTCAGGATCGCCAGACCTGACTTGTCTCAGAAAGACTGTAGCCGAACCATGAGAGCCCTCCGGGCTAAATGAAATAAACTGAAACAGACTGTGTTCCTGAGGCAACTCGAGCGCCTTTGACCTTCCCGTCTCAAACCGCACACGCCGCCGCCACCCCCACCAAACACTTCTTTCCCTCTGCTCTGCTCTGCTTGTCCTGTAAGCGTCATTATTCTCAGGCCACACGGGCTGCTTTATCTCTCTTTCCCACCTCCCGCACTAGGGGCAGAGATTTTGTCTGCTGCAGCCGCAGCCGCACGTCTCCCACCGAGGAGAACAGCTCCCGACGCAGAAGGAGAGCAACTGCAGGTCCCCGTCCACCAGCGCGGGGGCCGGTTTGCGCCGGCGTGCCCGTGTGGTTAGTGACAGCTCCCCTCTTCCTTCCCAGAGGTGCCCAAGTGTAGGCAGACACAGAGCTGATCGGCAACACGTATTTGTTGAGTTTAACTGACAAATTTCACCCCTGTGATGCCTGAGTTCAACCTGTCAACTCGTGACACCAAGAGTTTCACCCTGGTGTGAACGAAATACCTGTGATATTTTATAAGCACGAGACGAGACTGATCGATCTCTTACAATGGCCCTGTTTTCAAAACGCTCACAGGCCAGCAAACGAGTTCATTCGGATAAAGTCCGGCTACACACCTCTGTCAGCACTGACGAACCCTGCACTTCCAGGCCGTTATGAGTGACGGCGCCAAGAGGAGGCACCTGCAGAAACGTGGGGGCTCCGCTTCACCCGCCTCCCCAACCCGGTCCGGAGGGGGCCGCAGCCCCCGGCGGCATCGTCTACTGGAAACCGGAGGCTTCTCACCTCCAAAGGAGCTCCGGCACCGCAGTCAGCGCGGGGCACAGCCCCGGCCCCTGGGTGCAATGCCCCAGGCGGAAAGGGCGAGCCCTCAAGCAGACAGCAGGAGGAAGCCATCTAGCCAGGTCTGGAGGCCGAGACAGACAGACCTTGGCTGCCTGCGCGGTGTGTGCGTCTCCGAGGCGGACACGACCGCAGACGTTCGCCTGGGGAGGGGAGGCTACTCGGGGACGCGACTCAGTCAGAGGGCCCGGCCCGGGCATCAGGCTTCGTAGACCGAGCTGCACCTGAGCGCAGCAGGTGAGCTCAGCGGGGAGCCCTGCCTCTTCAGCCGCTTTTGCCTATGGGGTTTTCTCAGGTCCTTAACAGGAGTGCACCCTTCCGACGTGCACTCAGAACTGAAGGTCGCACTCCTGAAATGCAAGAAAGCAGCCAGCCCCCGGTCCATGCAGAGCCTCCAGCCTCCAGCCGGCACCGCGCACGCAGGCCCGGACAGCAGCCTCGGCAGCCACGCGGCCCCCGGCGGCTCTCCCAGGTGTGCCCCCAATGTCGGCAGGCAGGCCACGGCCCCTCCGCCCCCCCATGCTTCCTCCCCATGAGACTTCCCGAGCACGTCAGTGGCTTTGGTAGGAAACTTCCATGGAAGTTAAAGGACGCCCCGTGGTGAGAGGCAGGGAAGGAGAGGGGGGAAGCAGCCCCAGCCCGTGGACGCTCCTCTCCAAAGCCTGCGGGCGGTCCTCTCTGTGTGCGGACCGCCCTGCCCGGCCCCTCGGCCCCGGAAACACAACCCAGACTCACTGTGGAAGCTGCCGATGCCGCGAGCCTCCGCCGCTGCCACGACATGCTGGCCGGACCCATCCAGCGCGGCCCTTCCTGACCGTGGAAGCGGGGAGAGCAGGGCAGGGGAAGAGAGAAGGAAGGGATGAAGGCAGAGGAAGGAAGGGGATGTGCAGCCATTATCTTCAACTGGGCGGCGTGTCTCTCCCGGCCGTACCTCCAAACACCCCCTCACGCCACTGGGGGAAAGGCTGCCCTCACCAGCCCCGGTCCGGGCCCTCACGCAGGGGTCCACCTGGAGATGCTCCTCACGTCCGGCAAACGCAACCTCACACCGCTCCTAGTACACGGCCCCCCGCTGGCTTCCTTTGTGAGCCCCAGAGGGCCAACTGCTTCCCTCCGAGGGCCCAGTCTGCTCCCACAAGAACTACTACCACTGTGGAAGGAAGCAGAGTTCATCCAGCATTTTTACCCCCTTAGGTCAAAGCAACAGCACCTTCTCCAAAGCTTCTGCAGGGGTATCTGTCCTTAGAAAACCCACTGAGTTTGCTGTCATGTCCAGGGCTGCCTCCCAGGGGCACCCCCACCCACTGCCGCTCCAGCTTGGGAAGGAGGTTGGCTGGCCGGCTGGCACGGCACGGAGGAGCCTCAGCCCGCCCCCTGCACGCTGCCAACAGACTCAGGGTGTGCCAGGGCCTGCACGCCACGGAGAGCGGCCTCGGAAGGAGCCAGCCCCGCTGACTCCCCCGTGTCAGACCTCCGGCCTCCGGACCGTGAGACAGGTAGTCCCTGCCGCGTAAGCCACCGGGTCCAGGGTGCCCTGGTGGGGCAGCCCTAGCGAGTGCACACGGAAGGTCTCACACGATGGTGGGGGTGAGCAAGAGCCACTGGGAGCGGGGGACAGCCTGGCACGTCTGGGACTGAGGGGGCTTCCAGGGGAGGGGCAGGAAGGAGACGGACAGAGCGCTCGGGCAATGAGACCGAGGGGGCTCTGCCACGGCAGGCGGACTGCAGCGAGGTCCGGGGACGGGGAGAGGAAGGCTCTGAGCCTGCACCAGGCAGGGCGGAGGCCAGGGCGGCTCCTGCCACCACGCAGGGAGCGAGTGACAGTGAGGTGCCGTACGGAGACACGGCAGGGCTTGGTGAGGAGTCAGGTGCAGCTGACGCCGGGCCAGGCCCAGAAACGGCTGCCCTCTGGGGGACCTCCCGGGAGAGTTTATCGACATCAAGGGACTGCTAAGGAGGGGCGTCTGTTCTGGAAGCAGGAGGCGGCCGGGCAGAGCTTCCCCTCCGACCAGCCACGTTCTGGGGGGACGTGCAGGTGAAGCAATCGAAGAGGAGAGAGGTGGAGGCTACGAATGTGAATTCAAAGAGCTTCTGCGTGAAAGCGAACAGGGGCTGTAACCAGGCGAGCGCGTGAGGTTTCCAAAGCAGAGGTCTGAAACGGCAGGACCTTAACTTCAGACGAGAGGAGTGGAAGCAGTAAAAAACTGCCAGGAAGGGAGTAAGCGGCTGAGCGCGGCGTCACTGAGCACGGAACAGCC
>CM052550.1:56954637-57195288 GCA_028533065.1 Trachops cirrhosus
AGTCGGGAGACAGAGGGCAGAAATGTCAAACGAAGACGGCTCCTTAACGTGGAAGCGATCGTGGGTTTTAGAGGAGAAAGCAGGGCGCAGGGCTTCCGGGAGTCCCAGCGGGACAGACACGGTCAGGAGAGGGGGCTGCAGACAGGGCGGGGGACGGATGGCGAGGCGGGCGGGGAGCCAGAGAGGGCAGGCCGGTCACCCTGCAGGTGTGGGGAGGGTGAGTGCGCCCGCTGTTTCCCAGCGTCACCGAGACTCACGCCTGTCACAGCCCCTCACACGTGCGCGGTAACGGGCCTCACCTCGCTCTTCCCCCGGGCACCCACCCGGGTGCTCCCTATTAGAGCCGGCTCTCAGGGCCTCAGAACTGAGACCAAAGCACGACGGCGAGGTCGTCGCCGCAAAGCTCTCGCCGGGCGGCTCTGTCACAGCTGAAACTCTGTAACGCCCTCGGTCGGCGGACCTCCTGGAGAATGGGGGCGCGGGGCAGGGAGAGCCTCGGTCTTGCAGGGCGGCCCGTCACAGTCTACACGGGCACGGCGAATGCTCACGGCTCCACCAGCCTGCACTTCTGACCGCCACCCTGCGATCCAGGGGCCGGGTGGCGGAGGGCGATCCCCCAGCCCAGCGTGTCTGTGGCTGGGATGGAAGCTGGCCTTGTCACTTCCGACTGTCCCAATGTGCGGGCCCTCGAGTGTCACCCGAGACCGGCCGCTCCGAGGGCACTCCTGCCTCCGTGTCCATGTCACAGCTCAGACCTTTGCGGAGGGCCTCCCGAACACGGGGTGCAGTGCCGGGCACAGGCACCTGCGGCGGGCGAGGGTGCCGCTCTTTGAGAAACCCCAAACTGCCGTGACCCGGCGGGTGTCGACAGAGGTTCCTGAGAATCCACTCCCCGGTGAGCACGGGAAACACTCACTTCCTCCCACACACTGAAGGTGCCAGCACCCGCATCTCCGGCCGCCCCTCCCTGCTCCTGGCCCCCTGTCCTCACGCCCCAGCGCCACTGGACCTGCGTTCCACTCTGGGGCCACACTTGGCTCGATCCGCCTGGCTGCTGGCCACCTCACTGTCACCTGGAGGCCATGCACCCCTGAACGGGGCCTCCTTGCTTGCTGTGGTGGCCAGTCCTCGGTCACCCCGGAGTTTGCCTCCTTCCCCGTGAACACCCCTTCCGCAGAGCCCTGCTGGAAAAGAGGGACGGGGCGGCCGGCCGTGCTGCGGGCTCCACCCCCCACCCCAGACTGCTCCCCACCCCACGGGGGCGGTGCCGCATGGGTACACCACTCAGAACTCTAACAACAGGGGACCTCACGGCCCTTGAAACACCTCACTAGTGACTCAGAACACTGAGCTGGCCTCCCCGCACCGTCTGTGCAGCCGGGGCAGCGCTGACGACTCTGCACCTCAGCCTCCTCGCCTGCAAGTGGGAAGAGTAACGCCAGCCTGGCCGGCCCCAGAGCGCGTTCATGATGCTCGGAGACGCTCCGGACCCGGGGACGGGGGCCAGTGTTCTCGTCTGGGCTCTGCCGCGCACGAATGAACTTGAGAAGCACCTGCTCGCTCTCGCTCTCTCGCTCTCTCTCTGGGGTTCGGTGTCTTCATCTTTCAAGTACGTGGGTTTGACAAGATCATCTCCCAGTTCATTTCTAGCCAGCATTTTACAGGTTTGTCAGTGTAGATGGCTTACCCAAATCCCACCCAGGCATCTATCAAGGACTGTCACAAAATACTTTCAAACAGAAGAAATCTGTGTGTGCGGGAGGCCGTCCAATGGGCCGGTGCCACGGTCACGAACGCCCACGTTCCAAGACGGCTGACAGCTGGACGGCCCTCTGGCTGGGACCAGGCCTCCAGCAACAGACCCGGGTCCGGGGCTGCTCAGCTCGCCCCCGGACGAAGAACATGCTTTACGTCCTTGCTGACACACCGATGACAGCTGTCTGTGCCACGGAGCTGTGCTGAGACCACAAGAAATCCTTGGCAGAGGGCGACAGGGAGCCGAATGGACCAGCAGCACAGCATCTGGGCTCTCAGTGAGCTATTCGAACACACACACACAAGCATGAGCGAAAGGCCAGTAGAAGATATTTCAGGCTACTGGGGTACTAGTCCCACCCACGTGAACGCGGGCAGATAAAGCCCAGTTCGCTTCAGTGATGCGGGCCCACCTGGCAAGCCCTCCCTCTGTGCAGGACCCCCAACACAGGCACGTGCCGTGAACTCCCACCGAGGCCCTGTCAGAATCCCTCCCCCGTCGGGAGCTGGGGTTGGCGCACAACTACAGGGGTGCGGGGGCATCCCGGAATGGGGGGCGCGGACTGGAAGACTGTGACACGGGCACCACCAGTCCCCTCACGCTCAGGAGACACGTCACCGGGTGATCACGACGTGCTTCTCACGGACGCCACTACCTGCAGCCACCGGGTTCTTCTCGTCGCTGCGCTCAGGCCCCCTCGCCCCCTCGCCCCGTCAGTCCGAACGGCACCTGAGCTCCACTGGCCTGCAGCACCTGGAGTCAAGGCGCTTAGACCGAGAAGCAACCAAAGGAGCCAGGTTTTCAGTGGCGCGCCGGTGTTTGGAAGTGAAGGCCTGGCAGACCTCCAAGGCTGAGCGGGAAGCCCGAGAGGTTTCCAGGCCCGCTGGGCTCCGCTGGGCCCTGACTGATACAGATGAAGGACGAACACGCCCTTCAGAAGGGGCGCTGGCTGGTCGCAGGGGCCTGGGGAAAGGGTGGGCCCTCTCCCGGCTTCGGTCAGGGGAGAGGAGGGTTCAGTCGAAAGATCTGGAGTGCGCCTGGTCCCCCTGGGGAGCCAGGGAACCCCGTGACGAGACGGGTCGGCCCGTCTTTCTCAGCCCTGGGTCGTCTGAACTTCTCGAGACCAGCAGCTCCCCGCACGGCTGGCTTACGGGGGTGCACGCTCCAACCACACAGCTTTGAGTCACCAGTCCCCTCTGTGCGCTAACAGCCCTTCTGGTGCCCACGCCGTCCCTCGGCCGTTTGCGGACGGAACACTCTCTCGGGCCTCATCACTGACACAGTAGATGTTTGAGCCCCTGATGGATGAGGAGTCGGGGCGGGGGCTCCCCCACTGCCTCCTCCCAACGCACCGACCCCTGGTGTCTGTGGGGACCCTGGAGGGTGCTTTAAAAATGCCTACGCCAGCGGGGACATTATTCCTCACTTGTTATAACATCTGACATAAGAGCATGTGTTTTCTAACTAAGTAGTTTTATTGAGCACCTTTTATGTGAAAACTCACTGTGATAGAAACAGCGAGGACTCCTTCGCCTTCTGGGGAACGCACGCTGCAGAGAGCTACAGGGTGTGCGCACCCCGACGACTCCGAGCCATGAGGGAATGAACAAACATATAAACGCCAAGATCGAGAAGTCGGGCATCGACCCACTGGGCAAGGAAACCATCAACTTCGACAAGAAACTGGGCCACTCGTAGAGAAGCTGAAGGGCACAGCTCAGCGGGGGAGAGGGAGCCAAGGTCGTCACAGTAACTGGCCTGCCCCCGCCGATCCGCCTATGGGACCTTGACGAACTGGACTCACTTTTCCCAGAAGGCACTTGATCTAGGCTGCCTAGAACTGAGGCACGTCAGTACTGAGCTCGTCCTCAGAGAGGCTGGAGGAGAGGGAGTGGCGGGAGGCTGGGCGGTGATAAAAGCAAGAGCACCCAAGCCAAAGGTTCAGGAAGCTTTCGCACAGGCGCTGTCTCGGAGGCGCACACCAGCTGCATGTGAAGGGAAAGAGGAAGGTGGGAGGACAGACTTAAACCGGGGTGTCTCCACCCCCGCCGCTCTGGGGCACAGGACCGGAAACCGTCCCCTGGAGTCGGACGGGGTGACCTGGGGCAGGGGCTCCAGCTCTGGAGACATTTGTCTGCGGTAGAAGTCACCGTCTCCAGTCCCCAAAAGCTAGCTCCTGGTTGGACCCCTCGGATTCACAGCCGGGAGGGCCTTCCTTCCGCCAGCTCCACGCACTCTCTCCTTCCTCCTGGGCTTTGAACGGACTGACATGGATGTGAACGGCTGTGTTTTTTTCCCCCCACGGTTTCTTCAGGAGGCTCTTCTCCCTGCAATGTTAGTATCCAGCACCACAGACCATCGGGGGAAAAACCTTGGCCTGTAACTGAAAATTATTTTAAATTTCTTACATATATAATTTCTACCTTATTCACTTACATAGAATAATAATTACCACCTATTGAGTGCCTAATAGGTACCAGGCAATTTGCATACATTATCTGATTTAATCTGCACAAAAAAAGAACTTGTTCTCGTTTAAAAAAAAAAAAGAAAGATGAGGATCTAATGCTTAGACAATTTCAGAAAATTTCCTAAGGTCACACAGCTCATAAACAGACTCTCAGGATTCAAAGAATACCCACTGTCTCCAAAATTAGTGGGGGTTCCGCCCACTCTCTCTAGGGCTCTCCTCCTCCCCACCTCTAGCTGTGTCCAGTGGGATTAGCTAAGCCAGGAAAAAAAACAACCACCAATAACACTGTGGTTAGAATTCTGAATTTCAGATGCGCTATTGACCCGACGCTCTGCCTCCTCCCCCTCCTCCTGTTTAGACACAGGCAGATCAAGGGCTTGGGCTTGGAGGATTAGGGAAGAAATGCAACTCCCCACCAGGAGGAAGTCAGGGAACACGCTGTTCTCTTTACATGCAAATATCTTAATTACAGCTAGAGAAGAAGATATTTGTATGGAAATTTATGTATCTTTATAAGTTATAGATTCAGTCCGCCTGGGGAAAAAATAAAGGCCTTCTACACTGAGGAACCCAAACGGGGCCCACGTCTGTACAGGCCACTGTCAGGTGGAGAGACCGTGCCCTCCACCCTCCACTGTCGGGGTGAGGAACGGGCCCACGCTACCGAGATGCAGCCAGCCTCCCGCCACGCCCTCTCCTCTCCTCTCCCGTCTGAGGACGAGCTCAGTACTGATGCCCTCAGGTTCCTGCCTGGGGCATCTCCCCGTCTCCTTCCCAGTGTCTGCCCCCATGGAGATAAGGCTCCATGTAAGAGCATCCATGCCGTGCCTGTACCATCATCACTGCCGAAAGACACAACCGGATTTCAAAACTTCGGGGAGATGAAATCACACTTAAGAGAACCCTGGAAACTGCCTTCAGAAAAGGGGTATCATTTTTCGGCGGGGCAGGGGAGATGTTTATATTCCGTCGTTTTCCCACCAGGGAAGAGAGAGCCCGTGAATAAAATACAGCCAATTACCTGTGAATTGCACAAGGCCACCGTGGTCTCACTTAGCTCTCTCAGCGCTGTCCTGAGTGCTGTAATGTCTGTCCTATGCCATCAATCATGTTTCTCTCCACGAAACAGGCTCACCCTGCAGCTGGAGGCACTCTGGCTAGACATAACCGAGGACTCCCCACATCTTCAGCGTGTTAGGAATTAGAGAGCAAAAGACAAATCTCTCGTTGGCAGTAGCTTCCCGTTGGCACGGTTGGAAGGAACAGGGGACCCGTGGGGTCCCGGAAGGGGAGACGACGCACAGAACAGAGCGAGCAGCCATCTGTCCGGGATGGTTCTGATGCTGGTCTGCCCAGGGCCACAGGGCTGGAGTGGATGACATTTAAGGCTCTCTCCAGCCTCCTGTTTTTCTCCCCCCCCTTTTTTTGACTGAATGATCTGACACTCGTTCATCTGTTTCTAACACTCCCAGGACGCAGGATGGACCAGGTGGTGTAAAGACACATCGGTAAAAAGCCCACCCCACCCTCCATTTCGCCGTTGTTCCTGTTCAAGGTTGCAACCCCACGCTGAAGGGGCTCGGGGCGCCAGGCCCCGGCCTCCGGCTCGCCCTTCCAGGCCCCACTGACCGCCGGCCTCGCCTCCACACTCCACCGCCGCGAGGCCGCACGGGGCCTCGTCACTCTTCCCGGGACCGCCGTCACGACCTGCCTTCACCTCCACGGTCTCGGCTCCCGGCGGTCTGCCTGATGCCTCGTCCTCAACACACAGCCCCGTTTCCACTGACCCAGGCGGCAAGCCTGCCGTGAGTGGCCCCCTGCGTCCCCAAGCATCTCCCTCCGGGCACGTCCGGTGTGTCCTCGGCCTTGGCCAGCTGACTGACAAGCTGCTCTGCACCACTCTCAGCGGAGAACGTGGCCGGCCTCCCAGCCACGTGCACGTCTCTGCCCATTCTAACCCCTCGGACGCGAACGCCCTCCCAAGTTCATCTCCCTGGCTGTCAATCCACCTCTCAAGACCTAAGGCAGCTGCCCTCTAATTAGTCTGAAATTTATACCCTTTTGTAAGATTTGCATCTCTCTGGCTTACGATGGAGCCACAAATGTTCATTCCCTATGAAAATTTAATTTCGCTGGGAGCAAAGATTGCACACAGGAAGGGCAGAGCATTCAGTCCCGTCCCCGGCACGTGGGCCTTGCCGACGGCCCAGGGATTCGGCGCACGGGAGACAGGGCAGCAGGGAAGGGTGCGCCCGTGCAGTAACCGGACCGCTCATCCTCTGGCTGTGTAAATGTTCCATCACCGACTTTGCTATCAAGGACTCTCAAGGTCTTAAACACACTGCCCATCCTCTCCGAAGGCTCATCTGTAACGTAGAGGCCAGTAAGCTCCGACTGCTCACTTCTCCGCGGGTCTCCAAGGACCCTCTTCCCCCTCCAGGCAAAGCGCCAGAGGCGGTGGGGACGCTCAGAGCCCCACAGCCAGCGGGTGCAGAAGGCGCGTTTCCCCTCCACCCGGCTCCGGGGTGAGGCCTCACGCGGTCACCGAGTCAGCCACAGAGAGGCCCGGAGTCAGAGAGGGTCCGAGAGCAGAGCGAGCCGTGCACCGGTCCCCCCGGCAACCGTTCTCGCCGTCATCACGGTCGCTACCGAGTGCGTCTAGCACAGCCACCCAGATCCGACCTGGGGAGCCTGCTGACAGGGTCCTGGCACCTGAAAGCTGCTCCACAAAAGTGCTGCAGGAACCCCAGGACTGAGGGCGGGCAAGGGGCGCCCCAACGCCACGGCCACTGGTCTTCACTTCAACTGGAGCAGCTTTGTGTCTGTCTGTCAGTCTGTCTGTCATCCGTCCGTCCGTCCGCCCACCTACCCATCCCCCTCTGTCTGTTTTATAAGACTCCATTTGAAGAAAAGGTTTTACTGCTTTAAAAAAAAAACTGTGCTGGAAAACTACGCATCTAATCCAACCTGCGAAGCTGAGTGTCGAGAACACTGGTCTATAGTCAGTGCCGTCGGGAAAAGCCACGGACGGAACCAGAACCTGGTCCTCTAAGCCCAGCCGGAAAAGGCGCGGTACGGCCATGGAGGAACTCAAAGGCGAGACTGCAGGGTGCTCCCCCAACGCCCACCAGGCTTCCACAGCCTCTGGGAGAGATGCAAAGCCCTGAGACGACGAAGAGGGAAGCCCAGGAAAGGCTCTGTGTGTGGTGAACGCAGGCGCACCGCCACAGGGGCGGACACGGGCTTCCGGCCCCCGGTCCTGCGTCCTCGGCGCCACGTCAGCCACGGCTGCCGAGGGCCCGTGCGCAGGGATGGGGGTACTGCCCAGCGCTGGCGTTCCTAAGCCTGCGGGGGAAACGCCGCACGTGACTCCTCCACTTCCCCGTGAGAGTCCGAATGTTCGCACACCGACCTCCTGCCCATCAGGCCCTCTGCAAGCCATCTTCCCGCCTGACTGCTGGCGTGTCCCGTCGCTCGACCCCCCAGGGCCCTCCCCGCAGTCCCCGCTGCCCTGTGCGGAACGAAGGCAGGAGTGGCAGGCCCACGCCCCCCACTGCACTGCACTGGACTCAAAGCATAATAGGGTCTAGGGAGGTAGGGGTCTGGAAGAACCGAGACGGTTGGGGGAGCCCAGGTAATCCCTGTGACTGAACAAGTGTCGGGAAAGTCTACCTGTAATTCTGCTGCCCACCTGGCTGAATTACGCCAGATACCTCAGGGGAAAAGAAGAGGAGAGAGCAGAAAGCAAACCGCAGCACTGAACCGGATGTAGGCCTTGTGGGACGGGCCTGTTTCAGAGCCGGAGGCGGCTCCCATGTCTTATCCGGAGGGGACGGGGCTGGCTCCCTGAACAGCTGGGGTCTGGGGCGCAGCGAGAGTGCAGAAGGGGCTGCGGGCGGCCGAGGCCTTCTCCTCGTACCTTTGACCCTGCCTCCCTCCACGTATCAGCACACACAGAACCGCACCCCAGAGAAGGTAAAACCCAAAAGAGACCACGGAACCGGAACCCAAACTCCAGACCTCACAGACGAAAGGGAGCCTCTCGTTGGCAGCCCGGCCCCGGGGCCTGGTGTCCCACACGGCGGTACCATCCCTCGACAGACCCCAATTTCAAAATGCCTGATATTCTGTAGATCATCAGTGTGCAAATCCTCTGGCTTTAATCAAGGAAACAAGAGTGTAATACTCTAATTAGCACTAATCTATCCTCCACACCTCCCTCCGTGTTTGCTCCTTCTGCAGTTGTGTACAGCTTAACAGGTCTTAGCATTCAGGTTGTTGTGCGAAATTCACGCAGGACGCAGGCAGCCCGGCACCAAGGCCAACACCCCGCCCGGGCGGCTACTTTGAGGCCGTGTCTCCGGGCAGCGCCGGGCTCCCTCTCCCAAAACTGAAGAGGAGAAGCAAACGTGGCTCAGGGACCGGGAATCCAGGGCAACTCGAGGCCTGCCTCTGGCCTCCGCACCTAAGCTGGCTCAGAGGCCGTGAGTGTCCCTCCTTCCCTGGTACGTCAGCAGCCCCAGGGCGGCACGGTTGGAGCGGAGAGGGGAGAGAGGCTTTCTTCGCGCGCCCTGTGGCAGGAGATGCCAGACGCTCACTCCGCTGCCATGGGGACACGGCTATACTCCGCTCCCCAGCCTGCCTTGCAGCCACGAGACCAGGCGTGCGACCGGGTCTTCCCGTGAGGGGAAGCGACAGGCTTCCCCTCCAGGGCAGGCCCACCACCCGCATGCCTGTCTCCCGGTCCGACTGGCTGCAGCACGGCTGGACGCCTGGGGTGAGGCCGGAGCTCCACCAGCCTGAGGACCGCGCGGCGCAGGGTCACCCGCTCCCACTGCGACACGACCTAAAAGCAGGTTTCTATTTGTGGCGAACCACTCTGTATTTTTGCGCGCACTTGTTATGGCAGTTGGCCTACCTCCGCTAATACGCTTACATAAGCGTTGCTCCCCGTTTTGAAACCAGGGAGGATGACTGTATTCTAGCTCCAGTAACAGTAACAGTGATTAGGATTTCTTGAGCATTTGTCATCCTTGGAACTTCATATAATTACCACGTAATCCCTACAGCAAGTGCACGATGTGCTGGAGGCTTTTAGCCCCATTTCACAGTCGGGACACAGACAGGCTAAATGACGTGCCCAAGGCCGTGTGGCCAGGAATCACAGGAGCTGAGGTCTGAACCCAGGCAGGGTGGGTTCAAGAGCCTGCACTTCCCACCGCTGCCAGGGAGAAAGCATGACATCCACAAAATCGAACATTCTCCCCGCCAGACCAGCTGGTTCTAAATTGTTCCCGTACCTCAAAGGTCACTGCTGTCCCCTTTTCCAGGAGTTCCCAGGAACCGTGACCGAGAAGTTCCAGGTCAGGGCCTTGCTGTCAGCCCCCAGGCCTGCCTTACACCCCCATCCGCACGTCGGCCTGGATTTCGGCACACTTTCCCCACCTCTCCTGGACGCTTGGCTCTCCTCCCTGCGAGTCCTCCCGACTCAGACCCCAGTCACCGGCCCCTTCTAGGCATCGCCCCAGATGCTGCTAAGACGACGGGTCCCCCACATCACCCCCAGAGAGGATGCCCACGCGGTGGGCCTCTGTTGGCCTGTGCAGGCTGCTCTGGGTCTGCCTGCCCACTTGCTGCCTCACTCCGGACTCCCATTCCGTCTTCGCTCAGTCACACATTTGTATTTTTACTGGGCACCGACTGGGCCAAGGCCCGGGGCTCGGCGCAGAGGACACGAGAGGACCCAGGGTGGCCTGAAAGGCACCATCCCAGCCCTCTGGACAAGCAGGGTCGGAGCACTGAGCCCTCACCCCATTCCTCCTGGGTCTCAGCACATCGCCTCCCTCAAATCAAAACCTCTGAAGACATTTCTCTTCTGGAATCCCAGCCTCTCCTCTCCAGGACTCCCGATGCTTTCTCTAATTCCAGATCTGCACTCCGATCCCTGAGTGCGGCCTGGTGTCCTCAGAGATGTGTGGCGGCACCCACCGCCCTCGTCGAAGCCGGTGTGCGGCGAGCCCGCAGCGGGAGGAGGTACCTGTCGCTGCGGTTGGTCTTAGGCGGAGGGAGCACACCGATCTGGTGCAGAGATGTTTGTTTTCTCCCTCTGAACGTGTAACAGGAAATCAGGCACTTCACCTTTGTAAGTCATTTGCATACTGCTCATGCATGAGCCAGATGGTGTCTGTTTGTCTTAAGAAATTAAAAATGAAAAAGGAAGAGCAGAAGGAGGGGCTCATCTCCACCTCTCCCCTGCCCACGCCCCCACCCCCTGCGGCGCACACTCCGGAATCCGCACTGGCAGGTGAGTGAGTACAGGCACCGACACAGGCCTGTATTGTCCGCACTGAGCTGCACTGGGCGCCAGAGACCAGCCAGCTCCCAGGCCCAGCAGGCGTCAGGGGCAGAGGCAGAGGGGCAGGCCTGTGCGGGGTCAGCTGGCAGACAGTCCTTCCGTGTTCCGGCTGCCGATCAATCACTGCTTTCCCCCAGAGCTGCAGGTGGCGGAGGGAGCACAAAAATCTTCCCTAAATCACGGGACTCGGCTCTAAGATTCAGGAGCGGGACCATGTAAACACTGACCAGAACAGGCAAGTACGGAGGGCCCCACTTCTGTCTAGGCTGAAACCTTGGGGAGGGAATTTCCCAGAAGTGGTCACTCTAAAGACCCCACTGTGTGGTCCCTGTTCATTTCCCAGCGGTCAGCAGAGTCCTCTCTGACTCACCAACTGTCCCTGGAGAGACTATCCTGGGGTTCTCCTGCCTTGGGCGTGACGGGAACTGAGGAAGATAAACTGTGATTTATCCAGGAAGTAGTGTGTTCCAGGCCCTTAGCGGAAACTAACCTGCTTGCCATCAAAATAACTGTTGCGAGGCTGTGTGTGTCCTCCTTTTTCAAATGGGAAAGTGAAGTAGGGGTTCGGGAAGGTGCGCTGAGGTCCCATAGCTGCTAATGATGGTGTTGGGGTGCAAACAGGTAAAATCAGGGCGAGTACAGAATCCCCTCGTCTCCCTGGTGCCTTCCAATCCGGGTGATCAGCCGTCGAGGCTCACTACCGACGTGACCGCTGGGGGACCACTGCCGCCTCCTGATGGGGAGGGCGGGGCCGTGCAGGGCTGTGCCTGCTGAGCCACTGACCCTGAAGGCTCTCTTTGGATAGGGACAGTGCGACATCTACCCACCATCGGTGGGATGTGAGCTTTCCGGGCCGCGCTGTGTCCCCACTGCAGTAGCTATCCGCTTTTACTTCATGCCTCCCTGGGACCAAAGACTCATCTTCAAGCCAGCGGGCCTCGCGCACACCCGGCTGGGAAGGCATGGGAAAGGAGCTGTGGACAGCTCCCCCTCGCTCCCCGTCTCTTAACTCCCAGTCTGCCCCGGGCCCACGGACCAAGACGCTCGCTCCCTGTAGGTGTCCCCAGAGCAATGGGCGACGATGCGCAGTTGCTGAAGCAAGTGCACAGCAGTGTCATTTGAAGACGTGATTTTTTTTCCTCTTTGAAATCGGAACCGAGAAGGATTAACTGCACTCACGAGGCAAGCCTGAAGGCTGAGCCTGCACGCATTCTGGTTGGACGAGGCTTCCCAAGGCCCTGCTGAAGCCAGCGGGGACCAGACTGGCGTGACCAAACACGTTCCTCACGCAGGAAAACGGCACCCCGCTCCCTGCTTTTCCAGCACCAACACCCATCTGTGCTCAGCCCGACGGGCCAGCAAACCCATCACACAGAGTGCAGAGGTAACTAAATGGTGCCAGCTCCAGCCAGACTCAAGAAATCTATGGCCCGTGGGCCCTGAGGAACCACACCGATGCCTCTCTTCAAAGTGCCTGGACAAAGTGGTGAAACGCTCAGGAAAGGCTCTGCTGGACCACTGCCCTCAGGGCCACCCTGGCCCCCGGTCTGCGGCGGCTGCTGGTTGGTGCTCCTTTTCCCGTCCCCGGGGGCGCCGGACGGGGCAGCTGCGGCAGACGTACAACCTCCCCTCTGTCTGGTCCCCTCTGCTCCACAGCCTCTCGTGAGGCTGCATCGTCCGCCATCCCTCGTGCCACGGACGATGACTCTGTAGCCACGGGGGCATTTCTCAACCGTTCCGTTTTCCTTCAGGCGGTGGCTAAAATGCAGTGTCCTGAGTGACCAGCTCTAATGTCCTGCGCACACAGAGCCATCGGGAGGAACGTCAGACAGGACTACTCTTCAGCTGCCAGCCCCGAGCTCCCGGCCTCCTGGTGCGCCGTGCAGGGTGCCCGGGCCAGAAGGACAACGCTCGTTCGTCCCCTACAAAGAAGGGGAGACAGACGGCTCCGTGCCTCCGAACCAGTGCCCACCCTCTCCTGATCCCGCCTATTCCAAGCCCCGCCCATTCAATGTCCCCGAAAGTGGACTTTCGGTGCTTTCGAGGCGTCAACCTTCTGACCGGTTTGCAGGAGCTACTCCACCCCCGTGTCTCGTGCTGTGCCGGCATTCCCGCCACACGCCTCCCACGAGTTAGTTCACACTCACGCCCCCATGCTCTTTCCCTGGCCACAGCGACGCTGTCGGAACCGCGCAACGATCCGCAGGAAAGTAAGTCCTGAGGACGAAGGGGCGGGAATTCTGGGGGCAGAATAAGACACCTGTTCCTGCGAACTGACAGCCACGTGACGTGAGACGGAGCGTGGCTCCCCTCACAGCCAGGAGGCTTTTCCAGCCTGCACCCCTCTGCACCGCTGGCGGCGGCGACCTGCTTTCTCCCCCGTCCCCCGAGCCATCTGGGTAACCATGCCCATCAACTCTCGAGTCGTTTCTGCTGCCTGACGCTGGGTTCTAGCTTCTCACCAGAGCTACCTCTGAAAACAAGCCCAGATGGTCAGCAGATAAGCTCAGAGCATCCGACGTGTGGTGGGTGAGGCTGCATCAGGGACGGAGCGGGACGGCGCTACAATGTAGCACAAGTTGGGTTTGTGTGTGTGCGCGTCTGGAGTGGATATGTGTTTTATTTCACGAGGGAGGAGTATTTGTTAAGGAAGCAAGTGAGAACAGAACTCGTGTGCCACTGCGATTTTAGGGCGCAGCTGAGTGCCGCACCCAGAAGGGAGGGAGCAGTGAGCTGCAGGGAGAATGATGAACAAGATGCCGAGGTGCAGGCGTGGCCGAAGGACGGTCACCGAGTGTCTGGGTGGGCACAGCTGTGTGTGTGTGTGTGTGTGTGTTCGTGTTCCGGAGCGACAGGGTTAATGGACAACGACAACACATGTGAGCAAGGCGCTAGCTCTGCCATGGAGTCCTGCAGCCAGAAAAGCCACCTCACCCTGTAGTAGTCCGTGCTGTAGACGTCCCTGGACATGCCGAAGTCTCCGATCTTCACCAGCAGGTTGGCTCCGACCAGGCAGTTCCTGGTGGCCAGGTCCCGGTGCACGAAGTGCTGGGAGGCCAGGTAGACCATGCCCGAGGCGATCTGACTGGCGATGTGCAGCATCTGGGAGAGCCCGAGCTCGCCCTTCGCCTGGCGTGGCTGCCCGTCCACGAGGATCATCGCGTCCGGCCCGTGGGCCCTGTGGGAGGGAGCGGGCAGAGAGGGGGCGGAGAGAGCTCAGGAGACCGAGGGGAGAGGCCTTGGTCCCTGGCAGTCGGGCATTCACCGCAGAAGGGAATGCAGCCCCCTGCTCAGCCTGCCTCGGGCCTATTTCTGTCCCCCGCCCCCGGCACGGCGCGTGAGTGGGGGCAGGGAAAACGCTGCACCCAGACCCGCAACGGAGACGACAGCCGACAGGCTCTGGGGCCGCGATCCTCCGTCCTGTTCCTCTCACGGCGCACAAACGAATTGCTAAGACTCTGCGGCACACGAGAGAATACACTTTTGGCCGATCTGACAGAAAGCAGGTGTAACTGTGAGTCATCCCCATCAGACAGCTCTTGCCGCGTTGGCTGCAGTCAGCCTTGTGTGGGGTCTAAGGAGACCAGCACAGGCCCCGGCTCCGATGAGAAGCGGACTGCAACCACCGTAGCAGCGGCTCCCACCGACGGAGCGCCCGGCTACGTGGACTCTCCTCTGGGAGCGACAGGTCGGGTCGTTTAACAGGCTCCACGGCGGACCTGGGAAGCCGTTCTACCGGCCGTTTTCCAGGGAGAGAACCCAGGCTCCACAACTTGCTCCGGGTTGTATCACTAAGATGGGGCAAATTCGGGATGTGAACTCAAGTCTGTCCTTTTGAAAAGGACTGAGTGCTCCCGGAAAGGACTAAATTTCACTGTGAAACGCAGTGCAGGAGGTTCGGTTCCTCTGGGGCCATGCTTAGAAACCCGCCTCACCAGGTGCGCTCGTGACCGGCTCCCCACCCCACCCAGCCCCTTCTCAAAATCACAGCATCCACTGAATGCCCCACTTCAAGCAGATGCTCGTCGGTTTTTGGTGAACGAGCTAGAATCTTCCACAACCTACATCTGAACTCTGGAAATCTCACTCTCCGCCACGGAATTCAAAAGGTTTCGAAAGGCGGCTAAGTGTCCAGGGCCTGAGGGTTCGCCCTGCTTCCGGGACCCTGACGTCCACAGGCCCTCTCACGCACAGCTGCCCCTCCATCGGGCCTGCTCGGAGGTGGTGGATGCGGGGAGCAGCGGGGTGCTAACTCCAACTCTGTCTCACCAAGATGCTGTCTTCTCTTCTCGGGGAACGCCTGGGTGGGGCTCCAGTCCCTTACCAGACCCATCGAGAGCCTCTCAACATCCTGGCTCCAAGATCGGAAAACCCTTCTTACAACCCATCGATCTTTCCAGAAAAGCACCATCCAACAGACTTTTACCGATGGGAATGTTTTATACCGCACTGCCCGATACGGTAGCCACTTGTGGCTAGTGAGCATCCAAAATGCAGCTAGTGAGACCAAGGAGACCAATTTTTAAATTTTATTTAAGTGATGTAAATTTAAATTCAAATGGCCATGTGGCTACTACACTAGACAGCACAGGTCTACATTTATCAAAGGGAAATCTGCCCCTTTTGCAACTAGTCCTGTCTCCTGATGAGTGTGTAAAGCGTCTCTGGCGAGAAGCTTCCCGAGGCCTGGGGAGGAGTGAGGATTAGCCCGACTCCACAGCACTGAGCAACGCAGGTACCAAGTAGGAAAGCAGTTCACTTCACCAGGGACGAGGATGGCCCCGGGCCCTTGGACGTGGAGGTCACAGCCTGGCAGGCCCACCCTGAGCCCATCCCAGACCCTGCTCCTCTCCTCGGTCCACCGTGAACCGGGAAGAAGGGCACCGGTTACTCGTCCCAGCATCCACCACTTTCCTCCCTGGGAGGAAGGCCTGAATCCGGCTGCTCAGCAGATGGTGCAAAAAAAAAAAAAAAAAAAAGAAAGGCTGCTTCTCCAGTCTAACCTTTGACCTAAGTGTGCAAAGAAGCGAGTATCGCTCCTGGCTCCAGAGAGAACCCCGTGGGTTTGGTGGGGCTGCATCAGGGCACGGGGGCGGGGACAGCCGCCACTGCTTACCTGAGGAACTTGTTCAGGTCTCCGTGCTTCATGTATTCGAAGACCATGATGAGGGGGTCCCCGTCGCCACACACACCGTAGAACTTGACAATGTGCTCGTGCTGCAGGTTGGTGAGCAGCTCGGCCTCCCTCTGGAAATCCTTCCGGGCAGCCAGGGTGGGGTCCTTCAGGGCCTGGAAACGAGGCGGGACAGGGGTTTCTAGCCGCCACAGGACAGGTGCCCCTCCGGGGAACGAACCTGGTGCCCAACAGAAAGACCCGCTGGTTCCCAACAGATGAGATTTTAATCGGGGTTTACAGACCATGAGGCTACGTCACCACAGCCAGGCCTGACTCCTTCTGCACAAGCAGAAACCAACCATCTGACGGACCCCACGGCCCGGACGCCAGGCAGTAACTTCAGATTCTGTTCATCTCGGAGCCCTGGGCTTCCTCGGGGGTTAGTGTGAATGGCAGAGGGAGGGGTGTGAGGCGGGAGGCCTGACAAAGGCCCCTCCCCCTAAGGCTTCCTGGGCTCACGGTTCCCACGGCTAAAATGATCAGTGGGAAAGCCCGCCCCCACTGCCGTAACTTCGCAAATTCCCATGCCCAGAGTCTACGAGGAATCAGGCGGACAGTGGGATCAAGTCTCCATGCCCACTCCACCGCCTGCTTGAGATGAAGGAGGGGATATTTGCAGGGAAACATCAGTGTTTTGGCATCTAAAGGCAACTGGTGGGCAGTACACTCAGGATCCTCGGGACCAGGTAAAGGATGGCAGAGTCCCAGGGTGGGATGGCAAGTGGGCGCCTGGCGGCCTCGGAAATGTCGGGACCCAGCCCGTGGGAGTGGAAGACCCTGCGTGGGGAGTCAGCAGCAGACCGGGCTGCTCGCCCCAGGGCCCCAGGAGATGAATGGAGGAGGGGTCGGGTGTAAATGTGGATTTTCCAGCACCAGAAGGGGACGAGAAGGCCAAAGCAGAAGCGTGTGGACATCCCAGGGACCCTGGCATAAGGCGCCCACGGGGATGCAGCGATGGTGGCCGCCACCGAGAATGAACTGTGAGGGCTGGGGTGGGGGGAGCAGGGGGGGGCCTTTCTGCAGGAGGAGCAGCCTGGGGAGGTGAGCTCACACCTTTCTCCAGCCTTCCCACCCCTTTAACATCAGCTTGCGTCAAAGGACCTCAACAGACAGGGCACGAGGCGGTGAGGGAGTGAGTGTGGAGTTCGAGCACCGATGTCGGAGTTAGTGAGAACCTAGGCACGTGTATCGGCCTGCGTGCTCTCTGCCACGCACCTCTCCTTCTCTGGGGCTTTAGGCGGACTGGCCTCCCTGTGGAACGTGCTGTTACGCAAAGGCCTCCTGGCCAGAGACCTGTCTCCTGCAGCCGCAACCCCCAGTGGCTGCAACCCTCAGGGATGCCTGGGCACGCACAGCAGGAATGCGAACGTGCAGGAACTGTACCTGAGGGGGGCGCTGTCGGCCCCACGGGTCATCAGCATAGACAGTGGACTCCCGGCTTGAAAAAGGCCTGAGGAGCCCCGGCCTCGTCTAGATACCGACTCCGTGTTACAGCGAAGTGACACCTCGTCTCTGGTCTGCAGGTCAAGGGCAATGCTGCTAGGGAGGACCTCGGCTGAAGGTCCGTGGTCTCCCCACCAGATATAAAGTCCCACTCCGAATTCAACCGGTCCCACCTTGCATTCTCTTCAAAACTGGGAAGTTTCGCCAGAAAACGTGTTTGATTAAAGGGCTCCGCTCCCCACAAAAACGTTGGAAGTGGCCTGGAGTGGCTTTCCCGTTTTACAGGCCAGAACAGTGAGGTCCAGGACGGAGAAGTGGCTCCGGTCGGCCCCGCACGCCCGCCTGGATTAACAGTGTGTCGGGCGCAGCAGTCCCCAGGCTGGTCCGCAGGACCGGTGAGCGCAGACGTGAGCAGACGGGACAGAGGGGGGGCCGGAAAGGCGAGCAGTGCGGCCGCCAGCACAGGGGCCAGGCCCAGCGAGGAGGCCGGAGGCGAGTGGGACGTCAGGCAGCCCCTGCTCGTTCCGCCGGCCCTGGCCCTCCACGGTCCCCTGTGGGCCCGGCTGCCCTCTCAGGGACGCTGCCCCGCCCTGAAGGGACAGGCCACTACACACGTCCACCGACAACCAGAGCAAGCACATGTGCCAAGAGGCAGAGGGCTCCTCTTGGCGACCCAGCCCCTGGCTGCAGCCCTGAACTCCGTGTGCCGGGGCCTGGGTATCGGACGACTGCCAGTGACTTATTTATTTTCATGAAGAACTACGGGGGGAAGGAACCCAGCGTGGGTGGGATGGGAGAACACAAAGATTTATGTGAACGCTGGATTTACGGGAGGGAAAAGTAGATCAAACTTGGGGCCAGCCAAATGGCCTCTCCCCCTCTGTAAATCATTCTCTCCCACAGTCCTGGATGCCAAAAGCGGCCACTGGATATCTCCGTTCCCAGCTCTCCTGCGGTGCCCGCCGGCGTCCCCGAGGCTGGCCCCCTCCACCGGGAGGCACCCGGCAGACAGGCCTGCGGTCTCCCACACCCGGCCCGGCCCGCTCTCCCGGTTCAGACCCGAAACGCTGACGCAACTGGCGGAAGGCTGTGTGCGGCAGACCAGCGGCCCCGCCCCCCAGCCACTGACCCAGCTGGGACGCAGGTGACTGGGGAGGAGGGTGAGGAGGACCCACAGCCCTGACATGCCCTTGCCGCTCTCCGTGGGGTTCTCTTCAGAGGGAAGCTTCACAATGCACCACCAGCTGGGGGCACAGAAGATCCAGGGAGACGGGTCATTCCGAGGGGTTGCTGACATCCTTCAAGCAGAGGCCACAGAACAAACGGGGAATCTGCCCCCTCTGTCTACTTCCCCTCTCCCCAAAGTCTGAGGACTCTGCCCGCTCTGGTGGTCTTCCCTCTGCGCAGCAGCTCCCCCTTCACCCTGCGTTCGAGGGGCTGCTCGGTCAGAGGGGAGGGAAGCTGTCCAGATGGCGGAGACACTCAAATTTCTCAGCAGCTCGCCCCCCTCGGAGTCACTTAGCATCTTCATCTCCCCCAGCCTCAGGAGCCTGCTGCCTTTGCTTCTCTTCTCTTCTCTTTTCTTTTTGTCTTTAAGTTGAGGGGTGATATTTCAGCCGGAAAAACTCTCAGCCGAGACACATCCACTTGGCCAACCAGGTCAACTGCCAACCACCTCCGAGGACACTCCGACTGGTGCCCGTCAGACCCCGAACGCCGGGGAAGGCCTCGGTCCCGGCAGGAGCTCGAGGAGAGTCAGCCTGGGTGTCCCCACGTTCGCCGGTGACCGCTCCCTCTGTTACCGTCATCGCTGACTGTAGTGAGACGTGAAAACCAATGAACGACGATCGCCAAGAGCGGGCTGTTGTTATGGAACCCAGAACGAATCCTTTGGGAAGACCTGAGACAGGCCGGTGGTTAAAGAGTACTGAGAGTGGGAGCAAACCTATTTTTCTAAAGTGAGAAGACAGTGAAAACGTGACATTCGCACTCAGACTGTTTCACAAGTGTTTTAAGCCCCTGCTCAAACTTAAGGTGACTGCAACCCGAAATCGCGGACACCCAAAGACAGAACAACCCTCCGAGCCAAAAGAAACCTAAAAGCCGAGGTTCAGACACACTGGGAGAAATACTATGCTAAATCTGAATAATCACAATGATTAATAACCAGAACGTGAAATTTCCTGCAGCTAAGGTTAATTTTTTTTAAGAATAGGCTGATAAAGATGTTGAAAATAAATAAATGGTCAGAGACTAAAGAAATAATTATTTAAAAAACCAGAAAGGTATTCAGCAAAAACAGGGAGAAATAGAATGAAGATAACAATAAAGTTAAGGCCCAGTTAGTTATCTCGGAGATAAATTCTAGTCACTGAGGTAAAAACAAGGAGTTGCACAGACGAGACAAGCCCTGTGCTCGATAAACCCGCTGGAAGGGTTCGTGAAGAGCGCCGAGGTCCCCGGGGAGCGGAGCCTGGCGCAGTGGGGGGACAGCAGTGACGAGGCGCCCCCCGGCCTCGCCTCGTCTGCAAGGAGGGGGGCTGCCTGGGTGTGAACGGGACCCCACCGCTGGTCCCCTGGGGCCTCGGGCAAACTGTGGACCTGCGGCTCAGCGTCCTCCTCCATGCGGCGGGGACAGGGACGGGGCCTCGCTCTCAGGCTGGTTGTGAGAACGGAACATTAACCCACACGCATCACTTGTCACAGGTCCTGGGCCGTTCTGACACCCAATTAAGTGTTCTCTGTCAGACTCAGTTGTCATCATCACCTCCGTCATCATCGATCGCCTCTTCCTCTTTAAATGTCTCCTCTGGGTTCCGATGATCCTCAGGCTCTGAGACATGAGCTACTCAGACCCATGTGCGTCCCTCACTCCTCTGTCCCCAGGGCCTTGTACAGCGCCTAGCACATAGTAGGTGCTCAAGAAGTACTTAAGGAATGAATTAAGTTAAGCACATTTTTAAGAATACAATAGATCCTTAGAAGAATCTCTTATAGCACACCAACTTAACACAACGCTAACACCCGTGTATCCTCAATGCACGCAACAATAAAATATTGTCAAGCCCCCTGAAATGCACCCCCGCATGTCCTGCCCCTCCTCCAGGACGCCTGCCCTCCCCCTGAAGGTAACCACCGTACTGACTGACAGAGTTCGTGCCCTTGCTTTTTAAAAATAGTTTGCGCTGCCTAAGTGTAAATCCCTACACACTAAAGTGTAGTTTTAATTTTTTTTAACTTTAAGTAATGGAATCACACATCTATAGCATTACACATGTTTCCATATCTGTCTTTTTTCACTCAGCGTGGTGCTTCTGTGATTCTTCCACGTCGGTGCGCGCGGCTGCGGTCCACCCACGCTCCTCGCCATTCCCCACCGCACGGATACACTGCACTTCTGATATCGACACCGCGGCTGTTCTGACTTTGGTTGGCATTAATGATGCTGTATGGAGATTCTTAGACAAATCTCTCGATAGACAGATGATGGCCGGCTGGCTGGCTGGAGAGACAGACAGACAGACAGATACCTACTGGGTACGGGCCTAGAAGTGGAAGCCCTGGGTGCCAGAATGCCAGTGCTCTAGAATACCAAGCTGTTTTTCAAAGCCAATTCCACGGCTTCACTTTCCCGCCAGCAGAGTGCAAGCTGTAGCTCCTCCACGCCCTTGGTACTGCTGTTTAGCCCTTCGGCCTGGTGTCCAGTGGTATCTCCCATGGTTCAGCTGCCATGTCTGAGAGTTCATTAGGTTGGAAACCTTTCTCGTGTTCTTATCAGCTATCTGGCCATCAGAGGAGGCTCTGTTGAGACCTTTCCAGCAAACAAGTGGCATCGCCTATGACAAATCCCATGAGCCACGCGACGTGACCTCACTCTCACAGGGCACACTCCGGCCCACGCTCTGCCTTGCCCCGCCCTCCAGTTCTTTCAGGGGTCTTCTCTCGTCTCCCCAACAGACCCCAAGCATCTTCAGAACAGGGGCTGCAACTTCGGCTCCGTGTCCCCCCCACAGCAACTGCGGAGCGCAAAACTCTTGCCCGTTGATTTAAAAGCACAATTTGGGGAAAACCTAATTTGGGGATGTACTTTGGTGCATCTCCTGAGAGCCCACAGTTACCCTGCCCCGACACGCAAGCAAACTCGAGAGGCAGGAGCCCGTGAGGGGGGTAAACCCCGAAGGGGACGCAGAGGCAGGAGCGTGCTTCCCCTCTGCTCTCCGGGGGAGATGAGTGTCTCTTCCGGGAACCGGGGGCCGCTGGCTGGGCGGGTCGCTGGGCAGCCAGGGGCGCGAAGTCCCAGAGCGCCCATCTCCTCAAGCTTCCCAGGACCCAGGGAGAAGGAGACCCTTTTAAAAGGGCGGAAACAGAAACACGTTGTCCCCATCTGGGCGCTGGCCCTCAGCGCTGGACCACTCAGCGGGAATCCTCTCCCAGGGTCTCTGACCGTCATCTCATTTCCTGCTCCGAGGGCAAAAACGCACAGTTCACTCGCCAGTTCCCAGACGGGCGCCCGTCTCGAACGCCCGGCCGGTTGGTGTCGTCCTGCAAACCAGGGCTGGGGGCCGCGCAGATTCTAAGTCTAGGGATGGAAGCAGACACTTTCCCACACGCCGGGGCCAGCCACGTGAAGACACCTCGCTCACCCGGGCACCCTGGCCTGTGGACACCCGCAGAGCAGCTTCCTCTCAGGGAAGGGAAGCCCCGCCCCTGCTCAGCCCCGCCCCTGCTCAGCCCCGCCCCTGCTCAGCTCCGCCCCGTCTGGCAGTGACCGCCGTTACCCTTTCCTGGGCCAGTACTCCAGTTCCTTGTTTATTTCTACAGCAGAGGCTGGCAGACAGTGCCTATTTTTGTCAAAAGAAAAATAAAAAGTATTGGAAAACAGCCATTGCCATCGGTTTACGTGGGCTGCTTTCCCACGACAGGGGCGGAGCTGAGTAGGTATTTGCTGTCTGGCTTTTTAGAGACAAGAGTTCGGCAACCTCCACTCCAGGTGGTCAATGCGAGCTTGGCAGTCAGGTGCCCCGTCAAAGCGCGCTGAATAATACAACACCAAATATATCAAATATAAAACCACACAGCAACGACTCCTTACTGAGCCTTTACTGCATCCTGAGCGGCGTACTAAGGATTTGACGTATGTCGTCTAATCACCAGGATTTTGAGAAGATACTCTATTTCCTTCCCATTACACAGACAAGGGAACTAAGGCCCAAAGAGGCTGAAAGCCCCACAGAAGGCCACACAGCTAAATCGGTGGTGGGGCTGGGTCTCTGGTTTCCACGCCATGCCTGTGGCCCCCAGCGCTGCCTGCCTGCATTGAGGTTGTGCCTCAGCGGACACAGCGCCGTGAACTGAGACCCACACGGCACGAAAGCATGACCCCGTCACCATGCAGGTGGTGTGGTGACAGCGCTCGGTGCTCAGGATGGGCCCACTGAGGTCCGAGAGTCCCCACAGGGAGCACATCTCCTGCCCCCAGCCCACGACATCGGGCTCTGTGCACCCACAGGGGCCGGCCCACACTCCGGAGCAGGGCTCCTGAGGCCCATGGGTGCCTCGGTGAGGCTACCTGACTCGCCCCACTCACATTCAAAGATTTGTCCAACACTGATTTGCAGGCGAAGCTGGGCACTGCTGGAGGAAGTGTGGGCGGGCAAAGTCCCTTCTGTGCACTCCAAGCAATTCAGCTCCAGCTGCAAACGTGCCCAGCGGGCTCAGCAGCGAAGGAGCCCTGCGGTCAATGGGCCCGTCTAGCCGCTGCCAGCAGGCAGGTGCCCTCGGACACGGTGCCCTTTGGGGTCTGGGCCTGGATCCCACGGGGCAGGGGTGGTAGCTAAGAGCTTGCCCCACCTTCACTCACTCATCTCCCCGTCTCCGCCATTCCCCGAGAGGTCTGCTGCCCTGGAGCAGCGACCCCCCGGCTGTCCTTGAGCTGCCCGCACCTCACCAGACTCCCCTCCTCAGAGACGGTCAGGTGACCTTTCAGGCAGAGACAACACTTCCTGCAGGGTCACTGAGGAGGCAGGAGGGTGAGCCAGGGCCAGGAGTCAGCCCGGGGGCTCCAGGACAAGATCAGGGCCTTGCACAGGCAAGACCGCCCCTCCAGCTGCGCCTCGGGCACAGCGCCCTCGGTGCTGGGTGACAGCTCTCCACCTCTGAGGCCAAAGGAAGTAGGTTTTGGTCCCAAGGACACCTCACTGACCTTGCAGCAAAGGCCCGACTGCATCCAATGAAGCCAGTTTACACCAGAAGGACGGAGCCTCTTCTTTCCTGCCCCTCGGCCCCGGCCACCCCTCTGCCTCCCCAGGGCCCGCATTTCTCCGAGATTTACCTTCACGGCCACCAGCATCTTGTCCTTGGTCGGGCTGAGGTTGTAGCACTCGGCCAGGAAGACCTTCCCAAAGGCTCCCTCGCCCAGCTCCCGCTTCAGCACGATGTCTCGCCTCTTAATGTGCTGCACGTCTGCGGGAGGGGACAGAGAGAGAGCAGCCCAGTCAGTCTGGCCCCCGAGAGAGGCCCGGCGGGCAGGAGAGCACCGGGGTCTAGAGCAGGGCGTTCTGCTCCTGAGTCCACGGCAGGAGAGGCAAACTCCGGCACCCCAACCTGGGCACGAAACCGGAAAACTGGCTTCCCGTTGTGGTTTGAAAGGGATGGAATCTCAGCTCTGCCCATCAGGCACCTAACCTCTCCAGGCCACAGCTGGAAAACGGGGCACACTGGAGCATGGGCGGGACTCCGGGCCATCGGCTCCGGCTGCAGGGGAGGGGTCATGGTGGTCTGGACAGCCAGCGTGCATGTGGCAGCCCCGGACTCCGGGCAGATTCGGGCCCAGGGCCCGAGAGTCTGTGTTTCTCACAGACCCCCAGGTGAGGCCCGTGTGCTCTTGGTCCGCAGACTGCACTTGGAAGAGGGAGGTCTCTGGGGTAGTCGGGAATCGGGTCTGAATCCTGGCTCCGCCTCTTTGCTAGTTTTGGGGGGCTTGAGTTAGTTATTCCACCCCAGAGCCTACAAAACAGGGCTAACCCCAGTCTCTTACGTGCTGGGTTCTTGTGGAGACTGAGACAACCCACATGAAGAGCTTGGCCCGGTGCCTGGGAGAAACTAAAGGCGGCCACACGTGTGTGCCTGTGCACACACACACACACGAGGACACACACTGGCCCCCGCTACAACGGCTGCAACAACCCTAACGCAAAGTCCAGACTGGGAGAGGCGGCCGAGAAGTAGCTCGGATTACCCGGGGGCAGTCTCTCCCTGACAAGTCCTTGTCCTCTGAGATGAAGACCAGTGGGGCCAAGAAGCCAAGTCCAGAAAGAGGCCGCCCCGGAACCAGGGCCTGGGCCCAGAGAAGGCCGCTGTGGTGCAGCTGATTTAGCAACCTAATTAAAGTCGGTCTGCAGGAGAAGGCACAGGGGTGGGCTCCGCCCCCTACCCCCTCGGAAAGAGCGCCGGGAAGGAGCTGTGTGAGCAGGGGCCTGGGAGGAAAGGGGTGGGCCAGCGATCGCTCGCTGGCCTCTCCGCTAACTGGGAGCCCGTTCCGCCTGCCCGTTAAAGTGGGCAAGAGCGCCGCAGAGCCAGGGGAGGGGCCTGCCTCAGATGACCTTGCCGAAGATGGCAGGTGAGGACAGAGGGCCGTGGAAGATGGGCCCCCTGAGTGTCAGGACACATGTGACCAGGACAGAGGGGTGTGGCTACAAGGCTTTGGTTACTGATTTGGTTGGCTTGGGGATTCCTTTCAGAATAGACTACAAAATTTTTATTTTCTACCAGAGGTCTTGGTGTCTCCACCGTGTTCCAGGTGACCCGACGGTGAGGAGCTGAGATGAAGCATTTGGGGATGGGCCTGCAGGCTCTCAGCTCCTTGCAGGCCACGGGGGAGCGGACCACAAGGCTTCCCGGTGGCTGCCACCCACCACAGGGCCTTGCCCAGCCTTTAGAGCAAGGGAATTAAAAATTGGTTCTCTTCTTCCCACCCTCTCGTGCTGTTCGGGATATGGGCCAGACACACGAGGCAAACCACTTCCCCGTGGACAAGCACAAGTACCAACAGGATTCCAGACACCAGGCCACGAAGGGGGTGGCTGCTTCCTGAACCTAAGCGGGAAGGAGGCTGGTGAAGGGAATGACTTTGTGCCCAAACCTGGTATTTGCTCCACGTTCAATTCCCACGGCAGACACGCGTTCTTGTACCTCTTTTACAGATGAAAAATGGAGGCAGGGGAACTTCCCCAAGTTCCAGAGCTAAAACACGGCTAAGGAAGGACTCTCTCTCCTTTTTCTGGCTCTGAGCCTGTGTTCTTTCCATTACGCATGGCTGCCTGTCCTGGGTCTCCCCTGCCTGGGGCCGGCAAGATGGTGCGGTCCACAGCAGCTGCACCCTCCACGTACGCCCCCTCCCGCCCAATGTCTCCCGCCTGTTCCCCCCGGGGCCCTAGGACAGGTCTCCCCAAGGGAAAGGGCAGGGTCCCCCTCCTAGAGGCCCTGGGGAGGGGGGTGGGGGTGGGGGAAGAACGTGGGAGGAGAGGCCCTGAGGAGAGGAATGACTGAGGTAAGCCACCTCTATCTCTGACGCCAGAGTGTCTGTCTGCGCCTCTTTCTGTGCGTATCTTCAGCTCACGCAGTGCTGCTCAGAGCCGTCTCTGGCGAAGCCCTCCGACCCCCACGCCAGAAAGTGATGGGTCTGCCCAGGAGGGGCGGGCATCGGTCTCCTTTGCCGCCTGGCAGGCCGGCCCAGCCGAGTCTGGGTCACCAAGCTCAGATGCTGCCAGGACACTGGCAGGGGGGAGGAGAGGGGGCTCCACAGCCCCGGGCATGGGAAGACTCCCCAATCAGACTCTCCAGCAACCAGGCGCTGCTGGGGAAGGGGGCCTGTAGGCACTGGGGCGGCAACTTTGGGGGATGGAAAGGGTTTCTGGCACGTTCTGGCCTGGCTTTCCCTAGCTGGCCTTCAGGAGAGCCACGAACTGAGCTCCCCCGGGGGAGCCACGGGGGGGCTTCTCGTCGCCATCTCGCCTGGACAGCTGGTTCATCAGACAAACCGAGAAGGAGCCGCCCCGCAAGCTGCCCTTGGTGCCGAGGGCCCCGTGACGACTCTGTGTATGCGGGACTCACTCCTGGGAGGTCCTCCGGGCCTGGAGCAAGCGTGGCTGGGGCAGCGTCACTAACCCAGGTGCCACCAGCCACCTGGGACGGAAGGCCTCAGAGCCCTGGGAGGGCAGCAGGCAGGCCGTGGGCGTCCCCGGCCCGGCCTCCATCCCCTCAGAGGCAGAGGTGGTCTCCTGCCGCACCGTCTGGGCCCTGAACAGGCCAACTCGCTGGACACACCGACACGGCCAGAGACACAGGGGCCGCTGGCAGCCTCACTTCTCTGTCCTCGGAAAAAGGAGGTGTGACGGGCACGCATTCCTCAGCCCTGCTGACCAGGGATGAAGAGGAGGCGTGACACCCACACGGAGTGGTGTCCTGAAGGAGTGAGGACTCGGGGACAGAGACAGCTCTGTGTTCGAGTCCCGGCCCCGAGCCGGCCCGCCGGCAGACTCCGGGTCCCGGGCTGTGGGACAGAGACAGGAGCATCTGCTTGCAGAGCGGTTAAGAGGGTGGATTTAAAACTTTTAGGTCATAGAGATCATTGGACATTTCTGAAACATAGTGGACAATTAGCAAAAGTAGGCTTCCTTCCTTTCTGCAATGTTTCCACTTGTACTAAGAAATAAATACACCTGCAAACAAAACTGGCTTGGAAAGAAACTCGCCGAAGGACGGTGACATTCCCTGGAAATGAAACGGCCTGAGGCTGCGTGGAGGGTGGCCGGCACTGACTGGGGGGGGGGGTCACACGCATTCCGGCCCAGCCTGCTGCCACGACGTTCAGCCTCCTCCCCCCTCCCCCTCGGAGCCCAAAACGGGCTGTGGGAGGACAGCGGTCAGACAGTGGAGTAAAGACACCGAAGACAGAGACGACCAGCTCCTGGAAACTGCTATCGATCAGCAGAGAAGACCCAGATTTCCCAGGGCCGGTAATTACAAGTAACAGTGGATCTGCCTCTGCTGTGTGTCAGGCGGCGAAGGCAGTCCCCAAAAGCTAGCCTGCCCCCTCAGTCCGACCCGAATGTCTTCGCAGAAGCTCACAGGCAGCCCCGGAGCTCTGACTGAGGAACTGAGGACTGCCCGGAGAGGACCTGCCTGCAGGGACACTGAACTCGCCTTCCCTGAAGGCTGTCGCCCCAGGGACCCAGACGCAGGCCCGCCAGCACCCCTAAGGGCCGGCCACTTGCTCTCCCACTGACCCTGATGGGCTCTCCTAACCACCCTGCCTTCCCCTCCTTCCTGACCCACTGTCACATCCAGTCCCTGAAGGGTCCCAGCCTCACAGCCGAGACCTCTCAGATGCCCACCAACTCTGTCTCACTCTGGGCTGGTCTGTCTCACCTTATCGTGATCCCCTGGGGCCCTCACTAACAATCACAATGACCACCATTGAGGGGGCACGTCCCCTGAGCCAGGCGCCATGCTAAGCTCTCACCGTGGGTCACCTTATTCATCTCTAGTTGCTTCAACACAATGTGTTACTATCCCGTGTGCTACAGACGAGGAAGCTGAAGTTCGAGGTGGTAAAGCAATGTGCCCAAGGTCACCCAGACGTTCGAGATGCCCCGCCGGACTCCAAAGCCCAGCATGAGCAGATGGCACCACCCTGCCAGCCGTCACAGCAGCGCCCCTGCCCCTGCACCCCCACCCCGGAGAGAGGTGCCGCCTTCTGAACTGGCAGTGCTCGGGGCAAACGAAGCACATCCGTTGTATGAGGGCAGCGAGGGAGCCGTGTCCAGTGGGACTCCCCCGCTTGGTCACCACCACCGGAGCTCAGCCAGAGTAGAGAGGGCGGATGCCTTCTGGGGAAGAGGACAGTGCTCAGAAGAACAGGGGTCTGGACAGCTTCAGGGGCCCTCGAGTTGCAGGGTGAGGCCTGGGGACGACTGTGTGGACGGAGGAGGAGGGAGGTTCTTGGCAGAGCAGAGAGGAAGAGAGAAGACAGAGAGGAAGGGAGGGCCTCTGAGAAGTGTGTGTTTCCTTTACACTAGCCAGACCCCAGGGTCTCAGGCTGCCAAAAACGCTCAGAAGAAAACATTAATTCAATACCACGCATTTAATTACACATGGAATGGAATGTCTCTAAGTGGAAGAGAATAACGTTCTCAGAGCTCCAACGGTGGGTGTCTGAAGTGGCAGGAGGGAGACAGAGGGCCAGCTCGGAGTCTTCGAGGGGACAGGAGCCCGCCTCTGCTGGGGCAGGAATTTCCCCGGCCCTCGGCCCTCTCACGGCCCCTGGCTGCGTCTCACCTCACGACTCCGCGGGGCACGAGGAGCTCACTTCCCCTTCGGTACTGCATGCGAGTGTCACCAGGCACGTGTGCCCCTGGACAGCTACCAGCCCTTGGTGCTGGTCTGCAGCCACCCCAGCCACGCCCCCGCTGGACAGAGAGCAGAGCGTGGCCACACCGGCCCGGGAGCTGCGCCTGCAAAGCAATCCCCGCACGACTACGGGCTGTGACAACAAGAGGGCACCCTGGGTTCCCGGCAAGGGTTTCGTGAGAGAAGGCATGCCAGAAGCCAGACAGCCGACAGAAGAGCTCTGCAGAGCTTGGCGGTCTAGACTTGGACATTTGTCCCCAGTCACACACTAAACGGGGGTCGCAATTTAGACCTGAAGAAGGATTCTAGGCGAGATAAAGAGCTGTGCCATCAGCCAGCGTCACTGTCCTGGAGTGTCACTGTCCTGGGGTGGGGCAGGCCTGGGGCCGTCTAAGCGGTGTTTCTGCTGGCCGGCCCGAGTCCCTTACTGGGGCTCCCCTCACCGGACTGGCGCGCCCCCATTATTTTCAGAATCTGGTGTCTTAGCAAAGGGACTCAGGAGGGCACTGGCAGCCCTCAAGTTGAAGGCCAATGCCGTGCATTACTGAGTCTGCACACTGGGCCCAGCACAGGGCCGAGGACGCCACAGGTCCTCACTGAACACTGGACGGATGGACGGACAGATGAATTAGAACTCCTGCCGAAGCACCACTAGAGACCTGAACGGAGAGTGCTCCACAGCGGGAGGAAGAGGGGAGCTGAGGGAGCAGTGAAAAGAAGGGAAGATGAGTGGCAATAGTAGAGGGTCCAGAAAGCTCCAAGCAGCAGCCTTATTCATGCACCGGCTCCAAGGCCAGCCCCCGCAGCAGGGTCGCGCTGCGCCAGGCGGCTGAGGCCCACACCCGGACCCTCGGGCTTCGGCGCGCAGACTCCTAAACAGAGCGCCTCTGTGGCCTGCGTGGGACGAGGCTCGGCCAGCAGCAGACCTCCACCCCAGGGCACGGGTGCACCCTAGGGCTAGAGGTGGTGGTCCAGGGTGCAGAGCCGAGTTCCCGCCACAGCGAGTAAACAAATGTGCGCCCTGTGGCAGCGGCAGCTGGAAGTGGTGAGCAGAGAGGCCAGCAGACGGCTGTCTGTTCTGGGGCGACCTGCAGCTCCCGTTTCCTGACTCGGGTTCAGAGAAAGGGGCTCAGAAAGTTCAGGCGTGTCCCTGCCCCCAGGTGCTGCTCTCGGCGCCCCCCCACCACGCCCCCCCACGAGCTCAGACGCTGACACCCTGAGCCCCCGACAACGCACACCCACTTCCTCCGCCTCCACGCCGCGCTGGCCCTTCCCGTGGCCAGAGGACCCCTCAGGCTCTCATCAAGCACTGACCACCCCGAGCCAGGAGCGAAGAGCAGAGGCTCCCCAAGGGGCAGGGGCGCATCTGGCACTGAGGAGCGAGGTGCTGCACGACGAAGCTCAGGCCCCGCCTGGGAATCTGCCCCGCCGACGCCCCGCCCGGCTCTGCTTCCTCAGCCTCTGCTGGCCGCGCTGTCGCCTGTCAACGTGCCGGTGACAAACTCGCACTCGAGATGCCCATACAAGGGGCTCCTTCTGCATCTCAGTCTCCCCAGAGGCCCTTGTCCTTCCACGGCTGCCCGGGGACGCTGCCTCGGCCTCTCACCCCTGGCATCTCTGTCTGTCCCACAAGTCCGTCGGCTGACATCAAACACAGCTTAACGAGCTCAAGGTCGGTCCTTCTGGCTCTGGGGCCCTGGGCCAGGACACAGACTGCAGGCACCGTGCGGCCACGAGGCTGCAGCTTCACATGGGAGGCTTCTCGAGAGTCAACAGCGGTGTCGGGACGAGGGGGCGAGGGCGGGCGAGGCTCTGGGGTGAGGCAGGACGGGCACCTTCACATCGGACGCGCCGTCGGCGGCCCGGGTCGCAATGCCCCGAGCCGGTCTCGAGCCTTGGTGTGGTCATGAGTGAAATAAGAAGATCTCTGCCTCACCGAATGGTCGCGAGGAGTCCATGCGGTGACCGTGCTGTGCCGTGTGCAGTGTGTGCCCATGTTTTTGTGCGCACTACACACGGGGCTGTCATGCCCCATCAGACATGGGTATATAATCATTACACCCACGTGTCACCCCCAGTTTTCCCTCAAACATTTGGGCAAAAATGCGTGCATAATACACAGTAAAATACGTGTGTGTGCGCATGGACGCATGTGACACCGTGCACCGAGTGACTAGCGGCTGCAGAGGCTCTTGCAGGAACAGGCCAGGCCCCCTCCCACCTGCCCACGACTCCAGCCTGGGACGAGCCTCCCCAGCGGCAGCACCTTCCCAGCCTCAACTCCTCACCTGTGAAATGGGGGTTTTAGAAAGCGCCTATGACACGCAGTTGCGGTATCTTCAAACGGGATTAAGTACTGCACGCTCGGGGGAGCGCGAGGGCCCTCAGCAGCTGCTCGGCACCCGCGGGCTCAGTGCCGGCGCCTTCGGAGTCCTCGCTGGTCTGAGTCCGCAGTCTCTCCTGTCCGCGCTGGCCCGTGAGCGCTCCGGGTCACTCGGCCCAAATCCCGGGTTTCTTCCTTCCGCACAAAGTCCACACAGAAACGCAGGGAACAGGGGCAGCAGACGGGTCCCTGGTCTCACTGTCCCCCCAGCCCACCGCATGGGTTCGCCCCACCTCCCCCATCTGGGGTCCCTCCCCACTTCCACTAGAACAGTCAACCCATGTCCCAAGGCCAGCTCTGACCCCACGCTCTCCCACCCTTCTCTAAAAAGATCTTTCTCTCTCCCCAGAACGTCTGTCTCTGATGCAAACACGGGGGTCCTGGGACCACCTCTGCTTACTCCGCTGTCCCCCTTTACAAACTCGGCTCACCCCAGAGCAGCTCAGAGCAAACAAGCTGGAGACACCCTTGCTACCGCAGTGGCGTGACAGCATTAGCCAAGCCAGCTTTAGATTTTTACGTACCAGGTGCTGGGGGGTATTGAGGCTCGGGCCCTGGTTTTTGTGGGTGCAGGCCCGGCCCAAAGATCTCCTGTATTCGCCAGCCGCGAAAGGCTGCCGCTGTCCTGCGGCCCAGAGGAGTCTGTTTGCTCCCATTCCTCCCCCCGACCATGAACGGAATGGACGTCCCCGTTTAGCACCCCCCAGCCTAGGAAGTGAACGGGTAGCCCACCTCAGCCCTGGGAGGCCTCTCCTCAGGAAGGCTGCACTGCAGCCCTGCCTAAATCAGGACAGGCTGCGGCTCTGAAGGTTAGGGAAAGCAGGACACCCAGCCCCCCAGAATTTAAAAATCCCCAACATCCCCAAGGGGGGTCTCTGGCCCTGAGGATCTCGCTTCGAGACAGACTCCTCCTTCCTCTTCTCCGTGCGGGGCTTAAACGGGGACCCTAAGTGGGCTCTTACAGGAGAGACCTATGCCCTCGCTGAAAAGGCTTTTGTCCTGGGGGCCGAGGGAGGCCTCTCTCACGCTGCTCTGGTCCCTAGGAGTGTGGCTCCCTGTCCCCCCACCCGCCCCAGCTGCAGAAGGGCGGCGATGATGCCCTCGCCCGTTCGTGCCACATCTTCTCCCTCCCCAGGGCCATCGGCTCCCTCCGTCCCTCCAGCGCGGCTCACACACCCTCTCCAGCCCCGTCAGCACGAAGTGCTCTCCGCGGCCCGCTCCCCACGTGCCCACCCATCACCCCGGCCAGGGCTCCCCGCGCCTGACCGCGGCCTCTGTGCGCCCACTCCATCAGACTCCGCCGGGGTCCCCGACGCCCACCCCGCGGCTGCAGAGGCGGCAGGAGGCCCAGGGCACCCGCAGCTGGCCTCTCCTGAGGGGGAGGTCCCCACCTGCGGCTCCCACTCCGCACGCTAAGCCACCTGCCAGGCCGCCCCCACTCCCACCCCGGCCACTCTCTCTAGGCCTCTGCTCTGGTCCTCAGTCTCTTCAGCTCCGTATCTGACGGGGTTCGAGGTCGGAGCTCTGAGCCCGTGGCTCAGGGCCACGTAGGGCAGCCTGAGCCTGGCGCTGCCGGCAGGTTCGTTCCGCACGGCCTCCGCGGCCCCGGACCCCAGCCCCCCCGTGGAAGCCCACTCGCGCTGCCAGGTGTTTTCCCATCTCAGCCTCTGAGCTGGCTGCCAAGAATCCCCCCACACCAGATGTCAGACGCACTGGCCGGTGGTTTCCTGGCCCGTTTCCCGAACCTCCCCCTGCCCCACGACTCTACAAAAACAAAGGAGAAGCCAGAACCGGTGGGATTCTGGGTGCCCCACCTGACCCTGGAAACCTCCTCCAAGGGCTTGGCAGCTCAGATGAGGTCTATTCAAGTTCACCAGCTTCCAAGTTTGCTGCCTCTGGGGCATCCACTACAGTCATCAGCGAACACTCCTACCGCGCCTGAGATCAGAAGATCATTCTTTCCAGTTCTCCTGGTGCCAAGAGAAACAGTCACACGGCAGCTCGGGCTTTGAACGCTGTCAGTAACATTTTTTCTCTTACCAGTCCTAACAAGGACCGCAGAAGTTGGGGGCGGGGTCAGGGGTCTCTCAGGACTGTGGGTGGAGAATCAGGAGGGGAGAGAAGACCTCACTGAACATCACTAGACCTGAGTCGGCGACAAGTGGCCACCTCCCCACTAGGGCTGGGCACCCTCAGGTGGCTCCCGAGACATCAAGATAGGGCCTCTGGGGCCTCAGGAACCCACAGAGACGCGCTCAGGGGCCCCGCAAGAAACGGCACTCCCATCCCACAGGCGGGCCCCAAGTCCCCCTCCCTCTCGTTTGTCAAAAGAGAGTTGCCTGTGGCAGACAGTCTGGGCGCCCTCATTCTGCTGCCGCCGGCTCCGCGGCAAGCCGCCCCAGCCCCCCGCCCCGCCCTCTCGCAACCCCCCCCCAACCCCCTGCCCACCTGCCCCTCCTCCCCGTGGTTCACTGGCCTTCCTGGCTGGCGTGCTCTACACTGCTGCTGCAGCTGCTCTGCTCCTGCCCAGCCTTCTGTCTGTCTGTCTGTCCGTCCGTCTGCATTTTCCGTCTCTGAACTAGATCTGCACTGCAGACTCCCCGGGCAGGGGCGAAGGGCTCCTCAGACCCCCACGGTGCAAGGCTCAAGGGGCCCGAGGCCTGGGCTGCGGCCCGTCTCCCGCCAGCTCTCGGAACCAGCCGAGCACAGCCCCTGGGGCCCCCCGGGCTGCGCCAGAGGGACTCTGTGACATCGGCCCCCCGCGCGCCCCCTGCCAGCTCTTCCACCCCACCGACCTGGCCCTTTCCCTCCGTGTCTCTTCTCTGGGAGCTGCCCCGTTCCCCCGCTCTCAGCACAAGAAGTACAGAGTCTGGTCGGCCAGGCAGCTACGGGCCCTCCTGCTGAGGTGTCTCGTGTCAGTGACACATGGACGTCACCCTGTGGAGCCTTCCCTTGTCTGCGACACTCGGGACCGAACGTGTGATGCTCCACTTACTCCAGGCCATGCTGTGGGCACAACTGTTTAGGAAATGCAAGTCATAAAATCAGGAGGAAATTAAATATTCGGATTGAAGACAAGCCACGGGGGAAACGTTACCTGCGACACAGCAAAACCACCTGATACAACGTCTCGCTGAAACCAGGAGACAGCCCCCAGATCGCTGCCCGCACAGCGGGGCTCGGTAAGCGGAGCCAGGGCAGGGCCCTCCTCGCCGGTTCAACAGGTGTGAGAAGCAGGCCCGGCTGCTCAGTTTGAGATGTAAGAAAGAAGGCGATTAATAAATAAAACCACCCGCAAGTGTATTCACAAGATTCCTGACGGGCACGGCGACCTCAAGGGGCCCGGCTTCGTTCGAAGCCCTCTTCTTTCTCACGTGTGGCTCCTGGGCCACGGCTTCCCCAGGAGTGTGGCACAGAGGAGCGTGCACCTCAGCCCTGCGCTGCCCCGCTCCTGGGGGAGCGAGAAGCTCGGGCAGCGTGGGGGGCACTTCTTGGGCTCCGGCAGTTCGGGGCCCCGGCACCAGCGGTAGACACACCGGCTCTGCTACTGCCTTGCTGTGCGGCACCGTGCACCTGAACCTGTCTGCGATGGCACTTCCGCCACTAATCGCCCTCAGACGTCCACGGAAATGAGATAGCGTCAGGCATCTTGGTGTACGGCCAGGCCTCCAGGAGCACGGAGACGGAGACTCATCTGCACCCCTTCCCAGGATTGCTCAGTGCGGGCTGCCTTGCAAACGCTGCCTCCTCTGGGCACCGCAGACGCAGAGACAGCACGGACTGAAAGGTCCTTCTGCCTCCAAGAACACGCCCACTGCGCCTGCCCCCGAGACGGGACTTTGTCCGCAGAGGCCTCCGCCTGCCCCTTCAGGTACAGAGACCTCTGCTCCAGGCCACAGGTGCTCCCACAGGCCCCTGGCCTGGCTGACGCAGACTGTTATCTGCCACCTCCTCCAGAGGGTCAGGAGGTCTGGGGACACACGAGCACAGGGACGCTGGGGGCAGTGGGAGCAGTAGGCGGGAGTCACTTGGAGTGGCTTTTACAGTGGCATATGGGGCCTCAGGAGTGGCTGAACGCGGCACTGGCAAGTGAGTGGCTCTGTGTCTGGGTCCTGGCTAAGGGGAGCTGGACACAGTCCACCCCCAGCAGGACCTGTCAGTCACCCTGCTCCAGTCCTCCTGGCAGGCACTGCCACGGGCCCCGCCAGTCCCACACACGGTGAAGGTCCTAGACAAATAAAAGGCCAGCTCAGCAGCAACTCTCGGTGTGACAGTGAGGGGAACAGGGTGCCAACCCGGACCCCCCCACTTGCTGAGGGCTGTCCGTGCGTTCAGGCTGTAACGCAGGCAACACCCGTGGCCTCCCGTGAGCGCGTGTCAGGGACTGGGCTGTGTGCTGGGGCACAGGGGGTCTGGAGTGGAAGGCACACAGGTCACCCCACAAGTGCAGCACGACGCGGCAAGCCCCACAGCGGGGAGGGAGAGGACCCCGGGGGCAGCTGGAAGGCGCATCTTCCCGGGCCTGGAGGGGCCGAGGAAGACAGAGTGTTTTGAGGACAGATGTGTGTGCGTGTTAGTACAGGAAGGCACCTAAGTCAGGCAAGCACCACTGCGTGTCGGCTGTCACCCGGACCCCGTCACCGTCCCCGCCACAGCATGCCCACGGGCCCACAGGTGGAGCATTTCCACGGGCGGCATCCTCGTCGCATGGGGTCACCGGGTTCGGGTTGACCGGAGCCCAGGCTCCACGGCCACTGGCCCCGCCCCCGCCCGAGGCACCCCGCGCCCTCCACTCTGCCCGCTGCCCTCCTCCTCCCCTCACACTCTCCAAGTTCAGTGCCACTTTAAGCCTGTCAGCAGCCACTACCTGTCCCCGAACGCTTGCTCTCCCACCATTCAACTGAAAGGCCCACGTCTGCCACGGGCCACCGCTGTATTCTCACACCTAACACCACTGCCACCCGGTAATGGTGTCCCGGCTGCTCTGCCTGTTCATCACCCGCTCTCCCCGGTGCAACGCACCTCCCGAGAGCTGGCTCCTCGTGTCTCCGTCAGACCCGGACGCCAGCCGCCCAACACCTATTAGCTGCAGGGATGGGTGACTGCCTTGGTGGGTTTTATTATCCTTGATCCACAGGCTCCTGTGAGCGCAAACACGGAGGGAGGCGACCAAGCACCGGCCGAGGCGGCTGCAGCTTCAGCAGAACTGAATTCAAAACCAAGGCAGACGCCAGTTACGGGACCCGGGCAGTGCCCAGCAGGACGACCGTCGCAGCTGTCAGTTAATGTCGGGCTTGAGACCACGGTCACCTGCGCGCAGACCCCACCAGTAAACACAGGAATGTCCACGTGACTGAAAACCAGAACCGAGGGTTCTCCGTCTCCACCTGAGGCCCCACCCCCAGACGAGGGCTCAGTCACAGCAAAGACTCATTAAACCACAAAAGGGCCACCTCATCCGCTGGAAAGTCCTCCACTTCTCTGCAGGCAGGTGGACTCCAGGAACCTCTTCACAGGCAACGGCGAGGGATGGGCAAGGTGTGAGATGAGCTTAATCTCTGGACGCGGGTGGGCATCCTGGAACGGGGCCCGCATGTTCCGCCACGGCTGCCAAGTTCAGCTCTCAGCAGGGCGGGAAAGTGAGGACGGAGGGGCCGCCCACCGTGCAAAGTGAGGAGCAGAGCCCAGGCCCGGCTGCCGTGCAGGCAACATGAACCGTGAGGACAGAGTGAGACCGGACAAAACTCACAGTGGACAGGGGCAGCGCCGCCTCCGGCATGGAGGAAAGCTCCTCAATCCCGGGCGCGCCTTCCTCCGTGGGACTGAGCGGGGACCTGCTTCCGAGGGGACGACAGCAAGGCACCCCCAGTGCAAACTCTCTCAGATGACTCTCTTCTCTACTTTGCTAAGGAAATAGAGACAGACCCGAAAAACTCTCGATTCCCTTTCTCTTCAATTCTGCCCATCTCCTTTTTATCCGTCCCTGGTGTCTTAGAACGGACGGTTCCTTTTCCAAAGTTAGCCCCTCCACCCAGGCTTTCGTGGCCAGGTCCTTTCTGCCGAACCTGTGGTGCAGCCCCCCTGGCGTTTACCTCTGCTGAGTTCTGTGCCCCTAGCTTCCCACTGACACCCCGCCCACAGGATGAGGCCTGTCCAACCCGGTGAGGAGCACCAGCTGACCCTGCCTCCCCCGGAAATCTCCCTTGTGCCCCCCTCCAGCACCAGCCTCGTTGCTGGTCTGTTTACTTGCTCTCGAGCGGTCTACCGATCAGTTCTCTGTGCACGCCCAAGGCCTTACACTCTCCTGCCACTTTGCTCCCCGACCCACCGGACCCACCATTGGTCACAAAGTCACGGGGACATCCTGCTGCCCGAATCACAATGGCTTTTCCTTAGCCCTCACTCAGCAGAGGTGGATGTCAATCAAGTCTTTCATGGCCTGCCCAAAGCTCACCTGAGCTCTCTCACCGCCAGCTGCCTTGCACGTAACCAGGGGTGCTCGTTTATCTCGTCAGACTCGGGAGCGACCGGGATTCTAGAACGCCGGGAAGCCCAGGCACACGATACTCATCGCAGGGCTGAGTGTGACGTCACTGCGCACGGCCACGTCCATGCAGCGGGGACCGCACCTGAGCCCCCTGGTAACCCAGATGAATAGCCCTGCACTTTGCCTGGAGTTCAGATGTTCATCAGATCCCTGAACGTCATTAAGAAACTGTGCCACGGAGGCATTAATAAAACCTCAGTCCGCCGTGCGGGTGAACTTCCAGGGAAACTGGGAACACTCCTTCCTAAGAGATCTTTAAAAGGCAAGGAGCATTTCGTGAATGCCTTAGCTAACAACCCCTGAAAAATAAACAACTATTTATCAAGCAGCCACTGTGCTGGGCACTGTAGCGTTAGCAGATCTGCGCATTGGCAGGCAGCTGCGGCAGGAACCGGAGGCGGGCGGGGGAGGAGGCAGGAGGGCAGGAAGTGAGCGGGCTCTGAGGAGGCTGCACTGAACGAGCTGACTCCTGGGTGTGCACCGTGCTGTCTGAGAGCCCCGCCTCCAGAGCTGGGGCAGGTCCTGCAGAGGGCAGGGCTGGACGGCATAGGGAGTCGGAGAGGGCACCAGGCCTCCCTCTGGCAAACTTCTGCTCTCCTCACTTACAACAGCTCCTTCGCAATCGCTGCAAGGAGGGAGGGGAGCAGGGCCTCAGGGCCCCCGCCCTGTACCTCCTGGATTCCCCGAGACCCCGGCTTCCCAGAGGAAGAGCCTCACCGGCTGGGCCAGGCGTGCCTGCGAGGGCGTCCAGGGCCGGCAGCCACTGTCCCGCCCTCAGCTGGCAGCTCGGAAGAACCAGCTCCCAGGGATCCTGGAATGCACAGGGCGTCTTGGCAGTCGCCTCCAACAGATGACCAACAAGCAGCCTGCCCGGGCTGTGGGGAGTGACAAAACCTAATTGCACCATTGGTCTCAGCTTCAGTGCCCCTCCCAGGGCCACCTTTCTTTCCCGTCCCTGTCGCCATCAGCTCCTGACCCAGGGTCACCCCCTGATGCCTGCCTGTGCCCCGAACGTTTGGGTTCTGTCTGAACCACCTGCCGGGACATCCGTGCGTCCCTCCTTTCCCCAGGACCTCATCTCCAGCAGGCAACAGCCCGGGAATGCGGAAGGGGGCGGGCACGTTTCTCTTGCCTGATCGGCTTCCGTCCCATGACCGCCCCAGAAGGACACTAGGGCCCTTTTAGAAGAAAAGGAGGGAGCGTGCTGGAGCCCCAGCATGGGCTTCGCTGTCATCCCGAGAGCCACAAGAGGGAAGACATGGCCATCGCTTGGCCCCAAAAGCTGCAGAGTTAGATAACCTCATGACCGACCTCTCCACCCCTCACCTTCCCCGCTGCCGTTTCCCAAGCTCACTCCAGCTGCCCGACTTCTCTCCAGCGCGGGCCCCTCCTCGCCTGCGTCCAGACCAAGGGCCGGCTGGAGACGCCTTGCTCCGAGTGGTCTTCGGCCTTTCTACAGCCCCCTCAACGCGTTCCCAAGAGGCCACCCGCTTAAAGGCCAGGGCAGGAGGTCAGGCTGCGTGGGTCCTGCCTCCCAACCCTCTCCCTGACCTTGAGAAAGTCAACGTGCCACGCTCGGTCAGCCGTCTGTACAACTTATGAGATTAGAAGCTTCACTCAGAATGCCATTAACATTTCTGAACCAGACAGCTCAGCATCCCCAACCCGACAGAGCGGGAGGGCTCTGGCCAGAGGGGCGCTCTGGGGAACAAAGTCTCGGGAACGTCGGCAGCACGCTGACGTCGCCTGGGAGAAGATCATTCTCCCCAATTTTGCGACCTGGGCTCCTGAGCCATCAGGCTCCAGAAGGAGATGGCTTTCCCTCAGCCAGCTCTCTGTGGTGAGAGGCCAGCCCTCCAACGGGGAAGCCCTCTGAGCTCCTGCTGGGGAAACTCGGGGGGCCGCGGGGCCTCCGACGGGGCGGCCGCCTCCCTCGGGCGGCTCAGCCCCCGAAAGTGTCCGAACACCTGCTGCCGTTCATAAGAACCGGAAAATAAAACACAACCGTCCAAGTTTCCAAACACAGGGTGGGCCAAAGTAGGCTTATAGTTGTTCGTATGGAAAAATATGTAACGCAGGAAGGACTGAGAATACAGGAATAGACTGTTTCGCGTACTCCCAACTGCAAGCCTACTCCGGCCCACCCCGCGCAGGGGACCGGAGACACAAGCGGGAGGTACCCACACGGCAGAACGCCACCCAGCCGCCGAGACCCGTGCAGTGAGCGCTGTGCACTGAGGACGTGAGGAACTTCGTACGTGACCGCTGCGGGCACACACTGGTGCGACCCCGTGTGAGCTCCACACACAGCAGAGACACCCCGGATAGCCAACGGGGGTCACTGGCTCCCGTACTAATATTTTATTTAGGTTCAACCGTATTTACACAGGGTCAATGTATTTGGGTTCAATCCATCGCGGTTACCTGCAAGAGCCAAATCCTGTAAAGAAATTAAATAGATGTGGACACGCCGGCGCAATGCAACAGTTTGCATCTCGAAGAAGAGGACGAAGAAGAAGCCCTCTCGGAGTTCCAAGAGGCCGGCAGGGGCTCCTCAGAGAGCGGGGTCGCGCGGGGTCGCGCAGGGTCGCACGGGGCTGGCCCCCATCACGTAGCCGCGGCCTCTAATGCCCAGCAGCGGGCAGCACGGACCGGCACCTCCTCGCCCCCACCGCCCAGCGGTCTCCCGTCTCACGTACTGGCCATGTGTTGTTTATCCAGCGTCAGCCGACGCGCATTTGGGCTGTTTCTGGTTTTCGGCTATTTGGAAAAACACCGCTACGAACGTTTGTGTGCGAGTCATGCGTCTGTGTGTATTTTTTGAACCATGTGAATATGTCACCTACACGAAAATGTTTAATGTTGCGAAGGACTCATTCCTTAAATGGCACACGCCAACAATCTTCTAAGGAAGGAAGTGGCGACACGATGTGCGTGTGCACGTGGCCATTACATAATTCTATCTGTTAAAGGGTTAAATGAGGACACAAAAGCTCAGGGGGCAGGAAGCCACGGTGTTCGAAGGTCATCTCTGGCTAGTGGGATGCTGGGCAACTGATGCATTTGTGAGCTTTTCTGTATTTCAACAATTTTCAACCGCGAATATAAACTACTTTTGTGATCAGAAATAAAAAAACAATGCAATGTTGTTAGAAGAAAAACCACCTTCCCATTCAGTTTCTCCAGGGTTTTTACTTCTCTCACAGAAAAATAGGCTCCCAACAGCCCACAAGTGAGGGAGGCAGAGCAGGGCGCAGCCCATGTCTGTCTGTCTGTCTCTCTGTCTCTCTCTCTCTGTTGGTCATGGCATCCAGAAAAGTGCAAATACCCAGTAAATACCAATCAATTCTGGAGACCTCAGGACCAGTCTCCATGGCAACCCGACAGGCACGCCACTGTAGGAGGGCCGCCCCAGCGTGGAGACGGTCAGCAGCAGGAATGCCTGCCTCAGACAGCCCGGGGCTGCCAAGGGTCCATGGCGTTTGGCTGCGTGGCAACGGGACCGAGCTTCCCAAGGCGGCGAGAGACAGACATCTCTCCTAGCGATGGGACACTGGAAGCCTCAACCGACCATCCTGATCCCAGGAGCTGCCATTTCTGTTTACACGGCTGTAAACCGGTGTCGCGATTCAGTGTTCTTAAGGTCCACACTTCAGAACCAAGTGTTCCTCCTGGATGCTTACCTCACACGTGATTTCATCATGCTGCTTCATAAGTACTCACTTGTCCACGCCAGGCCTGTCCCTGACACTTGCAGGACCTGGGACAAGACAACAATTTAAAGCCCCCATCTCCCATGTCCGAATACTGGGAAGTTATAAAATCGAGCTAACACTCTGTTGAATAAGGTGCACCCCATCCTCCCGCCCCATTAAACAGAACTTCAGAGTGACTCGAGGGGCCAGGTCTGAATTTAGACACGTTAGCTCCTTTGCATCGTGAGTTGGGGACGTGCCGAGCCCCTTCTCCGTCCCACAGCGAAGGCGCCCTGTGCGCACCGGCTTGAACCGCCCACACTCACACTCCCTGCCGCCCCCAACTGCAGCCCCTCGGCCATCGCTGGGCCTCAGCAGAGCACATGCCTGCAGTGCAGCCCACCCTTAGGAGAAAGGCCAGCGGAGAGGCCTGCACACGTCCTGAAGGGGAGCTGAGAACCGTCCAGAAAGGAATTCTGGCTTAGGAAACTACGGGCATGTGACCTAGAAAGGAGGTGGGGTGCAGGCTCTGGAAGCCCACTTCCCATGGCCCTTGGACTCCTGGCACCGAGAGCGGGGCCCTGGAAAGCATGGGGTCCCCCTTGCCCGAGATTAAGGGACACTCATGTATATTCCCACTAGGCTGGGTTTCTCAGTGTTGGCACTAAGGGCATTTTGGGCCAAAGAACTCTTCATTGTGGGGGCTGTCGGTATTATCTACCCTCAACCAAAAATGTCTCCACACACGTCCCTTGGGGGACAGCCACCCCGAGTTGAGACCCCCTAGACCGTGAAGCTCCTGAGGGCAGGAAACACCGCTGCCGTGTTTGAGGCATCGCATGGCCTGGGGCAGGAGCCCAGTCTCTGAGGGTGAGTCCATGAGCCATCGGCTCGCAACCTCAGAGCCCCACTCTCCTGGGGAGGGCTGTGGCCTGCTGGTGGCAGAGGGCTCCTCGGTGCAAGCTGAGAGCCATTCTTGATCCCCCGGCCACAAACGACACATCTGGAACCTGCAGGGGAAGGCAAGAGGAGGCAGGCACCCTGCTTGTGCCCAGGGCCTCGTGATCGGACGGCTCCCTCGGCCTGCAGTGCGCACAGAGTTACCCGGGGAGGCTCCCTCGGAGGCCACGCAGTTCGTGGTCTCGTCTTCCTCTGACCACAGCTGCCCGGGTTAGAACGCGGGCGGGGCCGAGGCCTCTGAGCTCACAAACACGCTCCTGTGGACCTGGGTAGAACTCGCTAAGCCCCACAGACTCCACCAGCACATCCGAATGTGATGCGAGCGATGGGACTTCTGGCCTGCGAGACGCCCATCGGCAATTCTTCGTCCTCCGGTCGCTCCTCCCGCCTGCATCACCGGCGGCAGTACACAAACCCCGTTCGTTCACGCCGGGTCTCGCCGATCGGCTGTAATGTGTACTGCTACAGCAAGCCACGCTGCCTCTCCAGAGCAGCAAGCATCCACCTGTCGGTTCCCAGTCTGCTGTGGGACGGTCCTCTTTGTACGCTTCCCAGGCTCCTAGCAGCCAAGCACACACAGTTCCGTCCAGCTGGGTTTGGGTCGGCGTTCGTGACGCCGCTGGTGACGCTTACACGAAGGACTGCAGTGCTGACGGAGCCACAGCTTGGAGCAAACGGCGTGACTGCTACCACCCAGAGGCACCGAGAGGGCCCAGACGTGACTTCAGAATCTGCCTGTGCTCAGGGTCCCCTGGAGCAGCAGGTGTGAGCTGGGGTCTGCAGACACCGCCGGAGGCCCTGACACCACGTCGGGAGATGCGCGGGTCACAGCTAGTATCCCACGACTACCAACATGGCCTGTGCGTGTCCACTTGAGGCCCCTCGCGGGCGCACACGGAGTGTTCCCGGTGGCTTCCCTGACACGGGACTTAGCCACTGCCCTGCTGGCAGAGTAAAACGTGCGTGACTGCCCGTGTCCTCCCCTGCTTCTCAGACTGACTTCAGTTACAGCGAACACAGGCAGATACAACCCACGCACACAACAGAGCTCTTCGGGGCCCTCGTGAGTTTTCAGGGTGGAAAGGGATCCCAAGACCAGAAAGTCGGAGCACGGCGACCCTGGAGCGATAATAATGTTGGTCACGCGCCCACCTCCCTGAACTCGGCCCGTGGGGGAAAATGTTTGGAAGGCCTTTCTGAGAGGTAGGTAAGCTACTGAGTGTAAAAATAAGTACATCTTCAGAGTTTCTGAACAGGAGTGTCACTGTGACATTTTAACTGCAGAATGTTCTCTAAGCTCTCGGAGGTGTAAAAAGACCACGTCTGGAGAAAAGGCAGAAGGAATAATATTTGCAGGACGAGCAGCACACCCTAGATGCCACAATGCTTTCTGGAGGTTTGCTGATGGTCTGATGTGCGTTCTGATGAGCCGCACCCGAGCACCCCACATGGTCCCCAAACCGGCCCCATCGGTGCGCAGCTCCGAGGGTGTCGAGGGTGTGCAGAGACGATCAGAGGGAGAGTGACCACGGCACGTGGTGTTACGTGTGGAAAGGGAACGCACAGCGTCTGAAGCTTGTGATTCCCAACTGCACTGCAATCCTGCGAGAATCGCTGGGTTTCAATTAGCCATGCTACAGACTCAGCACGTGCTCGTCAACCAGAAGCACAGCGACATCACGGACTAAAATAAACAGAGAGAAATGCCCCATTCTCTCAGGCTTTACCACCAAGACTTCCATCACTTCTAATTTTTCCCTTTTAATTTCTCTACCTCCTTTTTCTCCCCACGCACAGAACAGAGATGCTATATTGCCCCGGCCCACTCCAACTACCCAGGTACGGAGGTGTTTCCATCACATGGCATCATTCACACCCAGAAGAGGAACGTAACACTTGCCTCCATTTTTTCAGATGAAACAACTGAGAAATAACACCCCCCTTCCCAGATCAACACGGCCTACCGTCGGCCAGGCCAAAACCCAGATGCTTCCCGCCCACGCTGAGCGGGGCCCCCTGAACCCCTGTTTGAAGAGCCGAGGCTGGAAGCTGAGGGGGTGGAAAGAGGTCCTGAAGGACGTGCCGAAGACGTCTCAGGAGGGACACTCCTGCTTTTCGCAACCATCATTTCTAGAAACGGCCTCCCCTCAACTCCTGTACCAAAGGACATGAATTTTCCTAATTAAAATAACAACCACAGTAACATGCGGATAACCCAGGGAGAGGCTGATGGGATGTCAGCAATAGGAAAAGTTTCCCGAGTTCAAGGACGGGGCAGACACAGCACAGTGACCTACCCCGCGAAGGGGCCCGGCCACTCCTTTACAGCCTGCTTCCATTTTCTGTTATAAATAATTCAGAGTTTTCTTTTTTTCTTAAATATCACAGAACCAAGTCAGAATCTCTATGTGAAGGATTCTGCTGTGTCCCTCTCTGCCTCCCCAACCGGCCCAGGCAACCAGCTCCCAGGAGAACCACCCCTCAAGCTTTAACATTTATTCCTTGACATTTCAAACTATTTGTTAGGCAGAGCTGCCTTCTTGAGATCAAAGTCGGAAAATCTCGCCTGGAACTCCCACTCGGCCCTGCCCAACCGTGACAGAGAGGGTCCCTTAACCCCCGAGCATCTGCTTCCTTCCTCACCCGGAGAAAGCCACCAGCCCTCAGCCGAGCAGCGGCTCCCTCACTCCCTCCTACCACCTTCCCCTTGCTTTCAAGCCTTCCAGCATTCGGGGGGCAAAGGTGACTCTCCCCCAGTGAGTCACCGAGACACTCAGCAGAGGGAGCGGAACCCGAGGACCGAGAGGTGTCCCCGCGCGGAGGCAGCAGTGAGCGTGGGGGCACGGCGCGTGGGGCACGTGCCAAGGCAGGCAGGGTGTTCTGTCTCAGCTCGGATACAGGCACAGAGCAAGGGAAGGCAACTTACCCCGTCCTTCTGCGGGCCGCCGTGGTGGCGCTGGGCTCCAGGTCTTCGCTTCCGTGTGCCACCGCCAGGTGAGGCCGCCCCGCCGGCCCGGAAGGCAGCCAGGTAGAGGGCTGAAGCCTTGGGCTCTTACGGGAAATGACTTACCACCGTCTTCTGAGGCATCTTGGTGAAGGGGCCCTGTGCCTGCCCGGCAGCTCCCTGGGCGTTTCTGCCTCCACCAAAGCAGAGGGCGGGGCAGGGGTGGAGCAGGGGCGGAGCCTGCGGCTGGGCGAAGGTGTCCTGTCTGTAGTTCTTGGCGTGGGAGGGAGGGCTGGGGGCTGGTTACCACGTCCTGCCTGGTTCTTCTTCGTAAAGCTCCTGCCACACGACGGGCCGGAGCGCTCCTCACCTGTGCCTGTCAGCCTGCTTACAGGTGCCGAACGGAAAGCAGTCTCCGCCCCAGCAGACTCGGAACACGGCGGGGCAGAAAGACGTGAAGAGCCTCCCAGAGCCTCTCACGTCCCTGCGTGCACTGAGAGCCTGCGAGAGGTGGCTGTTCCGCGCAACGGTCTCCGAGCTACTCGATGGGCTCTTAGCACTTTGTGAGACTAAAGGGAAGCGCTGCGGCGGCCCCCAGAAAGAGGGACACTTGGTCCCCACAGCATTCACCTAAAAACTGGAGTAAGAGCGACGGGTTTCTCTGCAAGTTGGGGACTGCAAACTGGGCGACAACCGTACGTACTACAGAAGCGGAGGCTTTGCCCAGAAAGGCCACCAATGCACGTGGACCAGCAGCTGGTCGAGTGGTTAACCCAGTGGAATGAGGAAGGCGGCCAAAGGCATCGTCCTGAAAGCGTGCAGCGGGGTTACGCTGACCTTCTGGACGACCAGGCAGGCCATTCGGTGTTAAAGACCCTGGGTGGCCACTGTCTGTCATGGCAGCGAGAAATGTCACATCGGCGGCCTTAAAGACCAAAGGATTCGAGAGCCATTCAAACAGGGACGCGGGGTTTAAATTCCCCCAGGAGGGGCGTTCTCGGACTACGCTGCATCCTGGCGGGGCCTCCGCTGCTCCTCGCAGACCAAGTTCTCACTGGCCGGCTCTGCCTCCGCCCCGCTGGAGTGAAAGGCTCCGGTCCAGAGCTGCGGCCCTCGAGTGGGAATCACCGGAGCGAGTCGGGGGTCCTGGCTGCACCCACTCGGCCAGCCCGAGCTGTCAGAGGCTGATGCTCGCGACAAAAACCGTGCTGAGATTTCTCCTCCGGCTCGCTGTCATGTGAGTTTTCTCTCAGGATTAACACCACCAAAGGAACGCTGACACTCTGATGTACATGTAAGACACTGGCTGGATTCGGTTAGCAGCTAGCCTGTGTTCTGGAATTTTCCTTCTCCCTGCAACTGTGGGTAGCAGGGCCCTGGTCGCAGACCTGAGGACTCACTCTTCCCGACTTCGGCAGCGGGAGGGCAGATCTGGGAGACTGCCGGTCTGGCTGGTGCGGCCAGTGCCCGGCAGGACTGCACGGGAGAGCTGTGCAGGCCAGGGTCTGCTGGGTCATGGGTCCAACCCCTGTCAGCTTCCAACTCTCTGTGTCGCATGCTCCCGGCGCCCTCAGGAACCTGGCTGTGTGAAGTGAACACCCCCCAGGCCCGTGCGGCTGAAAACAGCCGCATCACAGGCGCTGTGCACCGACGCCGGTCCTGCTACGGCACGGCTTTCCCTGAGAGGTGCGCCTGGGGCCGGCGCCCCCGATATTTGCTCGAAGGCTGCTGCCAGCCTGCCGAGCGAAGACCGCTGTGATGGATTCTCAAACAACACGAGGGCTAGAAGAGACCAACGCTAGCGAGAGCTTCCCAGTACCAAGCTGGTGGCCTTCCAGGCACCGTGAAAGAAGTACCTGGGCCACGCTGATAGCAATGAAGCCCCTTCACTGGGAACAGGTCCTCGCCCTGCTCACTGCAGAATGGACTTCGGACAGGAGAGGGGAGGCCACGTCTTTTTAGGGGAAACAGTCCGATCGCTCCAGTGAGGCCCCCAAAGGCAGAACCAGGCTCCGTTTTGCTGCCACGATGACAGCTATGGGTGGCAGAAACTGAGAGAAAAGGGGAGCCACAGACACAAGTTGTTTGTCACCGTTAGCCACCAAGGCCTCCAGTGCCCCTTACCAAAGTCAGGTGTGGTGGGGCTTTCTGAGCGGCAGGACGCTCTGCCCCTCAAACTCTGCCGAAGACACAAGCCAGGGGCCACGGCCCTGGATCTCACGCCGTTGGGCGGCCTCGCTCCTCTGCCCCCCAAGCCTCCCCACAGCTGAGTGGGAGTTCTGACCCGCCCTCCAGGTACTCAGACGTCACTCAACATCACTCTCAGCGGTCAAGGGACAATTGCTCAATGTCTGTGCCTCTCGGAAAAGCCAGCTCCATTCTTCTTGCCCCATGCGCCTCTCTCTGCCCTCCGCCCAATCAAAGTCAGGTTCACCGGCATCAGAGAGGCCTGGAACAGCTCCCGTTTGCACAGGGTCGTGGGCAACCGCTGCGACCTGGAGACACCCAGGGCTGCCTCTGGCACCGTGTGGGAGGCTCACGCATCCCGGTTTCTAGGCTTAAGTTTCACCGACGCCCTCAGCCAGGACTTCTCTACAGCTCTGGCTGTTCTCCGGGAGTTCGGTGATTCCGCCTTTCCTCTCTACCTCAAGTAGCTCCGATTCCTTTCCGAATGGGGCCTGCGTGGGCCTGGTCAGGACCGGGGCTGGAGGCCTCTGACACGGACTGAGCCATGGGCATCCTCTGTGTGCCCGGGTGACCCGTCCTCTCAGACAGCCCCCTGCCCCGTCAGAGGAGGGCCCCGGGCGCGTCTCCTCCCCCCACCTGGGGCGCGCACACACTTGAGCAAGCCGTGCACACCCGCCTCCACGCCCAGGGCGGGGAGGCAGACGGGCCCTCTCAGGTACACACCAGACGGTCCCGACCGGAGAATGTGACCTGACGGGAAGGGACGGGATGCAGACAGGTCTTCGACCTTATTCCCCTGAGCAGGAGCTCAATTCCCAAGGGGAAGGGGGGGTCCCTTGAGGACAGTGTACCTCCCAAGGAGGCAGAATTGGGTACAATCCCACCCAAACGGGCCTCAGCATCCTGGTGGAGTTTCTGAGTCACCCCGACAGCAGACGAGGGGCCTTATCTCCTGCCAGCATGTCTCCTTCGAGTCGCTTTTGGGTCCAAGTAGGATTGAGGGAAGAGGCTTACTCAGCTCCGGGGCGCACTGTCAGATCTCGACTGTCTTCCCGGGAGGCGGGAAGTGCAGGGGCGGTAACGAGATCTCTGAAGGCAGATGCTAACTCAGAGCTGTCCAAGGAAAACGAGGCTGCAGGCAGCTCCCCCCGCGCCCAGCGCTGGCGTGGGAACGCCGTGGGTGAGCAGAGCTGGGAGGGCGGCAGTAGGGCTCTAGGCCCGCTGGGCAGTCCGGGCTCCCCACCCTTTGTCCTCCAGGCTGCCCTGTCACCCCCGCTCTGTCACCCTGAGGAGCTGTCCTTCTGCCCCTCCCCAGGAGCCTCAGAGGAGCCAGGGCCGCCCCTCCCTGCTCCCCCCTCACCTCACTGTCCCCTTTCGGTCACCCCGGCAGCACCACCTGTGAGCTCGGGCAGGAAACCTGAAGGGACCAAGCCCTCTGCCGAATCCACGTCCAGCCTCGCTCAGGAGGCTATGCAGCCGTGAAGTCACCCCGCCTCGACCTGCGCAGCCCCGTGCTGTCTCCTTAGCATCACGCCCTGCCTTGCTCCTTACTACCACCGTATCTGAGGTGCTTCTGCTCCACCCATGCCTGGCCTTGACCTTCGGGAACTGGGCTGAGCCAGTGGAGGTGTGGTATACCGCGCCAAGGTCACACCTGTGGCTGGGAGGTGGCGAGGGTGTAGCTGCTGGGAGCTTGGCTGCAGGAAACTATTCCCACACAAGAAGGGGCAGACGAGGCAGCCCGAGGCGACCTCCAACTTACACACGCTTGGCTTGTGCTCCTTCCCGGGGGGAGGAGCACGCGGCTGAGCTCAGGCAGGCCAGGAGGCCTCCGCGGTGAGCTGAGGAAAGTTCACACGGTGTGGAGGTCCCTCCCTTCCTGTCTGAAGCCGCTCACACCTGCCCGGACCAGGCAGCCTCGCCGGTCAGTCACCCTGAGAATCGGATGGCTCTTCCCACAAGTCCTCCTCAACACTGCAGGTGCCGCCCCCGTTTCTGGGGTCCCACCCACTGGAACCAGGTGATGAATCTTAGGTCTGAGACCAACCGCACTGTCAGGCAGCCAACCGCACCGAGGGTCCCCAAACGCTAGGGAGGGTGAAGGACAGACACTGTAGACGGTCTTTTCTGGGAAGTCTTTAAAACCGCCCTGTTCAGGTGATCACAGAAGGACTCCAGGGACGGCATGCAGCCCCGAGACCCCTGAAAGACTTCATCTGGGGCGTGAGGACGGGCGTCTACGGGCGTGGAGCCCCCAGGACGGCAGGACGGCCGAGAGCGCTCCGAGCCAAGGAGGCCCGGTGTGCGTCCTGCCAGCGTGTCACAGCTGTGAGCACCCGGGTAGTTACGGACTCCAAGCCTCAGCCCCCCGGCGGGGACAGCACGCCTGGCTCTCAGGAGGGGCTTCGCAGTTCGACATCCAGGTCCATACGAACGCGCCACAGACAGCCTATTTTGTGGAGCTCGGCAACCACTTCTAGGACCTGGTCCCACAACCCGAGAGGGAGAGCCGGGTCCTCTCCGGACTGTGCCCCGAAACAGCCCACACCTTCTCAAGGGCACAGCGAGTCCCCCAGCCTCGCCGCTTCAGGGACTGGGGCTCAGCCAGCACCCCTCAACCCCTCCAGAATGAAGATGCACAGAGCACAGGGCAAGAACATCGGGTTCATGGCCTCTGTCTGCTGAGAACCTCTGTTGCAGAACCCCCTAGGGCCCATCACGGAAGATGAAGTCCAACAAAGCCGCTGCGAAACTGTGGGGGAGGTTCCAAACCCCGAAGGCCAGGGGCCGCCGGTGCGCTGAGCCTCCCTGCACGCAGCCGCCATCCTCCCGGGCCCAGTTCAGCTCTGCAGGTCCTCCTGTGCCAGCCCAACTGCCCGGGAGCCTCTCACGGCGGCCTGGGTACCACGGGGCCTCAGCACCCGGCAGGCAAGCACGGAGAACAGAGTCCTGCACGCTGAGCCTGCTCTCCAGCCTCGCCCGGCCCGGCTCTGCCCCGCAACTTTTCCGCGCTTCCCGCCATCCGCCGTCACCTCCGCTGCTGCTACTTCAGACCGTCCGGACTCTGCTCCTGTCGGTCTGCTCACTGGCAGCCTGAGGCCTTGCCTCCCACTTCAGAGGCAAAACAGAAGCCACCAGACAGGAACCCCTTCGCTTCCTTACCCCCACACCTCTAAACCCCCATCCTTCCCTCTTCCTCCCTGCTACACAGGGGCGCTCAGCCCCTCCTCCGAGTCCAGCGTCTTCCCTCCCATCTCCTCAGGGACCACGCCTGGTCATCGTCCCTACTCCCAGGACTAGCGGCCTCTCGCATCGAAAGAAATCAAAGTCTCTCTCCTACTAACAAAGAAATGCTCCCAGTGGTCCCAAAGACAGTCCCCATTCTCGGGACACCCCTGGATCTGCTGAGAACAGGAGAATGCAGAGCCCCATCCCCAGGTCGCTCCAGTGGAGGGGGGGGCTTCCCTGGGGAGGCGGGGGTGAGGGGGGTCAACCAAACTAGACTTAAATAGATTAAGTAAACGGGGTAAGGAGAACAGCACCGACCTAGCCCGATCAGTTCCAAGGTGGACCTCACCTGGAGCTCACCCACCTTACTTTGCTGTCTCACCTTTCCTGCTACGTCGGTGAGTTCACACCGAGCCTGCCGGAGCCTGGTGAAGGGTCCAGTGCAGCCAGGAACCCGTCCCCCGCCCCTGACCTCCACTCTTGCTCCAAATCTCCCACAGGCGGAGTCCCTGCCTCGTCAAAGGAAGATACTAGGAGTTACAGAAGGCATTCCAACCTTCCCATCTCGGACTGGGCCCGGGAAGCCAGAGCGCCAGGTGGGCCCAGCCAGCATTCTGTTCTCAAGACGACTCCGGGACTCCTTTGCCACGCCGCCCACCAGCAGCCCGCACCAGACCCCCAGGAGAGTCTGGCCCACCTGAGCGTGTTTGGGCGGGTGGGGGTGGGGTGTGAATGCTCAGCAGCTTGGCCTGGAAAGCCTGGAGCCCGATCCGGGCACGGCCACCTTCCCAAGACCCACAGGGAAGAGACAAAACCACTCCCACCCCACTGGCTTGCTGGTGCATCGAAGACAGCAGGTCCCGCAAGCCCACGTGTCCCGGGCCCCGACACGCCAGCTCTGACGGAAGGGTCTCCGTAAGGGGAAGGGTCTCCGTAAGGCGTGGCCGCTCGGACTGCACAACCACCCCAGCTTCCACGGAGGCGAGGGTCTCAGTCACCTGAGCAGCGTCTGGGGAGTCAGGTTTGAATCCTGCTTCTGCCTCTTGAGCTGTGTGACCCTGGGTGAACCACTCAACCTCTCTGTGCCTCTAATTCCTTAGTAAGATGAGGACACACTTCACTGGATGAACTTCGCCTATCTGAAGGAGTCTCAACCAAAGCAACCATGCAACAGATAGTAAACGCCTTTGCTAAAAGGACTTGAGCTAAGAAACTTCTTTAAAAGATTAACAGTAAAATGGGGGGGGGGGGTGGGTAGCTTAGAAATTTCTGTATCTTCAGTATTCTCTGCAAAATTGCCAAATAAGAGGTCCGACCCAGTCATTTCATTAGAAAATAAAGTGTTTATTAAGAAACTAGACACTGAACACTCCTAGGAGTCTCTGTGGGGACACGGCGCCCCACTGTCATAGCACAAGGTGGGCAGGGCGGCAGAGGGAAGGGGGCTGGGGCGGGTGGAGCCGGGAGGCTGGAAATGAGGTAATGATTACAATAATTAAAAACATCACCCTCAGGCTGACGACTCCTTAAAGCCACACTCAGGAGGAGGCCCTGGCCCAGAGGGCCGGCAGGGCACGGCGGGGACAGCCCGCCGTGACGCGGTGGGGGCAGGACGGCGGGGGCCGGGAGGGGCCGGGCGAGCACACACCTCACGGCCCTGGATAGACGCTGCGTCCCCGTGTGATGCCCCGGACACTCAGGCGCCTGGAGGCCGCCCCAGATACTGGGCAAGAACTCGGAAAGCGTCCCATCTTTACACCCCACGGGAGCGTCTGCGGAGCCAGGCTGGGCACCCGGCACGAGGAACCACCATCCCCAGGGCCCAGGGCAAGAACCTAAGTGCGAATCTCCACCCCTGGGTGAGGCTGCCAGAGGCAGGGAGCCTGCGGCCCGCTGCTGTGCACGGCCACCCAGAACTCGGCGGGCCACAGCCACCGCCACTGCGCCCTGAAAGCTCCCCGGGGCCCCTGCTCTGGGCCCTCCACCATCACGGGGCTGCCCGTACCGACTGTCCACGGCCGAGGCACTGTGGGCAGGGGCCACGGGGCTGCCCCGAAGTCCACTCGGCCAACGTGGCAGGCAGCAAATCCGGGAGGGGTTCGGGCCCTGAAACTGTGCCTTCCTTATCAAAGCCGGGGACAGTCATCCCCTCCCTCTCCCCAGGGGTCAAGTTGAAAAGGGGGAAATAACCCCCTCTGTGGGAGAGGGCGGCCACACAGTAAGGCATGAGTCAAAGCAAGCAAGGCAAACACACACATCGACCAGAGACCCGGATGAAACTTCCACTGGCACCATGAGAGGGGCTGGAGGAGGCCAAGCGTTACTTCTCTTCCCCTTCACGTCCCGTTGGCCTTGAACTGGCGACTCCATTGGGTTCCGAACGTTCTCAGAGTCAAGAACAAGTGAGAGCGGGGAAGGAACCGATCCCGGGATCACGGACTACCAGGAGGGGCCTCGGCCCCCGGTTCCCCGGCCCCTCGTGTCCTAGCGGGTGGCCAGTTCCCAGGCATGACCGCCTGCAGCCCACATGTGTCACAACGGCAGGTCTAGGGCCAGGGGGGAGGCCCGGAGAAGCCCCCTCTCCAAGGAGTTCTCTAATACCGCACTCGCTGCGAGCCGCTCCAGAGAGAAGAGGAAGTGGGGGAAACTGTGTCCAAAAAAGTGTACGGGTTTCTCCACCAAAAAAAAACAAAGCACAGAAAATGACTGGTTTCCATTCTTTCCTCTGAGACCTAATCTGGTGCCAACGCCTGGGCCTGGCTCCCCCTCCTCTCACCGCACCGGCTCCACCTCTGCTTGGGCGCTCTTCCCCGCTGCAGGCCGCGGGCGACGAGGTGACTAGGACGTGAGCCGGGGAGACCCCACGCTTCCAAGCAGGGCCCGCGAGGCCGGCGCTCGGCTGGACTTCAGCAGGCTTTCTTGTGCTGGTTGGGTTGTTTTGTAAAGCTCGAGAAGGGCTAGTGTGTTTAAAAGACGGTTCCTGGTGCACGGGTTTTGAATTCTCTTTATTGGCTCCGAGGACGGCGGCAGGAGCTGCCTCGGAGGCCAGACAACAAGGAGCACAGTGAAGACTGGAGGGAAGGGCGGCCCTGCCAGCGGCGGGTGGGAAGACACCCGTCTCGGCGGTGGTGAGGGTGCGGGCGCCGGCCGCTCATGCAGTTTCTACTTAGCATCCCCAGATCCAGAGAGAGCAACGCCTAGCTCTCCAGCCTCTCAGAGGGCCCAGCCTACCCCGGTGACATCAAAACAGGGAGGCTCAAAAGGAGTTTTTAAAAGCCATGACGTCCTTTGCTGAAATAAACATTGACATCCTCAACATAGATGCCATGGTTAAGAGGCTTGGAATGTCCAGGAAGGCTTATTGGATTCAACATAATTTCTCTGAAACCTATAAAAAAAACAAAAACAAAAACAAAACAGAAAAACAGAAAAAAGCAAAATAAAGTAAAATCCAAACCCCCCAAAGAAGATCAAAACTGGGAGGGGAAACAGAGAGGGCGCTTGAAAAGGGGGAAGAACCGGAGATATGGATACAGATATACTGGAAACAGCTAAATGAACTGTCAGCGAAAGGAGAGGAGGAGGAAATTAACGTAAAACCAAGCGCGGTCAGAGAAATCGGAAACTCCGTTTTGCTGCTGCCTCCCCGAACCGAGGAAGGGGAGTGAGCAAAACGCCGGGGCTGGGCCTTGGCTGGAGGGTGAAGAGCGGGAGCGGCCTCCTCTGGGTGGGGGAGCCCCTGATGGCGAGCTGGTGCGTAGGCGGAGACTGGGTGAGAGTGCTGGGGCGCCGGGGGGCTGCGAGGCGGTGGGGGGATGTTTCTCAGAACTCACATTCTCAAGGGACACTGGGGGGCCATTCCTGGTCCGAGAAGCTGGAGTCGTCCGGACCACCCCTGACCGCACCGGGGAGGGGGCGGTGCTCTGCACGCCCAAGCCCACCTGCTCTTTCTCCCTGACTTTCTCATCTCATTTCTCCAGGTCAGCAGAAGGTTTGGGCAGTGATAACTAACCCCTCAGCCTTCTGGGAAGGTCAGGTCCCACAGGGGATGGGCAGCCCCAAGCACGGAGGACAGCTCGGCCCCTCTCTGGCCACACTGCCAGGGCCCGAATGTGGGCGTTCCCAACCGCATCTCCAAAAGGAGGTTTTTCTGTCAACGTCAGGTCCAAATGAGGTTGGTAAGATGATGTGTGCAGAGGGTGTGTGCTTGCACCTGCGTGCAGACACGCGCAGCGCCTGCCTGCCGGTGCGGAAAAGCTGTGTGCAGGCACGGGGAGGGCGCCACAGGCAGCTGCCCTCTTCCTCACCCACGCGGGTCTGGGACGCTCGCTGGGAGCCCGCCCTCTGCAGGGAGCGGGGCAGATGTGGAACGCTGGAGGGAGCCGCTATGGCCTCGTGTTTGGAGGGAGGGTCGGTCTCAAGCTCAAGGCAGGACGGGGCTGCGACAGCCTCCCTGTGCTGACCGGACGGAGGGCTCCCTGGGCCACGGTCCTGCTCCAGCCCCTCAGACACCCCCCACTTAGGGCCTCTGAAGCGTCCTCCTCTGGAAGAATCGCTCACCTGAGGGGCGTTGGGACCAATCCCACAAGGGCCCCTGGACCTCCCCCAGTCCTCTGGGACATATGGAGACGTAATGAGGTCTTGAGATCTTAAGAATCAACACTGGTGGGGGGAGGGGTCTGTTCTGCATTCAAAAGTCAAAGGAGGTAACTCACCATGTGACCTCGGGTAAGACATTTCCCCACTCTGGACCTCAGGTTCCTCATATATATAGTGAGTTGATGGGACTAGATGATCTCTATTGTCCTTCAAGTTTAATATCCCATGATTGTCTATGTTTGAAAAGACCCCTGGCAGGAGAGGCAGACACGGGGGAGTTAATGGTCAGTATGGAGCCCCAAGTGCACAAACACAGGGAAGCTGTTTTCTTAAACGCAAAACGCCAGCGAGAAATCCAGGTGTTCCCAGCTCCTGCTCTCACACTGCTTTACCTGTAGGGGCGCCTGGTTTATTTTAGGCACAAAATCTAGATACGTTCTCCTCTCCATACGGCGCGGCACTGAAGAACTGCCCGAGGGAGTCAGGGGAGAAGGACCTGCCGTCCGTCCCCATGGCCTGTGCCAGCCCCCTTCCCTAACGTCCAAACCCCGCCCCCCTTCTCGGGCCAGGGTGCCCTGAACTGGTACCCAGCACCGCTGCTCCGGGCGGTTCCCAGGGCTGGAAAGATGGTTCCTGTGACTTGGGTGATGATCCCACAGGTCTCAAGACCCTCTCACTGGCACTTTCTCTCCCACAGAAGAAACTCAGCTAATCTCCAAGAGGAAGACAACCGTACGAGAGAGAGAGAGAGAGAGAGAGAGAGAGAGGAAAAGATGAGAGGGGTGTTCGGCCCCTTACAATCTTTCTTGCCTTAGTTAGGACATAAACACTCAGAACAACAAAAGCTGCTGGCTCCCTGGAGACCCCAGGGCTACAACTCCTGCGAAAAACATCACTACAGCCTGAGAGTGAAGTCTCGCGGAGGCCGTGCAGTGCCCCCAGGCCCCGGAAGGCCCCACGTCAGGCCCACCGCAGGCAGGGCCCAGCCCGTCCCAGCCCCCGCCAAGGTCCCTGACGCTGCCTCCGAGAACACAAGCCTTTTCCCATCTGAGCCGGGACCTGAGGTTTGTTTTCCCTGGAACGCTTTCCCAGGCGCAGCCTTTCCAAGATTCTAGCGCTGGAGCCTGACAGCACACGAGGCAGCGCTCCAAACCCCCCCATCCCTCTCCCTCCTCCTCGCAGCAGCCCCAGAGCAGACGGGAGAACGCATCTGCCGGGGGAGGGCGGGAGAGACCAGGACCGCCACGGACACCGGCGGGGGGCCGAGGAGGAACACACACGCCTGTGAAGAAGACCTCGCCACGCGGGGCCCAGGGGCCCTCGCGCAGCCTTTCCCTCCACTGTCATCAGCCTCCCTCAGAGTGACCCAGCACACGGTTACTGGCAAGCCTTCTGTAATTCAGAACAGAGCCGGGTCTGCAGGCACCGTCTAGGTGCACGTAACCTGAGAGCGAGCCAGAAACTCGAGGGTCATTTTGGGAAAGGAAGGGGAGCTATGAAGACAGGCCAGGGGACGGGGGTGCTGAGCACCCAAAGGGCTGAAAGAGAGGTTTGGGAGCCAATCCCACTGAACCAAAAGCAGGTTGAGTCTTCAAGGGCAAGTCCTTTAAAATTCACTGCAGCCAAAGGAGGACCAGGGCTGGCCTCGGCTCTCAAACCTCCCTGTTTCCCTGACCCTCCCCCTCTCCAGGCCTTCGGCCCCGCCCCCTCCCGCACTCTGGCCCTGGGAGTCTGGGGCCACCGGCTTCCCGGCACCCACCAGTGAGAACAGCCCCCCACTCTGCTGCCCGCAAGCTCTGCACCTGGCTTGGGGCCTGACTTTCCACTCTGCCCCTTCCTCTCCTTATCTGACAGGGTAATTCTATTACCTGACTCCATAAAGCGGTTTGGGTTATGGCCTTGATAAAAGGCCCAATACCGAATGGAGCCCTCTATCGGATTACCTTCCAGCACTTCCTCCTCAGATGTATTTGTCTGTCATCCCAAAGTCCCTCCTCACAGTAATGCGCAGCACTCCCGGGGCAAAGCCCGCGAGAAGGGCCCTCTCCACCCAGGAGGAGCCCCGGCGCCGAGCTCACGGGCAGCCCAGGGACAGGGGAGCACAGGCTCAGCGAAATGCAGGCCCTGGCCCAGAGAGGCGGCAGGAGAGGGCGGCAGGACAGGTGCTGGCCTGGGAGCCCGCTCCGCACCCCAGCCCGGCCGGGCTTTCTGGCCTCCGCCTCCCCACCCTGCCCTCGGGGGTGAGAAGAGGCGAAACCTCTGAGCCATGCAGCGGGCAGACCCGGGCTGAAGCAGGGAGCCCTGAGCGACGCCGAGACGTGACCGCCCTGCCATCGGCCGCATCGCCGACCGCCGCCTGCAGTGACTCCAACACCCCGTGTCTGCACGAGGTTGATACCGTCAACTCCACTTCACGTGTGGGCAACTGAGGCTCCACGGTATTTTTAAAAAACACCCAACTTCACTCTGTGGCAGAGTGTGACAGAGAATCAGGCTCTTCGTAACCCCAAAGCCCTTATCGTGAACAACTTTGCCACAAAGCTGCCTTTTGTTGAAAATCAACATCCAGGAAAGAGGCTGAAAGGGAAGTCAAGGCCGCAGTGGCTGGAATGTTCTCCAGGGAAGGCAGGGCCCCGAGTCCGCTGCCAGGCACCCCCTCCCCGGCTGGGCCCAGTCTCACCCTCCCAGGCTGCTTGGGTCCCCGCACCAGCTAGCCTGCCCCCGCTCCCCGCACTCTCACAGTTACACTCTGCCTGTGTCGGGAACTCTACCTAGACACCGAGTCCTTTATTTTGATGTTACTGCTAGGGGCTCGGCTTAGCACGGATGAAAAATAAAGCTCATGAAAAAGAGAGGTGACAGTGGGTGCGGCGAGAAGAGCGGCTGCTCGGGTACAGCCGCCCCCACGGGAGAGCGCGGAACGTCAGGCTCCGCGCTCCGACTCCCCCGCCAGCGCCCTCCCCAGGCCACGACGGGGGCGACGAGGGGCAGAAACGAGGTACTGTGGAGACGAAAGCTCCCTCAGCGACACGCATCTTGCTTCCTGTCGTGCCTCCCCGAGGTCGGGGGAAGGCCACCGAGGAGCCCTGACGGTCCCTGAACACGGCTACGGTTGCGGCTCCCCGGTGCGGCTGCTGCCCTTCACAGTCGAGTCCTCTCTTCTGCGGCCGGCAGACACGACACAAGGCCGGCGGCAGGACCCAGGCGGGCGAGGCCCAGCCGCCCAGGCTCATCAGCCACAGACTAGCTTGCTCAAAGCCCTGGGATCTTCCCCTCTGCTGTGCTGAGGTTGCCTGCAAACTGAACCTATAGCCCACAGGTGGCTCTGACTCGTGCTCTTTTTCAACACAATTTTTTTCAAATTTTTGACTTACTTGCCAACATTTAAAACTTGGGGAAAATCACATTTAAAATATCCCCCTTCTAGCTTCCCGTGAAAATCCAAGGGTTCTGGCAATGCTCAGCCAACACTTCTGCACAGTAACAGCCAGCGAAGCGCAGTGGCGACCACCCGGTTCCGTTCCCAGCAAGAACCGTGCTGGAGCCCGCTCACAATGCTGCCGCTCGGGAGAAGGCGGCACTCGGATCTCAGGTGGCAGCGACCTTGACACAGACAAGGCACGTGACCTAAGGCCGTCATGTGCCAGCCAGCAGGACTTCCTGGGGCCTGATCTGGCCCAAAGCATCCCCCCACCTTACGACGGCGTGCCACAGAGGGTTCTAGAGGACGCCGGAATGAGCTTGGAACCGGAGTATCCCCCGTGTGTAAGTGCGGTGAGGAGTATTGGACTGGGACCCCAACTTCACCGTGCAGCGCCTCTGCCTGTAAAGCTGCCTTGGTGCTGCTGGGAAGGTGAGGGATGAGATTCCTGCCTCAGGCGCCCAGTCCGGTTCCAGCAGAGCGCAGACGCTGGGAGGGAGGGGGCTCAGGGGATCCCGCCCGTGGGAAGGAGTCACAGCGGGAGGGTGTCCAGGCCTGGGTGAGATAAAAGGTCACTGCGATTCTCAGACCAAAGCGGAGGGTCGTCCCTGAAGGATCCCGGAGGCTCTTCCGATGCCTCTCCGACAGGCATTCCCAGGCTCACCGCCCGGAGGAGAAGGAGGTCGTGGGGCCCCACACTCGGCCTCAGTACGACCACCCCACCGCCGCGCCGGCCTTGGCTGAAAGGGGGTGGTCCCAGAGAAATGCCTCCCACCCCAGACATGGATGAGGAGGCCTCCTAGAGTCAGCACGCTCAGAAGCCACGGCGTGACACCAGTCACGGGGCAAAGCCTGCGAACCGTTCTCAGAAGTAACTGCCCTAGGGGACAACCTGTGACGCTGGGGCAGAGGGGAGGGCCTCGGGGACGGCCCTGCTCCACCTGCACGCCCCTCTCCGCACTTCCAAACTCCCGTCCGCACATTCGGCAGATCTTGTCCTTTCTTATTTCTTTTTACTCTTTTCAAACGTTGGACATATCTGAAATACAGAGAGTGCAGAGAAAACCAAAACTAGGTGCCCACCACCCAGTATCCACTTACGATTTTGATACCTTCTGTGCCAGCTTTTGAAAGAAACGACACATCACGGCTGAGGCTGCGAGCCCGGGAGGAGCCCGCCCGCGATGCCGTTCCCGCTCCTGCCCCTCACCGGGCAGCCACTGCCCGAAAGAGACGGCCGCCCTTTGCAGGCATCGCTTAATGATGTGGCGCCATAGTCACGTACCCATAAGCAAACCTGGCCCTTGTTCTGCCTACGTTTGAACTGTACAACGACATGTTTTCTAGATCAGCCTGTGTGGATACGTGCAGCTGTCACTCATCGTCCTCACGGATGTAGTCTACAGCACGAAAATACTGCAGACTGAATCATCTGCCTGGCCTACCAACGGACAGTTATTTCCATTTCGTCATTATCTCCAAAACGGTTGCAATAAATACCGTCATACAAGGTAGGCTCGTGCGAGATCTCTCTGCAGCAGTAGCTGGCAAACTTTTCCTATGAAGGGCCGGAGAGTGAGTATTTTAGGGTTTACAAATTACAGGGTTTCTGTTGCTACCAAATTCTGCTGTTGTAGCCTCAAAGCCACCACAGGCAACACATACATACATACATACAAACATGTGTTTCAATAAAACTTTGTTTACAGAGACGGGCAGGAGCCAGGTCTGGCCCTGGCCCATGGCCACTGTCTGCTGACCTCTGCTCCAGGGGCGGGTGAGTCAAAGTGTGGGCGTGCGGCCCGGCGGCAGCTGGGAGTTGGGTAGAAATGGAGACTCCCAGGCCCACCAAATCGACACCTGCATTTTAATAGCAACTGAGGTATGTTCTGTGCACAAGAGTGTCTGGAGCGCATGGAGTTCTGCAGAACCCTCCAGAGCGGAGCCCCTGTCCTTGCTTTTCACCCCCAGACTTGGAGCCAGGAAGGAGGGTGAGTGCGCCCTGCTTAGCACCCGTCTGTCCCTGGGCCACGTCCAGTCCATCGGGCTGAGAACCTGGGGATTAGGCCCAGCTCTGTGTCCCTGCGTGTCCCTGTCACCGCTCTGTTCCAGCAGAGGGGGTCCGCTAAAGTATGAACTCACTACGCCATCTTGACCAGAGCTCAATTATTTTTCTTTTTTTCTACATTAGAGAAGAAAATATGTATTTTCTTTGTTCCCTTAACTGGCGTCTTGAATCCCGTCTCCAACATCCGTCGTCAATGACTTCCCATCCCCCCGGCATCTCCCGTCAGCCCTGTTCCCTTCCCCCTCCTGCAACGATCCCTGTGTGGTCCCCCGTACCCTCGGCTGTGCGCACAAGGACCAAACCCACTCGGGCCACCTTCCCGTCTCGCACCCAGGGCAGGATGCAGCGGTGCCCTCTGCTGGGCCAAACCATCCGCTATCTCCCCATTTCCTCAGTTCCTTTAGGTAACAACATTTTGCATGATTCGATTCCAAATGTACCTTCCACCGTCTCATACACCACTAGTGCTCAATTCTCCCCAAATGACTTTGATCCCCTCCCCAGAAACCGCCCTCCTGAAGGGCACTTGGTGGCTGCCCCGTACCCATCTGGTCACTCTCCCTCCCTCTTCAGCCTGAGCATTCCAGCGTGCGGCGTCTCGTCCCCCTCACATCCCCACGACACCTACGATGCTGTGCCCCCCCGGCCATCTTCCCACCTTTCTCCTGCCCTTCTCCCTGTGGGCCTCTCTCCCTCCGCCTGCACCTGTGGCCTCCCCATCCTCTCACCCCCGACTGCTCGACCTGTGGTTCCCACACTGGCAACGACAGCATCTCCCGAGAGCCTGCTGGAAGTGGAAACTCTCAGGCTCCACTCCAAACCCACTGCGTGGAAACCTGCATCTCAGCAGACGGGTCAGGGGGTTCCCACGTTCGCTCGAGTGTGGGAAGTGCCCCTCCGGTCACCTCCCGCTCTCCCTGCGTCCCCCTGCATATCCCGTCATTGCCGTCCGCCTCCAGGGCGGTGACACCTAACCCTGTAGCCCCAGCCATGGACCTTCTTTGCATCCTCACGACGCCAACTGGCCACTTGGCAGTTCTGCTGCTGTGCATCGTGGCTGCAAACTCAGTGTTTCTTCCCGTTACCTGGAACCGCTGTAAATGCACAGACTACAGCGAAACCTTTCCTTCCTTTCATTTCTCAATTAGATCTTTTTAAAAGCCTAACGGCCGACGTCTGCAAGCATCTGCACTCGCGCAGGCAGTGAGCTCAGCACCGCGATGGACTTCCCGCCTGGCCTTCACAGCGCCCGTGACGTGAGAGCCGTCGTGGCCCTGGCTCGTGGTGAGGAAACAGAGGGGCAGACGGGCTGCCCTGCTCACGAGCCACATGGGCAGGTCAGAACCCGGGCAGGTCGGAACCCGGGCAGGTCTGAACCCGGGTTTCCTCCCCCCAGCTCCTGCACCCCAGCCCGCCGTGCTGACGCCCAGGCTGCAAGCACACCCCCCAGCTCTTCCTATCTGCCACCTGACGGACCAGGATTTTCACAAACAGAAATCCTGTTTTTCAGACCCATGTGACATGACTTGCGTGTGCGTGCGAATCTGTGTAACAATGTGCCATGTTATTTTGGGGTCTACTCTAAAAGCTTGGCATTTGAGAAGCATTTCTTCTTCTAAAAACTTTAAATAAGAATTATGTTAGTCTCGAATTAACTCTGTGAGGCAAGGGAAGGAAAATCTGCTCTCAATGTCAGTGCCTCCGACCCCTACGTGACCACAGGCCGTCCCAGAACCAATCCTCAAGTCCGTCTGCTACGCCGGGGTGCCTGGCTTTCCTCAGGGTCACGGCCACACTGTCGAGGGCCCAATGACAAAAAGGCAAAGGCCAAAGTCTGGCAGGAAATGGAATCAGTAAAGTCCGAATCCGTGGGTGGTATCAATTCTAAGCAGATTATCTTGGAGCAGGACCTGGCTAATCTGCAGCTGGCACGTTCTAAATCTATGGCCCTCACAACACTGTAACCCTACGGGTTGCTTGTCTGGCCCCGAACTCCTATGATTAGTGATGACGATGAAGATGCTGAAGAGGCTGATGAAGAGAGGGCAGAGGAGAAGGCCCCACCGTGACACGGACAGAGCAGCAGCCCTTACTCTTTCCCGGGCGCTCCACGTGATGACAGCGTGTGCGCACACACACACACACACACACACACACAGAATAGGTGTGCTGGCTCCGGGCCGTGGAGGGTCTCGGGACAGCTGAGGCCCAGATTCAGAGCGAAGGTGTGTGCCGTGCAGGCCCCAGAGCACCAGCACGCTGCGAGGGCAGACACTGAGGCAGGCTCCGACAAGTGCGGACTCGAGCCCTGGCTTTCCCTGCGCGCCAAATCGCCAGATCACTGACACCGGCTGAGAGCCTCCCACGCTCCGGGACGCTGTGTTCAGAGCCAGACAGAGGGAGAAGGCAGACCGGGATGAGCGACACAATTACTGCCCCAGAGAAGCTCAAAACCCAGTGCCAAGATGTGAGGTGCATACCTTTCTATGCTTACCTAGCTAAGTCTGCAAATACCTGAGTATCAATCTTCTAGAAGCCAAGAAAGGGGGGAAGTTTCAAATCAAGTGGGATCCTCAAACAAACAACGCCGGATCCACCAGGACGAGTGCCCAGAGAGAGGGACCACCCGGAGGTGGGGGAGCTCGGTGTGGCAGTGGTCACACTTGAGGGGAAGGAGGAGGGGGAGATGGTCCCCAGGCAGAAGATGACGGGCTGCACTGCACACGGCAGGAGCAGCACGCACAAGGCATCGCAGTGGGGGTTATGAGCTGAACTGCGCCCCCAAAAGATAACCCAATACTTCAGAATGGGACCGTATTTGGAAACAGCATCTTTGCAGGTGATCAGGTGACGCTCATGAGGGCCGAGCCCCAGTCCTGTTTAACTGTGCCCTCACGAGAAGGGGAAGCTCGGACACGCCGACAGACACACACAGAGCCACATGAGCACAGAGGCAGAGACTGGGGTCATCTGGCCACAAGGAGCGTCCAAGATTGCTGACGGGAAGCCAGCCGAGAGCCGAGGGAGCGACCCTTCACTAGAACCCCAAAGGGAGCCCAGCCCTGCTGGCACACTGGCCTTGGATTTCTGACCTCCGGAACCGAGGCACTGAACTTGCGTTGCACCACTAAACCACCGCGTCTGTGGTCCTTTGTCACAGTAGCCCTGGGAAACTGAGCCAGGAATGCTTCCCCAGGGAAGCCGAGAGTCTGCCGAGGCTGGAACCCGAGGCAGCAGGAGGGGTTAGGAAAACAGCGCCAAGACTGCCTGTGAGTGACCTATCAACACCGGGACATCACCAACCAAATGGCACGCTGTGAATTGAGGAGCAGGGACCGGCACGCGTTGATGGACAGACAGATGAAGGCTGACAGACGGATGGCGGATGGAGAAATGAAGACAGATGATGGATCGATAGATCGGCATGGGCGGATGTAAGAGATTTAGACTAAACGGTGTGTCACCTAATGACAACGGCCTCTCCACTCACTGCGAACAATCACTTTCCAAGTGTTGCACTCTGCTCCCCACGTCCAGTTTTCCGTGCCACCTCCTCCAGCCGCCCCTCATTACACCACACTGAGGGGTGTACCCCCTTTTATCCGAGTCTTCCCCCGATGACGAGGAACAGGAGGAGGGAGCTTCAGTACCCACCGTGCCAACCGGAGCCGCGGAGACCCCACCAGAGCACTCTCCCGCGCTGCACTCGTGCTAATCACAGGCCCCCAGAGGAGTCGAGACCACGACAACGACGACGTCAAATGAGATTAGCCCTGGACTGAGAGGATTTCCTGCCTCCTGTGGCCAGGTGCCGGTGCGCCTGGGAGGGAAAGCCTGGCGGCAGTGGGGTGGGATGGGAAGGGCGCTGCTGGACTCAGGAGCTGAGCTGCAGGGCCCCAGGTGGACGCACAGGGATGCACGGGGACGCACGGGGAGGCGGGAAGGCACTGCCATCGGTCTCCCACAACCGAGTTCCCCAAAGGCTCCCCATCTCCCGGCCGTCCTGAGTGAAACACCGCCCTGGTCGGTGCTCCTGAAGGCTTCTCTCCTCCACCCGCCGCCTACTCCGTGAAGTGGTTTGGGGCGTGAAACCCCTGAGGATATTTCCGGGGCGTGCTTACTTCGGAGGATATTTTAACCAGCACTCCTGAGAGGTGCGCCACTGGCTCTATTTTCGGGATGCTGGTGCGTGTAGCTCGCAGCCCACGCTCTGCCCTTTATGAGGTGCTGTGGGAGTCGTTTCTGTGCGGCCACAGCGTTTGGAGAAGTTATTCCCTCTCCAAACGGCCCGTAACGCACGATGTTTACCTTTGTGCTCTGGCCACAGCCACATCCGCAGGGTCCTCTCCCAGTGGGCACTTGATGGGCTCACCCTGCCACCCGTTTTATTTCCTTACGCTGATTCTCCCCTATTTCCAGACACTGTCTCCCCTTCATTCACATTGTTGCATTGCCTGTGTATGTTTTCGCAAGCACTGTTTGCAATGAGATGGGGTATCACTGAACAGGTAACATTTAGACGTCTCCCCTTCTCCCATATAAATTTCATTTCCCATGCACTGAGCCATGGAGACATTTCCCTGCGAGAGTTACGGGGGCCCCCTCCAACAGACCTTCTGTGGGCAGGGCTCTGACGAGGAGCTCAGGGCACCTCCAAGACCACAGCTGCGAGGCCCGGGCTAGGCTCACAGAATTCTGAATCAGATGAGGAAGGTGGCAGTGGGACGGACAACAGAAGCTGGCCGCTGAACACAAATGACGCTTATCAGAGAGAGAGAGACCGATTTACGTTGTACTATGATAAGATTCAATATAACTAGACATATTTCTAGCATTCTCTGTAATACCCGACTCATTTAAAAACTGACTGAACTGCTGACTTTCTCAGCTCCTGACCCACACACTCGAGGGCTCTGAGTGTGCAGAGCTCACACTGCCTGGTGTTACGATGGTCGTGTCCAGGCATGTGCGGGGCATATACGCTTTCTGCCACTCCCAGTAGAGTGGTCCAGGGGTCGTGTGTGCGGAAGTCCCAGGATTCGGGCACATGTAAGAACTAAGTCAGGGGACATGCGCCAGTGTCGTCATCCTCGTTGTCGAAAAGTGAAAGTACACCCATACCAGTCAGTTACGAGCCCCTGCCTTACGTCCCCCTGGCTCCCCACCCTCCTGAGCCAGCCAGCCCCTCGCCAACTGTGAGAAGCTCCACCAGCCAGCAGGAAGGGCCCTGGCAAGGGCTGGCACAGGCGCTTGCTCACACTGCGCGGTGTGTCTGTAGCTCGGTTTTTTTAAATAATTTTTAAAAACTGAGGTATAAGTCGCTATTGTGAAGTGTATGAGTCACTGGTTTTTAGTACAACTGTCACCCCATGTAGCTCCTGAAATTTTCATTGTTTTCCCACAAACAAACAAAACAAACCGTACCTGTTAGCAGTCGCCCCCCACCCACCTCTCTCCCTTCAGCCCATGGCCACCCCCGCTCTACCTTCTGTCACTATGAATGTGCCTGTTGTGGACAACGCATATCGACGGACTCAGAAAAAACAGAGCGCCCTGTGTCTGGTCTCCTCCCCTCGCAGGGCCCTGCGCTCAGGGCTGAGCGTGCACCGCGCTCGTCAGCACTGTATTTCCCTGGTCGCTCAGCAACAGCCCCCGCCCCGCTGTGCACCACACAGCGTCTCAGTCCGCTTTCCAGCGGACGGACTCATGCACTGGTTCCTCTCTGCAGTCCTTACGAACGACCCTACTGTGAACGTCAATGTACACGTTTTTCCGCACAGATGTGCCTTCCATTCCAGGTGAGTGTGTCTGCCTACAAGTGGAGCTGCCGCGTCGTGCGGCTGCTGTGTGAACGGTTCCGGGGCAGGGACCCGCGGTCTCCGAAGTGCCCGCACCAGGCCACCCTCCCGCCAGCGGTGCGTGCCGGGTCTCCTTCTCCCGCGTCCTCGCCAGCACTTGCAGTTGTCCAGCTGTCCGACTGCGGCTGTCGCCGTGGGTATGGAGGAAGAGCTTCACGTGGTTCTGCGCTTTCCCGACGGTTAGCGAAGCCGGGCTTCTTTTCTGTTTTCATCGGCCACTTGTGTGTCTTTGGAAAAACGTTCCAATCATTTGCCTCTTTTTCAATCAGGCTGTCTTCGCGCTGGGCTGTGAATGTTCCGTATATATCCTGGATATAAACTTCCTTATGGCATATATGATTTGCAAATATTTCTTCCCACTCTGTGGGCTGTCTTTTCACTTTCTTGATGGTGTCCTTCAATGCACAAAAGCTTCACATTTCGATGCGCTCTCTCTCTCTCTCTCTCTCTCTGTGTGTATATATATATATATGTTTTGTTACTCATGCTGTTGGTGGTGTATCTATGGAACCATTACTTAATCCAAGGCTACAGAGATTTGCACCTGTGTTTTCGTCTAACAGTTTGATAGTTTTAATTCTTACATTTACATCTGGGATCCACCCTGAGTTAGTTTTTGTATATGGTGCATCATACAAGGTCCAACTTTATTATTTTGCATGTCTCATCACCATCTGTTGAAAAGGCTACTTTATCCCTAATGAATTGTCTTGTAACTTTGTTGAAAATCAATTGCGTATAAATGTAAGGGTTTATTTTTTAGACTCTCAATTCTATTCCATTGATCCGTATGTCTCTCTTTATGAGAAGTACCACACCATCTTGATTACTCTAGCTTTATAACAAGTTTTAATACTGAGAAGTTTAGTTTCTCCAAGTTTGTTCTTCTTTTTCAATATTATTCTGCTATTCAGAGTCCTTTAAATTTTCATGTAAATTTTAGGGTCAGCATGTCAATTTCTGTGAAAAAATGCAGCCTAGACTTTTTATAGAGATCATGTTGACTCTGTAGATCAATTTGAGGGTAATTCCATCTTAATATTAAGTCTTCCAATCCATAAATGTGCACCAGGTTTTACAGATAATATTTAGTAAAATATAACGTTAAAAGCATATATACTTACGCATTGATCTAATGGCCCAACGTAGGCTGTGACCTCCCACTGTCAAAAACATTCACAGGGGTGGGGGACCACTGTGGCCAGGCACAGTGCAAAAAAAGTGTGTCCCCTCTATGAGGGACACTGTTCCTCTCCAACTGAAAAGCAAGGAGCTGGGCTGTTTCCTCCATTCCTCGGGCTATAAAGAACTCGGGATCATACAGGAGAGCTGTACCGCCATAAAATCTCCAAGTACAGACATAAAAGTTCAGTCAAGGACGGACAATGAAAGACCTCGTTCAAGACCTTTCCGAGTTCAAGCAACCTGACTCTGCCCTCCAGGAACTGGTGACTCTGTGGGGAGTGTTAGTGCGCCCCACCCCCACCCCTCCTGATGAGCTGCCAGGAATGAGGAGGAGATGGGGAGCTCCATGCTTATCAACAGCCCCGTTTTCCACCAAATAGGTCCTGCCAGTTAAGGAAGCTTCAGTATCTCTGCTTTAACACTTAGAATTTTCTTCCTTATCCTGGAGTAGCAAAGCACAGCCACAGACAAATAGATGTACAGTTTCACTGTTAACCTCACATTGAAATGGAAAGAAACAGCTTTTAAAAACCAAGACTCAACAGAAATCCTGAGAGGCTGTGTAAACACACACACACACACACACACACACACACACACCCCACAACAGGAAGAGCAAGACTCTCACAAATCAAAATACCCAGGTCCTAAAAAAAAAACCAAAATGAAAACAAGCAACCCAGGTGAATCTCAGCCTATCACGGCAATCAGGGCCTCTTAAAAAACAAACAAAATCAGACTCCCCGGGCAAAGAGAAGGGGAGGCCAGCAAACAAGTCCAAATCAGACACTTGGTGAGCCGCAAACACGCAGGTGGCACTTTGCAAAACTCTCCAGGGCCCGAGAGAAGGCGTTAAATCCATCGCAGGCAGCAGCCAGCATGCGAATCCTAGTCCCGCACTACAAACACAGGCCAAAGTATGCCAGGGTTGAGAAGGGGCAAGGGGAAAGGATACAAGTCACTGAATTGTCTTACTAATTCTCTACTGAGGCAAGCAAATGTCACCCACTCCCTTGTCTTCCGAGGCCGACAGACAACGGAGCACAAACAGAGCGTTCTGGATCTAAGGGACAGCAGGCAGAGACGAACCGGGAGGTCTAGGCCGGGCTCCCAGTGAGCTGTGCAGCTACGCTCTGAACTGCAGACGCGCTGACCACACCGCTCACACTGCCTGCGCAGAGAGACGGGGCCCCAAAGGGAAGCTGGGCGCTGGTGTGCCTCAGAGCCCCTAGGGAAGAATCTTCGAGGGCTGGCACGTCCTGAGGAATTAATTATTATATACCAGTTACCGTTCTGATGAGAAAACCGTTACTCAGTTACCTCCCAACGTTGCACAGTTACCAGGAGGCGAGGCTGAGATTGGAACCCAGGTGAGATGCCTCTAGCAGCCACACACCTCACTACTACAATACTCCGCCCGTCCAGGAAGCAAGAGGACCATGTAACAAATTTCAGCCACAGACCCACACACTGCTTAAGCCGGTATAACATATGGAAGAACAAACACTTTCTCTGTAAGGAAAAGACAAACCTGATGAAAACCCTCAAGGGAGCAAATAGCCACGAGGGTGGGGGGAACCAACTGCTGTGATATATTTGGAGCTCTTTTCCTTTCTTTCTTTTTACACCAGATTCCACCCAACGACTATTTTTAAAATGGAAGTCTCCATGGCAATTGAAGAGATGTACCATCGTAGACGGGAAACTGGTAAAAAGAGCCCCTTGGAAACCCTTACCCAGGCAAGGGCAGAATCTCTTCCTTGCAGGCAACGCATTCATAAGAAAAGAAAAACAGGACAATGGGTATCCTTCCTAGCCTGTCTGGCTTTCTGGTGGGGGCTGTCCGTTTGCGGGGCCCCTGGCTTGGCTCCAGGCGAGACCTCATCTGTCGTGTCTCTCAGAATCGGTGCCATCCTCTGCCTGGTATGATGCCCTACACCTCCTCCATCACATGCTCCTTCACTCCAAGCTACCCGCCCCCCCATCCTCAAGGTATCTCCTAGCATCCTTGATGTCTCAGAGAGACTGCACCGGAGTACCTCTGATTTTTGGATGGTCCTCAGCTCTTCCAGGTAATATAATGCTAAAACAAAAGGCGCAGAGAACACACGGGAAGATCCCAAGGGACTTTTTTGCAAGTGCCTTGGACAAGAGGAAGGGCGTGGCCCAGAGAATAGGCAGATAAACTTTCATGTGAGCTAGAAAAGGGGAATGCTTTTCATCAATAAAATTTCCAAACGATGCAGCCCAGGAAAGAGACTTTGGAAAGACTGGGAAGTATTCCTTGCAAATGTGTCTCAGTGTGTGCTGCATTGGCCAGAGATGCCAGCACACCGCCAAGCGCGATCAGAACAGCTGCTGGGAAAGAACACGCAGCCCTCATCTCGTGCACATTCAAGTCACATTCGCACCAAGAAAGGTGCACACACTACTGCCTTCCATGGTGCAAAAAGAGACACGAGAAAGCTAGGGAAGGCTGTGGGGGGGCAACATTTAGAGAAAGTCAGTGTAGAAAGAGGGCGAGAGGCCAAACTTAAAAATTCCGTGGGTCTCAGCCTTGACATACGAGGGTGAATAGGAACAACGTCAGACTTGTCGGTACTGAGCTGGGAGAAGGGCTCGTTCGAGTGAGCGATGGTCTTGCCGGCATTCAGCTCCTTGACCTGCAGCAGGGACAGATGGCATGTACCCCAGCATCGGGGTATCCCACATGTGAAATGGCATGCCACTTAGTCCCCCCAATACCTAGCACAATGGCATTTATTACTGCCATCTGACAGGTGAGAAAAGATGAGGCCCCGGGAGCTCAAGCAATGTTTACGACTATGTGGCAGTATCGCTGGGATTTAGATCTCCGTTTCTGGGACTCCACTGCCTCTGCCCTGTCCTGACCCAGGGCTCCTTGCTCCCTGGGGTCCGTCCCATCAGGCACACCCATACCGGTTTCTCCTGAGTGATACTCTCTGGTCCCACCCTGGTCCCAACCTGGTCCCACTCTGGTCCCACCAGAGAGCCCTAAACACGGGCGGCCACATTTCTCCGAGGAGGAACCAGGGACCTTAAGGGCTTGACCTCTAAGTCAGTCCAGGTGTCTGGCAGCCCCACAGAGGCCCATGAAGTAATGATGTCACCACCCAGGATGCTTGTGCTGAGACAAAAGTCTTGTGGGGACAGACTTCCCCTGTCAGTCACTCCAAAGAGCCATCAGTGACTCCATCAGCGGGTCTGGCAGTGGGCCTCTCTCTAGAGCAGTGACCTTTTTCATCTCACGGCACACATAAACTAATTAATAAAATCCTACGGCACACCAAAAAAAATACACTGCATTTTTTTTGCCGATCTGCTGACAATAAAAATAGCTATAACTTGGATTCATTCACACCAGACAGCTACCATTGTGCTGGCTGTCGTCGCTTTTTCATTCGACACTCTGAGGGTAAAGAGGTCCGTGCCCCTGACCACACAGCCAGGAACGGCACGTTTTAAACGCTGTCGTGGCGCACCGGCTGAAAATCGCTGCTCCGGGCCCTGGATGGTGTCGGGCCTGATGTCACACTGGTCTTCGCAGACTCCTTCAGAGTCACCTCATGTCACCCTCTAGATGGGCCCTCCCACCGCAAACGGTGGGCAGGAACTGCCCGTTCTCTGTAAAACCTTAGGCTCCATGCACAGAACGGGCTGCCCCAGCCTGAGGGGCAGGTAACACATCGACTCTGAACCAGCCTCTCCGGCATCCTCCAGCTGCTGGAGAGCCCGCCATTGGCACACCCCACAATGAACACCCTGACGACAACCAAGGACCAGGAAACCACACCGGGAGGCAGTCCCCACCTCTCACCACTGCAAGCCTGGGCCCCGACCCCGCCGATCACAGTGCGAGTCTGCACCTCAACCTCCGCAGCACCCCATTCCCCTTCGACTGAGATTTTCACCCTTGAGCATAGTAACAACCTATCAGAGACGGGGCCGGGGCAAACCAACCGTGGTCTCTCTTCAGATGCACGCCCGGCAGGCACACGGGAGGCCGACCAGCGCGGACCAGGTCTGCCCAGGAGGCCCAAACGTGCGGTGGGCACGGGGGCGCGGAGAGGCAGGCAGGACACTGCGTCACAGAGGAACCCTGCCTTCAGGAGCTTCTCGTAGGACCAGCAATCTCTGGGACCCGTAACACACAGCATCTGTGGCTGTTAAAATAGCCTCTGACTTTAAGAAAGTAAAAATGCTCATCACCAAATCCAGAAGGCAGTAGGGTGAGTGGTTAAACAAGAATAGTTCAGTCATGCAAAAACATTTTTCCCACTACCTCTTACCGTTAATTATTCTAGGCTTTTCCCTCCTTCTCTCACAGGCCCTCCGTAAGAGTGAACCTCGAGAAGGGGGTTTGAATCGCACGGTGACAAAACCGCTGCGGCTATTAGCTTCCGCGTCTCAGGTGTCTTTCGTCACAAGGTGCTTCTCAGATCGGTGACTGAGGCGGCTTTGCTCCGAGCACCCGGTGCCGTGCTGGGGCCCACCAGGAGCCGGTGGGAAGCGCACGGACAGAGACCGGCGTGCCCGTGCGTGGGTCTCGTGAAAAGTCTCCGCCTCGGCAGAGAGGCGGCAGCCCCCCTCAGGCACCTGCTCCCGTGGCTTCGGGTGGGCGGAGAAGCCCCGTGAGAGAGCTGGACTCTGGGACTTGAAGAAACGGTGAGCACCTCCTCGATGTGAAAAAATGTGCCAGGGTATCGGTAGCCTTAACACTGAGGTTTATGTCAAAATGTGCATGGGCACAGATGCATGCACGCATATGAAAACACGCAGACACACACAGCTGGACTTCTGTGTGCACACACACACACACACACACACACAGAGCCCTTGGGAGTCTCCACACTGCGGGTTCCAGAGTACAGCACGGCCTCAGGAACTCGAGGACAATGCCACTGCCTCCCTCGCGCACAGTAAACGGCCCGACGTGTCAGAACCTGCGCAGGTGAGAGGTGCACGGGAGACTGCCGAGAACACACGGAGCCCTCCGCCGGGTGCCGCCCGAGGAGCAGCTGAGGGCTGTGCAAAGCTCGGCGTGAAAAGAGGCGGACACGGCCTCGGGCCTCTGACGCAGGCGGGGCCCCCGTGAGCCTCCCCTGTGCCGGGACGTGCTCCAGCTACGAAGTGCGTGACAGCCCGTGTTCCAGTCACGACGAAGCTCCGACTCGGGCATTTTATTATCCCCATTTCACAGACAAGGGCCCAACCTCGAAAGCTGAAGCGGCTCGGCCGAGACGCGCACCTGGGAGGCGGTGGGAGCTGGTGGGACAGAGCTGAAACCTGGGGTCGAAGGCCAGGCCCTGCTCTCCACGGCTCGGGCTGCTCGTGGCTCCAGGCAGCACGACAGGGCCCGGCAGGTGGGTCCCCGGGGGCCGAGTCCTGGGCCCAGACACAGCAGGCTTCCTCACAGCTAGAACTGCCTGCAATGGACTGGACCTCCCTGAAGAGAGGACTGCGGTCATCAGAAGAAGGACTAAGATTGGGTGATCATCTCTAAGGGACACAAAGACCCATGGGTAGGGGCATTTCTTCAGTCCCAAGACTTCCTCGCGTGGACGTGTGGACAAATGAGAGAAGTTCAGGGCCCCTGGGTCTCTCCTGCCTTCAGCCTGTCGGCGGGTACGTGAAATTCTGCCACCAGAGGTGTGGTCAGCAGAATGAAGACACGGGCTGGCAGAGGAATCTGAGGACCTGAGTTCTAACTCTGCCCCTCGTCCACACACAAGCCAGCCGTGTTTCTTGGGCAAGCCCCTTGACCTCTCTGAGCCTCAGTGACATCGTCTGTAAAATGGGAGGATGAACGGGACACCTGAGGTTCCCTCTTCCCTACGATACTACATTTCCAGGAGTCACTGGTCCCCGGGCAAAGATCCCTTCACAACGGTAGCTCCGCACCATCCTGGGCGAAGACGCTTTGCCGAGGAGTGATCTACTGGGGTGATCTGGCCACCTCTCTCCAGAGATGCAGAGACACAAGGGAACCAAAATATCTTTACACAATGGAACGAAAGAGGCTCCTGTTCAGAAGAGAAATGTCCCCTGAAAAAAAAGTCAAAACTAAGTTGGGTTGGCCCTGTCCAGAAGAGAAAGGGCAGAATCCTGAGACTGAGAGGAGGAATACTTCCAGACCCCTAGGTCAGAAGACAGGGGGTTCTGGGAGAAGCCCATGTGTAGGACGCTGGAGGGAACTTTCAGTGAAAAAGGAAGGTGAGGCACCTGCTTCTAATCCTACAATGCCACCAGGTCACAGTGTCTCCTGGGACAAGTGCCTTAACCGCTAGGAGCTCCAGTCTCCCCATCCGTAAAGCAACGAGTCTGCACGAAATTACTTGCAAAAATTGCTTGTGCACTTGAACCTTGTGAGAAGCTGGCTGGACCAGCTCAGACCACAGACCAGGGCACAGTCATTTCTAGAAGCTCCCAGGTGATTCCAGTGCAGCCACCTGAGGACACATCTCTGAGGAGCATGCAACCGGGTGACCTTTGAGCGCTACCCATTTTGAAGTCTCTGATCTGCGAGTCTGCTTTCCCGCCCTCCTCCCCGTCTCCAGGTACTGGAGGTTCTTGGTGGCAGGGAAGTTACAATGAGGAGGAAGCAAGGCCCCGCCCCCCATGATTCCTCGCATTAGACAGATGCCACAACGCCTTGGATCGGGCTCCATTATTCATGAAGCCCTATCAGTTACTGAAAGGTTACCTCGACCACTACCGGGAAATGGAACACACAAGCTCCACCTTCCTGAGCGTCACCTCCCTGTGACGAAGATTCCATTTCCATTAGCGGCAGTTCAGATGCGCCAGGCTTCACGGCCCCGCCCCTGCTTGGGCCCCAAGAAGGAGCAGAGCGAGGCATCTCCCTCCCGTCTGCCCCAGGGCGCTCCCTCTCGGAGAGGGACGGTGGGGGGAGGTCTGCTGGGAACTGCGCTGTCACCGTCCACTGTTTTTGAGGCTTTACGGCTGAAGAGGTCTGGGAGAAACCTCAGCCTCGGAGACGTATTTAAGGAACTTAATATTCTGCATGTGGTTAAAAATATGCGGGTAATTCTGATGTTGACGATGATGGTGGTGGTAACAATAGCTAACATTCAGTTCATGGAGTGAGGACTGCGTCCTGGGCACCTTGCATGCATTTTTTTTATTCCTTATTCGAAAACAGACTGTACCTGACACCACAGAGCCAATGATTTCCATCACAATTCCCACAGGAACGTGTGTGCGTGTACATACACAAACACGCGTGTGTGAATATATACACATGCATTCACCAGGTGCTTTAGCGTTTCAATGCCCACATCAGCATGACTCTGGACGGCAACAAAAATGGAAGGAACCCAAATGTCAGCGCCCGGCAGGATGGACAGGCGAACTGCGGTATACTCACACAACAGAATGAAGGCAGCAACGAGATAAACTGACTCTGCCACGTGGATGAGTCTTAAAACTAAGACACGAATAGAAGCAAGAATACTTACTGTATGACCACACTCACACAAAGCTGAACACCAGGCAAAAGTATGGACACTGACCTAAATCAGACAACTGGTCACCTCTGGGAGGGACGGGTCCTGACCACAAAGGGCACCAGACGGCTTCTGGGGTGCTAGTTACACGGGTGCGCTCACTCCGTGACATTCATGGATCTGCAGAGTCATGACGTACACACCTGGTTCAAGCTCAATAAATGGTGAGCATGCAGAAAAAGGAGCAAGAACCGAAATGGACACGAAGGGCAGGCAAGTGGTGCGTGCGAGGGAGGAGTCGGGTGTCAGGGAACAGCGCGAAGGGGACTCTGACTGAAGGCGGAAAGCGTGCTCCGGTTAGAGATGGCCGCCGCCGCCAGGCTCTCACAGCTGCTGTGCAGCAACGCGAGCCAGTGTTGCCGGAACTTTCCACGTTTCGAGAGAAAATGGAAATGCGTTTTTTTTTAACATGAACTCTCCCAATTCTTAGTTGTAGGCAGTCCATGCAAAAAGAATCACATGCTGCCCTGGCTGGTGTATCTCAGTGGATTGAGTGCCAGTCTGAGAACCAAAGGGTCGCTGGTTCAATTCCCAGTCAGAGCACCTGCCTGGGTTGCAGGCCAAGTGCCCAGTAGGGGGCATGCAAGAAGCAACCACACATTGATGTTTCTCTCCCTCTCTTTCTCCCTCCCTTCCTCTCCCTCTATAAATAAATAAATAGCACACACACGCACACACACACACACACACACACACGAATCGCAATGCTCTCTGTGGGCGGCATGCAGCCCTAGAGTTGCTGTTTGCGACTCCAGCCTGCATGGTGCTATTTTGCAGACAGGAAGTTACATGACTGACTTAGGAAATCACACCTTGTAAGTGCTCGTGCTGAGGCTGAAACTCAAGTCCAGATTTGTCACTGGGGCATGTGACTTCTCACATGACATGAGGCAACTCTGCTCCCATTCTCCAGGTCTCCTCAGATCCAGGCAGGAAAACGCACCACAGAATGCTTTCCTTCCCAGCCAGATTGTAGACTCCTCTGTCCCCGGGGTCACCACACAGATCCAAGCCGAAAGACATGATGTACACAGGAGAAACCCTTTCCCAATGATCGGGCAGGGGACTTGGCCCCCAGCGGCATTCACCTCTGGAAGTCAAGGCTACTCAGCCACCTTATCCACTCTGCACCATCGCTGCACTGCTCTCCTGTGTGTTTAGCCACTGATGGTCCCTTCCAGATGCTGGCGATCTGGGGACCAATCTCATCCCTCTGCTCCAGGCTTCCGGGACCCAGCTCCTCCCTAAAACTGGTGGCTTGGTCTCTGTCTACTCCTGCTCTCTCTGACACCACCCTTATTATGCAAACTCTTTCTTTCCTCCTTTGAAGGACACAGCCCTTTCTAACACCCCAGCTCAGTCTCCACTGCCCTTCCCTTCTCTCCCCACAGTAACAGCTCCAGCCCAGGGATCTGGTTCGGAACATCTCTGTGCATTTACATTTCTTACAGCTTCACCCTGAAGGCTCCCATCACCACCCTGATGGTGATGTGAAATATAACCACCCCAGGGAAAAGAGAAGAATTTATGTAAAATAAACTGGTAGTTCTTTCTCTAAGTCTTCCAGCATATTATTGTGAAGTAAAAGGAAAGACGGAGAAGAATGAAACTATTTTTTAATTGTAAATGACGAATAACATGAAGACATTCATATATTGCTAACAGATTTTATTCCTAAAAGTAATTTAATAAACTCATGAGAAGTTTTATTTTAAAAGATGCTCATTACGTTTCTGTCCACCTAAGGTCCAGTAGCACAACCCACAAATGCAAAAGCAAAGAAGAGCAAAACGTGTGTTTCCCTTTAGAGCTCCTGGAATTCTCTCTCTCTCTCACACACACACACACACACACACATAACTGACAAACTGGGGCTACCCTGGAAGCCAACGGGTCCCGTTATTCACAGACACAACTCAGTGTGTCTAAGTCACTCACACACACCACATCACGGGTTAACAGTGGCTGCCTGTATCTATCTTGTCGATTTTCAGTTCCGAGTTCCCACTGCCACCCAACAGCAACACCCGTACATGAACCAAGAAGGGGGGAGAAATCCATCCTTTTAAACAAACATTCTTCTTATTCTCTGTTGCTCCACAGCGTTGGGAGATAGCCCCGTCCTGCAATATTAACTTCAAACGGCATGGGATGAACAAGCACGGCTTGCACGCCATTGAAACCTGGCTTCTGCCACTTGGCCGGTACCCATCTCAGCCGGAACCGCCGACCTCCCCGGGACACGGCTCTGCGCCTTCGCACATGCTGTCCCCTCCGCCTGGCCGGCCTCTCAGCTCTTTCTGCCCAATTCCTACTCCTCGGCTAGCATCCACTGACAGAAAAGTCGGTCTCTGGCTGGCCTTAGAAAGTCAAACCAGAGATGAATTTAAGAAAGTTTAGCCGGGAACTAATTATATTGGAGAACGTGGGTCCACTGATAAGTCTCTGAAATGCTTTCAAAATGCATCCGTCTCCATATCGAACAGGAACAGGTCAGATGTATCGACACTGAGTACATTAGGGGGCATTTGCTGTATCTGCATGTTGTCAGAACCTTTGGAAACCGTCATTAAATTCTCAGCTCCTCAACCTGGCAAGAGGTGAGGTTTGGGGGCCGGGTCATACGTGCAGTCGACCCTAAGGAGACACACAGGCCCCAGTGTCATGCACACACGTCAGTCACTGAGCAACACCCATGCGATGTGACACTGGCTTCTGGTAGGGAGACACTTCCCCCCCACCACACTTTGCTCTGTGGCGGGGAAAGTGCGATTTATGAGTGACGTCAAATCTACTCTGCAGGCCCGAATACTCCAGGGTGACCTAGGAGGGCAAAGTGTTCTCGTGACATTTGAAATCCCTTCTTTAGTAAAACGGAAGATGACCGTAATAATAATATATATTTAGTACCAATAATAATAATAATGATAATATAAATAACATAGTACCCATAGCCTAATAGCTAAACTGTAGCGACTGCTTCCTCCATGCAGGCAGCTGTGATGAGCCCCCGCCGCCACACACCATCCTGTCACACACGGAAAGCCCCAAAGGGGCAGGTCCCCCCAGTATTCCCACTGCACGACAGACACACGGAGACTGAGAGGACCCGGAGACGGGTGCACCCCTGCAGCCTGCGTGTCCGCCAGCCTCATGGCGCGCGAGGGAGAAAGCGCTCGCTGTTCTCTGCACAAGTCTGTGCTCAGCAGGCTGACTCCCACCCTGTCACCTCCGCATCACCCTCACACCCACAGGACGAGGAGCCCCTGGGTGCACGGGAACAACCCGACGCGGCCGTGGGGCAGGGCGGGTGGGAGATGAAGAAGCACTGCCACGCAGCCTGCGGTGCGAACCTTTACACGGGCAACCTTGCTGCGCCCCAGTCACGCGCAAGGCCAGCAGCCCCACCCCCGGCCCTGACCCCGCCCCACACCTTGCCTGCACCCCGTTTCTCCCTCTCGCAAGTCCCTGCCTCCAAGCTTAGACAAAGTTCTCCATTTGGTGCGGCCTGGGACAGCCTACGTGTCACGGGTGGTATGAGGATAGGGATGAAGATGACGGTCTCTTGTTTGTATTGTCCTCAACCGAAAATTGTCTTAGCATATTCACCAAAACAACATCAGAAGGACCTATTTTTTCCTTATTGGTGTTCATAACACCCAATAAGTAAATCAAACTTAGCTGATGCTCAATAAATATGTACTGAATGAATTTTTAAAAGATACCAACAGCCCTGGCTGGTGTTGCTCAGTGGATTGAGCGCTGGCCTGCGAACCAAAGGGTCTCTGGTTCGATTCCCCATCAGGGCACATGCCTGGGTTGTGGGCCAGGTTCCCAGTTGGGGGCTTGCGAGAGGCAACCACACATTGATGTTTCTCTCCCTCTCTTTCTCCCTCCCTTCCCCTCTCTCTAAAAATAAATAAATAAAATCTTTAAAAAAAAAAGATACCAACAACTGCATTGAAACACATCTCAATTTCTTCAAATATTTTAGATCAGGGGCAAAAAAACACAGAAAAAACAACAAATCCCAAACAACCAGAGTATCTAGTTCAGTTCTCACCCTTCGGTGTACATCAAATCACCTGGAGGGCTTGTGAAAACACAAATCGCTGAGCATCACCCACCCAGCTCCTGATTCAGGCTGGGGTGGGGAGCCCAAGAATTTGCATTTCTCACAAGATTCCAGATGATGCTGATGCTGGTGGTCTGGGGGACCACACACTGAGAACCCCCGTCTTCTGAGAACAACGGTCTTCTGAAATGCCACTGCCAACCGTGCAGTGCTTGGACGTTTTAAAACCGACAACACCGTCTTCCTTTGGGTCAGAGTTTAACCAGGCTAATAGAACACGTGGAATGAAAACACGGTGTCCTGCCTACCACAGGCTCTGCACGCAGTGGGCCATCAGCCAGAGTTTGTCGCTAAACCACCTGGAGATGAGCAGTCACACGCCTGGGGATGTAACGACCAGCTTTCCACGGGAACGCCGAGACAGAGAAGGGCCCGGTGTGCCGTTTGTCCACCGTAAATCACGGGAAGTCATTTCGAAGCTGAGGAGTGGAGACCGGTGCCCTTTGAGGACGGATACATTAAGTAACATGAAAGCTGCCAGGGTATCGGGCAGACACCCGGCCACAAGTCGGCTTCCTCTGTGATACCATTAGGCGCGCAGACACTCTTCAGAAAGATCTATTGCGTGCAAACGACGTTTCAGTTCCCGGGGAAGGACCCCTGCAGCAGCGCCTGACTACAAGAGGCTGCTGAATATCTTGAGATAATAGCACTGTGTCCCCACCAGGAGCGGAATGGGGGCAGAGTGGCGTCATCCCTTGAAAGTTTACTAAAATAACAAAGAACCACTTCAAAGAGAAACAGTGGTATTCGAGGTTCTTAAATTTTTAGAACAAACTGTACTTGATAAGGATGCCTTCTGGGTTCAGCTGTAGAATTCCCCAAAGACACTAAAACCAATTTCGGTAGCAATTACTGTACCTGAGTCAGACAGCTCACTTTTGTCAGACACTCCTTATTAAATGGCCCAGACAAAATCAACTTCTTGGGGGGAAATGAAAAGATTGCATTTCCACTTATTGGTTCAGAAGTGAGAAACACCAGGAGACGGTAGCCACTGGACGGAGGCCCACTTCTGCCTCCAAATAGCTGTGTGGCTTTATGCCACTGAATTATGTGTCTGGCCCTCAGTTTCCTCCCATGTAGAATGAAGAGACTGGTTTTAATGGATCTCTTAGGGCTTATTAAGATGAAAAAATGAGGTCCAAGATGGCGGCGGCGCTGGAGGACGCTGCGCACCCCCGTCCCCCGCCGGTACGCAACACCAAATACACATGAATACACGCAGCGATTATCCCTGCGAGACAACGGAGCCCTGAATACCCAGCTGTGACAACGAACGAGAGAAGGAGCCCGCAGAAAGAACCGTGGGAAGCCGAGGGAGCGGCGGGAACTCTCCGCGCTTGAGGCTGCGTTCACGTCCCCTGCACTAGGGGGGCGGCCGGACCTCTGCCCCGGGGCTGGGGCCTACCTGCTAGATGATGGCCTCAGTTCAGTCCCAGCTACTCGGCCTTCAGCCTTCGGCCTCGGACGGACGGAGGGAGCAAGCAGGAGCAGGAGGGTGTCACCACAGCGCGGGCCTCCCGCTCGAGAGACAAGGGCGGCGCCCCGTCAGGCTCGTGCCCCGGGCGCCCAGAGCGCTTGCTCGGCTCCCAGCGGCTTCCCACAACCACCCGCGGAACACAGAGCCACACAGAGGTCGCTCCTACACGGGTCGCTTTCAGTGCAACAAACCAGAGACGGAAACGGCACGGAGCCGAGACTGGAGAGTCGTGGCAGCTCTCCAGGCACTGGGAGCACCCTCGGGGCTGGAGGAGCCTGTATTAGGCTGGAGGAGGCTCATTGGGGACTTCAGCTGGCGGGGAAGATCACCATAGTGTGTTCCCAGACACATTGCCTGGAGCCTTTGACCTCGGAACACCGGGAGCAAGCAGGAACACCAGGGCATCACCCCGGCCACTGGCCTCGCTGCCAGAGCTGCTCCTCTCAGCAAACAGGTGCTCAGGATGCCACAAGGGCACCAGTGCCTCCAAATGGCTTCCCAAAGGCACAGAGGTTGGTTCTACATGGACCTCCTTCATCGAAACAAACCAAAGAGAGGGAGAGGGAGAGAGAGAAGGAGGGAGGGATTGCACAAAGACTGGAGAGCAGAGGGAGCCCTGGGGGACTGTGGGAACTCTCTGAGGTCTGTCCCCCTCCCTACAGGGTGGGAAGGGGCTCTATCCGGGTGCTCTGGCTTTCCTGCAAAGTCTCTACAGTGTGTTTCCAGATACATCGCAGGAGCCCAATTCAGCCCGGACAAAGGGAGCCAGCAGGACCAGGGCATTACTACACACACCCAGCCTCCCCACCCGGAGCTGCTCCTGCTCGGTGGACCAGCGCCCTGGACACCTTATGCAGCCATCTCGGCTCACACCGGCCTGTCAGAACCACCCTGCACACACACCAAAGGGTCAGTGCAAGAAGAGGACAGGCAAATTGCAAATAACTACACAACCAACACAGGAGCACCTAAATATACAAAACAATGATTAATGGACACAAAGGGAGAGATCCACAGCAATACAATAATCGTAGAGGATTTTAATACACCATTCACATCAAGGATAGATCATCCAGATGGAAAATTAATGAGGAAATAATGGCCTTAAATGGCACATTAGATAAGATCGACTTAACAGACATTTTTAGGACATTTCATCCAAAAACTGCAGAATACACATTTTCTTCAAGTGCACATGGAATATTCTCCAGGACAGATCTCACATTAGGCCTCAAAACAAGCCTCAATAAATTCAAGAAGATTTAAAACCATATTCAGCATCTTTTTTAACCACAATGGCATAAAACTAGAAATCAACTAGCATAGGAAGAAAACTGGGAAAAACACAAATATGTAAAGCCTAAACAACAAGCTACTAAACAACTAATGGATCAAACAGGAAATCAATTAACTATCTTGAAACATAAACAAATGGTACTACATCAAACTAAAAAGTTTTTGCTCTGTGAAAGAAACCATCAAAAAAATGAAAAGACAACCCGAATGGGAGAAGATATTCAAAAATAACACATCGATAAAGGGTTAATATCCAAACTATATGAAGAGCTCATACAACTCAACACACACACAAAAAAACTAAAAATGGGCAGAGGCCTTGAACAGACACTCTTCCCAAGAGGACATACAAATGGCCAACAGACATATGAAAACATGCTCGGCATCACTAATCAGGACAATGGAAATCAGAACTACAATGAGATGTCACCCCACACCTGCCAGAATGGCCATCATCAAACAAGTCAATAAATAATGTCTTGGTGAGGATGTAGAAAAAAGGGAACCTCGTGCAGTGTTGGTGGGATTATAAATTTGTGCAGCCCCTATAGAAAACAGAGATTCCCCCCAAAATTAAGAATAGACCTGCCATAAAACCCAGAAATTCCACTTCTGGGTATTATCCAAAGAAAACAAACGCACTAATTTGAAAAGATAAATGTACACCTGTGTTCAGTGCTACTAGTAATAGCCAAGATAGGGAAGCAACCTAGATGTCCATCAATAGATAAGTGGGTAAAAAACTGGTACATATATACAATGGAATATTATTCAGCAATAAAAAAGAATGCAATCTTGCCATTTGCAACAACATGGTTGGACTTACAGGGTATCATGCTAAATGAAATAAATAAGACAGAGAAAACCAAATCCCATATTATCTCATGTGAAATCTAAAAATTAAAAAAATGAGTAAATAAAACAGAAACGGACCCACAGATATAGAGAACAAGCTGGTGTTTGCCAAAGTGGGGGTGGTGAGGGGATGGGAATAAGAAATAAATCAATTTTTAAAATAAAAATTAAAAAATTAAATTGCTGGTGAAAACTTCTTAATTGATTTTAGAAAAAGAAGGGGGAAGGGAGAGGAAGAAAGACTGATTTGTTGTTCCCACTTATTTATGCATTCATGGGTTGATTTCTGTACGTGCCCTGACCAGAAATCAAACCTACAACCTTGCCATATCCATATGATGCTCTAACCCCACCCACGGAGCTGATGAAATTTTTTTAAAGATTTATTTATTTATTTTTAGAGAGGAGAAGGGAGGGGGAAAGAGAGGGAAAGAAACATCAGTGTGTGGTTGCCTCTTGCATGCCTCCAACCAGGGACCTGGCCCGCAACCCAGGCATGTGCCCTGACTGGGAATCGAACCAGTGATCCTTTGGTTTGCAAGCCGGCACTCAATCCACTGAGTCACACCAGACAGGGCTGATGAAATTTTTAAAAAATATTTTTTTAATTCAATGCTCTATAAGGAAGTTAAGTAAAAGAAAATTTAAGAACAGGAAATGAATTTTTTTTTTGCTTTTAGCCAAGTCCTATTGCTGGAATAATTCTGGCTGCAAGATTTGAAGGCAAAAATAAAAGCGAGGATCATACTGCAATTGGCTGGTTATACAACCAAAGCCGGCCAGGACTTGATCTTGGGTTGCCACTTCTCAACATGGCAAAAATACAGGCTCTCTCCGGTGCTCCAGCAACGAAAGCTCTGGGACCCTGCCTTGCATATCTCTCCTGCAACAAGGGAGCAGCTTCTGCACAGAAACACGGTCTCTGATTCCTCTTCTTACCGGCTTTACAGACTTTCCTATTTCTATTTTTCAAAAGCAAAAGGCATTGGCCTATCTAGGTTTAGAAATGCACACACACAAAAAAATCAAGAAATAAATTCCTATGTGGAAGGACAGGAATGCTAGTCTCAAAAGTCCAGGCAAACTTCCATTTTTATAAGCCTATGAAGACAATAAAACTAAACCAGAAGGAGTCAAAACCTGCTCAGCAATCGCGAAATCTCTCTCGTTCTCTAGGCGAGGCTCCTTGTGCTGAAAGGTTTACACAGCGACTCCTTCAGCTCACTCCTTTCCTCAGGGACAGCCGGCTTTCTCTGTCTGCCTGGAAACGTCCCTACATTCAGAAAGAACTGTCTACTTTGTTTTTACCTTTTTTATTATAACGACGATGGCTTCTTCACTTTCCGAGTTATTACCTACTTCTGAGAAACTGATACCAATGACGAGTGTGGGAAACAAAGACCGGGGCCGTTTAAATGCGAGTCCTGTGAAAAACTTCATAATTATCGTTTCGGTAACCTCCACTGTGTAAAACCTCGATAGGACCTGCTCCCTCTCCCCCAGGGCCTCTTCTCCAGTCAGTCGCCTGCGCCCTCCACCTCTGCCCTCCAAAGCCCCCTCTCTGCTTCCAGCTCCTGCTACTGCAGCCTGGAAGGTCCTTCCCTTCCATCTCCGTCCATCTAACCATCTAACTCCTCCGTCGCTTTGCAGCTCCAGCCCGGCATCCCCCGCTCCCCAACCTTGAACGACCATTGCCCTCTAAGCCCACCAGGCCCTTTGCTTACAGGGCCTCTGTGCCTTATGCCTGGATCACTGGGGACTGCTAACGGTCTTTCTCCCCAGCCGGAGGGCGGCCCCCTCGGGCCGGGTCATGCCACTGGGCTCCTTTCTCAGCCTAGGAGCACTGACTCTGCAGCACAGCGACTGCTCCGTAATTATGAGCTCTGTGCAAAAATCCGTCTTTTGTCCTCGTTTTACTCGGGCACTGCGCATACTCTGGAGTTGGCACTGTGATAGCGAACTAAAGTGTGTGTAGTGACTGACTGCCAGCTCTACTGTGGCACCAACGTGAGCACGTGGAGCCACGCACAGGTCGCCACTAAAAATAGGTGCGTGCTTTTTGCTGCTACGAAGCAAAGGTCCACGGCTTCTCGCTGAGCAACAAATTCCGATGATGAAGCCGTATGCAGGATGTGATCTCGTTTCTGCATAAGATCTGCAGACGAGCTGGTGCACGCCTGTCTGCGGGAGCCTCTGAATGAATGCGTGTCTACGCAAAGAGCAGAGACCGGAAGGACGGACCAAAGCTCTCACAGCCGTCAGCCGTGGCCGCGGTGTGTGGGGTAATCCCTATTTTCTTCCTTGTGCTTTTCTGCATTTCCCCCCAAAATATTTACCATGAGCGTGTACCACTTTGGAACCAGAGACAAACAGTAGGCTTTATTTCATTTTATTTTGCTTAAGAGGCACCGACAGGGGAACCAGAGCTGTGTGTCAGCCATCCCTGTCAACAACAGACCAACCACGGAAGACGTAACTTGTATGACGCCCGGTCAAGACATGGGGAGGAACCACAGCAGTCCTGGTTCAGAACCAGGAATTCACATGTTCATCGTAACTGCTCCTACGCATTCGCTTACCCCTTCCCAGGGCCTGGATCGTGAGCACTGCAGCTACTCTGGGTCCCACGGCTGAGACCACGAGGAAGGATCGAGCTCGCCGCCTGCTTCAGAGCCAGGCCAACCTCCATGGCCAACCGCCTCTCCCGAGGGGCTGGCCGGCCACGCCGGCTCCCAGGGGCCTCGCAGGCACTGCCTCTCACCATTTACATTCCAACGACGTGAAATGACAGATACTTTTAATACAAGAGACCTGTCATTTATGTATTAGCTGGGGACCGGCACTGCAGCGGGGAAGGATGCATTATAAATCAGCTCCTATCTCGGCCATTAAAAATTAATACAGTTCATAATGGAGAGCGTCAGTAATTTCTTTATTAGAGCACAGCGTAATTTTTTCCCTTCTCTTCCAGGTTCTGTTTTTACTCCCTCCCTTCCCTCACAGTAGTGTTTTTCCTAACAATTGGCTGGGCATAAATTCCCCCAGGGAAGGGCATGGGGACAGACAGCCTTGCAGACAGACAAGGGTGGGAACGCAGGGAGAGAACAGCAGCTCTGGAGAAAAAGACAGCTGACCAATGTCCCCTCGGACATGCCGTCTCGCTGTGCCTCCCACTTTTGCCGCGGGGAGGCTCGTTTATAACCTTCCTCGTCTGCTTCTGACCCACCCTGCCCCCCAAAATGGAAGGCATCCCGGGTCCCTGACAGGCCAGAGGGGAAGGAGTACTCTCGGTGAGTGATTTTAGGTGTTGGGTGGTCTCTGTGCGTTATCTGCAGAGGGCGGCTCCCTCACAGAGGGGCCTTCAGTAGCGTTTCCTCTGTTTCCAGATCCACTAGACGTTCACCAGCAGAAACCAGGGCATCGGAAGCCCAGCCGCGGAGCAGGAGCCCCTCACACAGCTCGCTCCCACTTAGGCTGGGTGGGATTCCAGAGTGCCAAGGAGAGCAGATGACTCCTGCACAGGCTGACAATTGCCACGGAGGCTTCCCTTGGGTTCTGCCCCTGAGTGGATGCTCCAGGAGAAGAAAGAGCTTGGAAGTGGGAAAAGGGTGGCGTCTACACTTCCTGACGTCAGAGGGAGTAAAAGGGAGACTCCAGACTCTCTGCGTCTCCATCCACATTAGAAATTTTGAGGGGTGCACGACGGTTGGGTCAACCAAGATGACCCTCCCAAGACCCCCGACAGAGGGTGTATATGCAGGAGAAGGGGACCTTCCCACAGCTGCCCACACTCCCTTCTGCAGAGCTGCCCCGGCCCCGGGGCCCTTGGTGGGATGGACGGCAGGACCCCCGGCCAGGCCGTCAGCATCGAGGTCAATGTCTCAGCCACGACTGAGCTGATGCTCCTCAGTAACAGATCCTCGCGAATCCCCAGGCACATATTTAGAATCTATTTTCAGAATTACATTTAGCATCACTCAACCAATCAATGAGCCATTGGAAGTCGAGTCTCAACACTCTTCATTACCAGTGGCGTTAGAGAGCTGCCCAACTCAGCAGAATCCAATGCGAGACTTGCTATGTCATCAGCAACTCGGGGTCTGGGAACCAAAGCTGGTACAGAGCCTCGTGAGAGGCCCAGCTGGCCACGGTCTGGGTGACAAGTCCAGCTCCACACCCGCCAGGGAGAGAGGATAAAAGGGGGCTTAGCCAGGAGAGCGGCTCCAAAGGCTTGGGTCCTCCTTCTTCACTTCCAGTGCCCATCACTAGTGGGACCCCATTTGTGAGCCCTGCCCCCTGGCCTCTGAACCTCTCAATGACCTCGTGGGGTAGGAGCACGGAGGTGGCTGCCCACACAGGATCTGTGAAGGAGCTAGAGGGGGCTGCTTTCTGTTCACGGCTCACCCAAGCCTGCATCTGTCCAGAATCGCCAAAACCATCCTCAGCCTCCCAGAAGGCAGGAGCGCAGGTGAAGCAGTCGGCTAATAGTGAGCGAGGCAGCCCAGCCTCGGGGAGAGGCATGCTCCTGAACCCGAGTGTCCATCCCGGCTTCCCCGCTGACCAGAGAGAGACCGTGGGCGAGTACTCAAACTTCTCCGAGTCCTGGTTTCCTGGTCTGTGAAGGCGATCATAGCGCTTGTGTTCCGGGAGGACCAGAGGCAGAGAGAAAGACGGGACAAGGGGCAGAGAGGCTGGTGGGCTCTGTGACGCACAGTTCTTTCGTTTGTGAGCTCTGAAACTACAGCAGTGGCTCTACTTCCCCTGTGACTCAGTTTCCTTCATCTACGAAATGGGAATGTCATGGCCCCAACCTCGGAGGGCTTTGGTCAGGTTAAACAATTTCCATCACTTAAACTGTTTTTAATGCCCAACAGCAAACACTTTGCTGTGTAAGGTTTTATTACTACTTTGATGTCCGTGAAGTTCAGAGCCCGGCCCTTCGTAGGCATTCAATCAAGGTTGTTTCTCTTCTCCTCACTTCTGCCCCTCTGACCCTGCCCGCCCAGCCCCAGCTCACACCTACTGTCCAGAAGCTCTGCTCCCGGAGGGCCACTCGGCCGCTCCCAGAAGTCACACAGCTTGCTCAGCCAAGATAATCAGATCCAGCTAAAACCACATGAAGAAACGTCTCATTGCTTGGGCATGTTAAGTATAGCCTTGAAAGTTAGCAGGACAATTTACCAGACAGAACAGCGATGACGAAACCACAAATTACCAGCTTGCCCTCTCCGGGAGCAGAAAGACGAGGAGTGAAACTTACATGAGACCAATGTTCTCATCTTCCCCATCCGCCTGCACCCCACGAGGCCTCCACTAACTCCTAGAAGAACAGGAGGCCGAGTGACTGGGTGAGTGCACACCTGCTCCCCTTGGGGAAGCAGTGGGGTGACAGGCACTATCCTTCCTAACAGCCTTTTTCCCTTTCTTCCTTGCTAACACACCCTGATTCTCTGGAGGCATTCACTCCTCTCCAGGCGGAAGTGAGTTCCATCCCAAGCCCAGTGGAAAATCTGGATGAGCCTAAGGTGCTTGTACCATTTTATGGGTGACTGGTTTGGGAATAAATACATGTCATAATTCTGGCCAATGGGACAGGAGGGAAAGGCCACAAGAAGAGACACCCCTGTGTGGGCCCTGGTCCGAGGGTTTGGGTGTAATGCCCGGAGCTGGTGCAGCTGTTTTGTAACCATGAGGGGAGCCACCCTGGTGGTCAAGGAAAGCACAGAGAGGCAGGGGCAAGAGAACTGCAGAAAAGCAGGACCAGAGCCCTCACGTACCGCACCAGGAAGCTTCCCTAACTGTTCACCAGAGTCTAGTACTTTGAGTCGAAAGGCCCCTAACGGATACAATCAGTGTCCAGAACACGGGATGCACAAATGGGAGCACAGATACTTGCACAGACATGAGAAGGCCCATGTATCCGTACATCTATGTCTGAAGGCCCCGCACACAATTTCGCTGAAAAAGAACGAAGGGGCTGTGCACTCATGCGTGCGAACAAGCAAAAAGGAAGTCACTCGAGCAGATGGGCATTTAAACCCTAACTGCAGAGGGTACCATATGGGCGCAGACATACAAGTAACGGCGGGAGGCGCTTGGCAGGTGTACAGGGGAGCAGGGCAGCCTGTAGTCACTGCGGGTTCAACAAAACGTTTGCTGACAAGGGGGAGGGTAACAGGAAGAATAAGCCACAAACAAAAAGTCCCTCCGCGGCTCCCTCTGCCAACCCCTAGTTGAGCCCACAGCCTTCCAGTCTCATTAACCCAAAAGGAAGTCGGCCTGAGCCCTCTGCGTATCGACATCCATCATTTCCTGGCAACCCACGTAGTCCAGTCGAGACTCCCGGGAGCATCTCTGTGGCTCTGGATCTGGGCGACAAAATGCTATCTCCTGGAGCGGGGAGAAAGAAGTTGTTGGAAGGAAGGATTCTTGTCTTTTCAGAAATAACTTCGAGCTTTGAAAGCCTCTATTTTTGACCCAGCACGCTCTTCCCCAACAGCACATCGGAATCAGGAACGGTGCCGGTGGCTGCAGAAACAGTGTGTCCAGGCAAGGGTGGCCACGTACACGCCACTCACTCGAGGCGACAGAGCCCTCGCAAATTCTCATGCCACTTCCTCTCAAAAAATAAAAAAATAAAAAAAAAACAGCTGAGGTGGTCCCATTTTCTTATCTCAAGTTCGAAGACGGCGGCTGCCTTGCCCACAGCCACGGAGTCAGGGAGCTGGCAGGCTGGGACCGCCCACACCCACTTTGCTTTCTTTCCTAACCAAAGTTCCGGCTCCCTCTCCCTGCTGGCCAGACCCTACCCAGGCCCACTCCGTTCACTCTCTTCCTTCTTGAAATAAGGAGGTGCTTGGACCTTCCACACAATGGTTGGCAGACAGTGGCCTGGGACAGCAGCTTGCATCTTGAACGGTGCATTTCTCCTTGGAGCAGCTCCCTGAGGGTCCAATCCTAAGCGGCAGCTCTGCCTGGAGACAAGGCATGCGGCCCAAGCCTGCCCGGGACCAGCACCTCCGACCAGGGGCTTAGGAAGCGTCAGAGGCACCTGTATGAGCGTCTACGCCGTGAACGACAGACAAATCCTCTGGTCCTTCTGAATGGGGGGCTCTTAATGCTCTGCCAGAATGCGTGAGGCATGTCACCGTCCCAACTCTCGGCATTCCCCTGGAAAAAGGAGCCAGTGCCTGTCCCTCCCAGAGGCTTGGGAAGCAACGTGCCCAGTGGGCTCAGGCCCACCTGGGCCCTCTGCCAGATGGTAACGTCCGCTGGGGAGGCAAAAACCAGAACCCCAAGCCCTGGAGCAGCCCAAAGGTGATCCTCGGACCAGCTGCGTCCGCACAGAGGCTAACAGGCACGCCTCAAAAACCAGGCTCAGCCGCTCAGTGAACCTGGGAGATGCTGAAGAACCGAGTCCCCTCTTGCAAATGTGCAACGACCTTTACCATTACAGACTCTCAGAATCCCAGAGTGAAAAACGCATTCGATCCCATTTTTCCCAAACTTATCCGACCCTGGACCACTGTTTTTGAGAAACGCCTATTTTCGGCCCTCGGAGCACAACTTGGGAAGACCTGCGTGGAAGCAGCTGGGGGAAGGATGGAAGAAGAGTTGACCTCCGGGCTCCCTGGCCGAGAGGTGGGTGGGACTCGGGTTTGAGTGGTTGCTGACCGTGAAGTGCACCGCCCCAAGGGAGTGTGACTCATGGGCTCATTCGTGAGAAATGGAAACGGTGCCCACTTTCCCCTGCAAAAGGGCTTCTGCAAAGAGAATGCTAATAGCGACCAACACTAACCATAGCCCCCTGCGGCTTCCCAGGATGGGGGAGGGGGCCTTTTTTCCCTTTCTCCACCTTTTAGCCTCTGCGCATGAAATAGGAACTTGTCTCCTTGGAGACCCAGGAGGTAACCCCAGCCCTTCCCTCACCTGTGTTCTGGGCTCCTCCCTGTGAGGAGTGAGTGGTTTCACTGGTGGGTGAGACAGGCAAAGCCTGTCATCTAGCATCGTGTGTCCCTTCGGGGCAGGGCTCATGCCAACAGGGGGACCCCCTGTGCGTGTGTGATCTTCCAGGGAGCCCCTGAGCTTCCTGACTGCACAGGCTGAGGCAGACCATGACCCCTCATGCAACTCCTGTCAATGCATCCCAAGTTCAAGACTTGGTAGAAGGCATCAAGAAGCCCATTTGGCTTTAAGCCCGTGCAAGCTTCTTAAGTCTAGCAGCAAAGCCCAGATTTTGATGCCTGCGTGACCCCTGAGCGCATTCACCAGCTGGTCTGGAACTGCCCCACATACACTGCAGACCTGGGAAACCCTGGGCCGGAGCACTTCTCTGGAGCGGAGCTAACGCTCCCACTGCTCGCAGAGGAGACTGAGGCAAACCATGCCAGGCGACAAGTAGTCTTTCTGCCTCCAGGACTCTGGGCCGGAAACAAGGGGGCCACTCCACATGTCATTTCCAGTCCCTGGGAGCCACTTGCCTGGACTGGTGTTCCCCCACAGAATGACACTATTCCAGGCTGCCTGGGGGCCTCAGCATCTTTTCACCTCCTCCACCAGGAAGCACATGTTTATCCCCAAAGAACTCCCTTTAAACCGATTACTGTGTATTTACAGCGAGCATAATTATACCTCATTACTTAATTAGCATGACTGCGTGCAGCTACCAAGTCGGAGCATGCGGCGATGGCAGAAAGCACAGAGCAGCTGAGGCCACAATGCCCAATGGGGAGGTGGCAGGTCGTCCTGGCTCAGGGCGACGGACGCCAGGCAGTGTCTTTGGACCAGTTGGTCACAGCTCCGAAGTGCATGCTCAAAACGTGTGGCCTTTTCAGGTAATTTGGGGGAAATGACATCATTTGATTGCTTTTTCTTCCTGGGACAGAGGGGGGAAATGACAAAATGCCTTGTACAGATCAGGCCTCGGTCTGGGGTCTTGGGAGCCGGCCCCAGTGGAAGTTAATGTCGGGGCTCTGAGACCCTCGGGACGAGCTCAAGCACACGGGCCCAGGACTGGCAGGCGTGCTCCCCAAGACATCCCCTTCCACATCACCGGCTCTCTCTAGATAGAAAGGAAACTGGTGATGAGCCTACATAATCCTTCCCTCCTGGGCCTCACCAAGTCTAGCATCCCAGGATTCTCAGGGGTCTGCTACAACTCTAATTGGATCTAAAAACAGGACTGAAGAAAAACCCAAGGGGAACGATCCTAATGTATGTTCATTAAAAATGTTGCATGAAAGACTGCCCGGCAAGCAGGGCCTGGAAATACCCAAGCAGTGAAAAAGGCTGAGGGAAAGCATCCCTGTTACCTTCACCAAGATTCGACCCACAGTTCCCCAGAGGGGGACCCAAAAAGGTCCAAGCAGCAGGATGAAGGAGGGGCGCGTCCGAGTTGCCCACCCCGCACGGGCCCCACGCTCGCTGAGTCACACGCAGCCCAGCCTGCCTCCTGAGCCCACCACGCGGAGCAGACAGCCGGCCTCCTCTCTTCCACTGGAGGAAAGCATGGCAGGCTCGTCCTGCAGCGGCAGCAGGGGTCCCTGTCTCCCAGGTGAGGGGCCCGTTTTCGTTATTTCGGCTGCAAGTCCATTCTGCGGCACCGGGTGGCTGGGAGCAAGCTCCCATCGTCACCCCGCACTCGGCGGTGTTTGTGGGCTGGAAGGTGACAGAAATCTGTACCATGTGCTCTGTCGTGCCGACGCACCGTTACTACTGCGCCGTACACACAGCACAGCTGGGAGACCGGCCTAGGCAGCGGCTCTCCCAGGGAAGGCGAGCTCCGTGGCCAAACCACCCACTCCCTTCTGATGGAGGAGGCATGGGTCTTAGCCAAAGGGACCCAGTCCACAGACCAAGCTCTGGTGACCCCGGTGGAAGTCCTTGCCTGGTAAGCCAGTACGCTGGGGGGGGATGCATCCCACAGATGCCCTGAGGGGAGAGAGGGATCCCAGGCCCTTCCTACAGCTGCGCTGCAGCCGAAGAGCAGTAAAGCAGGGCAGGGGGGTGGGGGGTCCTCCACTCTGTCCCCGGGCCCACACCAGAGAGCCTGGCACCGAACAAGAGCCCCACGGCGGTGTGTTGCCTGGCTGAGAAGTGAAGGAGAAAGGGAGCTGGAGGGAGCCAGCACAGACAGGGTACTGACCGCCTCGTGAAAGCGAGGGGCTGTGGGGACGATGCCCAGGCAGAGACTCCGGCTCAGCTGAGGAGGGCCAGGGGCAGACCCAGGGAACGTGTGAGCAGGCACCCAGCCGGGGGCACAGAGACTGAACGCACACCTGCGGTTAGGAGTGCAGAGCCTCGTGGGGAAGACGGGATTGGCCTGAAGGCCAGGGCCGGCTGAAAACGACACAGGGGAGTGAGAAGGCATTAGCAAGGCCTCAGGGACCCCAAAGAGATGCCTGGGAGGATGAGGGCCAGCGGGGGAGGCGGGGGGTTGGGTCTGCACATGGAGAAGTCGGGCGGGGGGCGGATAAGCTGCAAGGGCACCAGCCGACTGGCCAGTGAATCAAGGGGCCGGTCTGTAGTGAGTGTGGCGATGGGGTTCTGACCCAAGCCAAGTTAGAAGTGAAGTACGCTCCCCTGCCTGGCACTGGGTGCTGGCGTCAGAGAACACCCAGTCCCACGGTGCCTCCCAGGGCCCAGAGGGAACTTGGAAACGCCTCGTCCACGTGCCAGATCCACCCGCTCCGGCAGCTGTGCCGAGAGCCAGGTGTCAGGGGCTCACACAGGCGCGGGCGGGACCCAGAGCCCGAGGCACCCGCTGAAGGACTCGCAGCCCACCCTCGGCACCCCTGGAGCCTGCACGCGCGAATTCACCTACTCGCTCAGGGTTACACGTAACCCCAGCGCCCGTAAGGGTGGCAGCTTCACGGCCGTTCACAAACACGCCAGGCGGGAGCAGTGAAAAATCCGGATCACCCGCCAGGCGAGTTCCCAAAGGAGACTCCTCATGCTGGCTCTCACACCGAGAACGAGCGACCTTCCTGTGGCCTACTTAATGCCACGTTTCTGTGTGCACATCTGTGCTTTCTGTGAGTGGTCTCTCGGTTTGAAATGGCCCCCAAGCACAGAGCGGAAGTGTGGCTGCTGCTCCTAAGAGCTGGAAGCCAACGAGCCTCTCGGAGAAAGTGGGTGTGTTCGGTAAGGCTCGGGTTAACTAAGCTGCCTTCGGGCGCTAGTCGAAGTGCTGCTGCCCCCGAGGGCAGCGTTACCGAATCCACAAAACGTGTTCAATGCAGTGTCTCTGAACAGAAGCACACAGGGAACAGGCCACGCCTTTACTGGTCAGCTGGTAAGAATGTTCTGAGCGGAGTCTGGCAGGAACCCGACCCCGTTCTTCCTCCAGAAGCAATGGCTCCGGTCCCCTGACCCAGTGCTCACGGCGACTTCGCAGAACATAACTACCGCCAAGAACGAGAGTCAATCGTACACCCAACACAGCAACGCCCAAGCCTCTGCTCACACGTGGACACCGCTCTGGAAAGCGGCCTGTGCTACGGTACGGGGAGGCTCTCCTCCCGCCCCGCCCGCCCCTCCCAGGCAGCCCAGGGTGAGCCTGACCCGAAGCAAGACCTTTAGCTGGAGCGGAGCCATTGTCTGCGCTGTGCCCCGCACTCTGTATCGGAAACCCGGGGGCCCTTCTGCGCCTGCCCGGAACACAGCAGGAGCCTCCAACAGGCCCTGACCCAGACGCTGGGGGTCACTCACTTTTGGGAAGCAGAGGATGACCTCGCTCTCACTCAAGCCCAGCCCCTCCCCCTAAATCCTCTCACTAAAATGAGAGCCAGGAAAACAGAGGCGGAGATGAGTGGGGTCGAGGGGTCGAGGGCCCCTCTGCTGTAAGAGGGACCATGGGGGCAGTGACAGTTCCGTGAGCTACAAAGAGCAGGGCCCAAGCACAGAGAGCTCGGCTGGCGAGAGCGAGACCGGATGTCCTTCTACCTAGGCCGGCCGAGGACCAGCGAGAGATGGAGAGAGCCAACTGGCAGAAGCCTGGGGACAGAGTAGGGAACCCCCAGCCCCCCAGCACCTCAGCTTTCCTGCCCTACAATGAGCCCTGAACCTAGCCTTCCTCTCTGCCCCTTCCTGCTCTAAGGCCTCTGTGCGACCCTCTGAAGTAGCAACACCTGGGGGGCGGGGCGGGAGAGTGGGCGGGCAGGGGCTGCGCTGTGCTCTAGCTGGGCCCAGTCTGAACCGGGGCACACAGCCGGGGGACCACCTGCTGGTTGGAGGGCCAAGCCCTAGGCGCCCCCTGGAGAGAGCTCAGCAGAGATACGGAGAGAGGCTGGAACCCACAGAAGGGGGAGACGAGGCTGGAACCGGCGCCCGGAGCCCTCTGACCTGAGTGAGGGGCTGCGCTGGGGAGGTGCGGGGCCCGGGCCCTGTGGTTGGGGTCGGGCTCTCAGCACGTGCACGCTTTCGGGCACTGGAGGGGCACTACGGAGGGGGTGTTTCCACCCGAGCGGGGCTGACCGCCCGCCGCTCCCTGCCCCTCTCCTGGAGGCTCAGGTGCAGGGTCAGCCGCCCTCAGGGGCTGCCGTCTGGACAGAGGCGGGCTGTGCTCCCTAAACTCACAGGCCGGGTCTGCACAGGGACCAGCCCTGCGTGTGCCCCCGCCTCAGGGGGCGCGCCTTTCCCTGGCGCGGGGCTCCTGCCTCCAGGCTGCTCCCGGGACTCGCCCCCTGCAGTCGATCCTCTCACCCAGGCTAGTCTTCAAGTTTTGAGACAAACAGGGAGGGACTCTTAGAGAGCAGGAGGTCAGCAGGTCGTAGGTCACCCCAGAAGGTTCCAGAACCCCAGCTACAGGGCCTATCGCCACACCCCTCCCCCTGGAGAAGGGGCAACGCTCTACTTGAGTACTCACACGTGTCCGGGTTGTGGCAGTTGTGTCCCTGGCGGAAGTACTGGGGGTTCTCGATGACCGGGATGCGGGTCATGCCGATGACCACGGTGTCGGGCCCGGCATCCAGCGACGAGGGGGTGGTGATGCCGTGGTTGATGTGGTGCAGCGGGCTGGCTGAGTCCTCCTCCCCGCTGATGACAGCCACAGGACCTACGCACGGCGAGAGAGACACAGGCCCCCGTGAGGCTGCACCCACCAACGCCCCCCGTTCTCCCACCGCCTGTCCCACAGCAGCCAAGTCCATGGGAAGACGGTCCCCGGGGGGCTAGGCTCTGCACCCAGAGACGCACACTCTACTTCTCCTTCAGGGAAGGAAAAAAACCTGCCACATCGCCCCGTAAAAACAAAGAGTGAACTGAAAGGACGGCGAGATCCATTATTTTCACTTTCCCCAAATCCGAATTAGTCCAAATAAGAAAAAGTTTTAAATAAGTTTCCCTGCCTATACAGCAACAATAGGGTTTAAAAATTAAAAAATCAAAAAAGAGCCAGCAGGCGTTTGCACGCTGTCCCTGTAGGGACGTTAAGAACGGCCAATGCTGGGTCCCCCGCCACCCCGTCACCAAAGAGTCTCAGTCCCCTGGTCTTGGGCTGCAACCGGGGTGGCTGGATTCGAGGGCCTCCATGTGAGTTCCGTGTGCACCTGAGTCGGGAACCCCACTAGGGCCTCGGAGGCTGAGAGCCCAGTGGCCCTCTGATGCTTATGGGAGTGTGACAAAGCTTTCACGGGACTCTGCCGTCAACTGTCCCAGCGCATCGGGAGATAAGCCCCCTGTGGGCCTGAGTGTAGCCCGAGCGGCTCTCTCGAGTGACAGTAATCAGGCTGCACCACGAGTAGCCCACAGGCACCTGGGCCAGCTGCCCCACTCCTGAAAGATCTAGACCCCCGTAGTCTTCGAAGGACATCAGCTGCATCTTCGCCGACCCCCACACCGCCACTTTCCAACCCAAAGAAGAAACCCAGTGAGTACGGTTATTCACAAACACAGCGGACAAGGATATTAAACGGCGGGGTCCAGGCTGAGCCGTGATTCTGTTTGGTGGTCCAGTCCTCCCACAGACACAAATAAAAGTCCTATAAAGCAAAGAGCTGCGACCGTGTGGGGCTTCACGCAACTGGTGTTTTACACGGCTGCTTTGCAAGCACACACGGTCCCCAGACAACGTGCCCGGTGCGATCTGGTTTTGCGGCTTGAACGATATTCCCACTGCCAAGATCCACCGTGCCGTGCCGAATGTGGCGAGGGGAACACTTCTCATCAAACAGCGAGGCGGAGCCTGGATGAGGCAGGACTAAACGGAGGGCTGGCGCACGCAAACCAGGGCCCGGAGTTCCGCCCGTCAGCACCGACGGGCCGACGCCAGGCTCCCCATGGGAAAGCGGCAATGAGAACCGGCCCAAATGCTCCCGGTCATCACGCGCCTTGCAGAAAGGGGCCTGCTCCTGAAAGGCCTTCCTTGCCAACCTTTTGAAAGACTTCAGAGGGATTTCCCGTTGAACACAGAGAGCTGAGCGCTGGTCTCTGCCCCCCTGGTCTCCCCCACATGCCCCTGAAGCATGAAGAGATATCTGCGTCCAAGGAGAAGGAAGAGGGGAGACGAGGGGAGTCCGGCATCTCAACAGCGTTTGGAAGGTGAGAGACCGAAGGAGAAAGCTAGCTCGTGAGAGGAGGAAGCTGCTGGAGACGGGCCGGCGGGACTGCACGGGCAGCTCACAGGAAGTCGTGTCTGCTGTTGGGGCCCAGGGCGAGAAGGGACGGGGGACCCAGGAAGGCTGGGCTGGGGGTCAGGGCTGGAACGAGGCACCCAGGCCATCGCCGCGCCCTTGTCCCACCGGAGCTAGTGGTTTAGTCCCAGAGAACTGAACTGGGAAGGCTCAGAGAACGGCTGGGGTGGACTGAGACGCTGGACCCCCCTCCCTGCTCCTAGAACAGAAACCAGGAATAACACTGCCTACCCATCCACCCCACCCCCAGTCTCCTCTGACACCGCCCCCTGCAGGAGATTAGAGAGCACTGCTCTGGAGGACTGGACGCCTCAAGAGAGACAGACAGCTAGATGCTGACATTGGGGGCCTCCCAGTGACGTCAGGCTCACTCTGATGCTGCCTCACTTCAGCCTAAGAGCTGAACACCCCGCCCCTGTGCCCAAAGCACCAGCTCACTCACTTTCTGGTGCTCCTAATCTGAAGAAATGGCCCGGGACCACCAAACAGTCCAGCAAAGAGTCAGCAAGACCGGGACCGGGAGGCAGCGGGGCGATGCAGCGAGCAGCAGACTGCTGACAACATCACTCGGGTGCTCGGGGGGTAAATGAAGGCACCGCCCCCAGGGAACAAGGTGGCACTTGAAACGTGAACAGCTTAAGGGTAAGAAAAATCCTTGGGAAGCAAGATCATCAAACTTTGACAGTCCAAGCAGAGTGGAAGACAAAGGCGAGGGTGTGTTCCAGAAAGTCACACAAAAAGGACAGAGATGGTAAATAGGACAAAAAAGGCAATGAAAGACTCTATCATCTGATTAAAAGAACAGAGAGAAGGAGAAAGAGAAAGAGAGAAAAGAAGGAAAAAAGAAAAAACGAGTAAAAGTTTGAGCGCGGGGCCTGAGTGAGTCCCTTCACTACACTCCCCCCGAAGGGACTACAGACCATCACCGTCTCCTCCGACCAGCGACCAGCGCGGACCCCTCTACTCAACTGAATGCCTGTCAGCCCGCCACCGCCCCAAGGCCCTCACGCTCGCCTCTGCCCGTCCACAAACCACGGGCCTTCCCGGGAGAGCCGACACAGCCCCATCACGTCAACGGCTGGGACAGAAGGCCAGCGGCGGGGTCCAGCAGGGCTCCCCCACAGGGCTGTGCCGGGTCCGGCAGGATATTTCGCATGAACATCCACTCTCGGGCTCATCGGCCGTAATCAACGGCCCCTCTGGTGGGGACAGTGATGATGGAGGGTGCTGTCCGTATGTCGGGGCGGGGGGAACATGGGAACTCTCTGTACTGCCCACTCAATTTTGCTGGGACCCTAAAACTGCTCTAAAAAAATAAAGCCTAATAAAAAAATGTAAGGGACAAAAAGCCGGTCCCCCCACCTAACAGACAACCCATTTCCAAACAACCCTGGGCGGGCAGGATCGCCCCAGGCTGAGGGCCACGGGTTCTCGGGCCGCCTCCGCTCCAGGAGCCGGTCCCCAGCTCCGGCCAGGCCTCCCGAAACCCAGGCACCCGCAGCCCCCTGGAGAGGAGGCCTCCCCCTCTGGCAACCACAGAGAAGAATGCATTAAGATAAGAAGGGACAGTAATAAAGGGAAGGATCTCAGCTGTCTGGGACTTCTATTTTTTGGAGCTGCCGAGGCCTAAGGCAGGTCGGGGGAAGGAGTGGGGCTTGCTGTCCTCGGAGCCTGGTGCCTGCGATGCGTCCCTTCGCTGTCACCTATGCATTCCTAATTGCACACGCACTACTTTATTAGGAAGCACTAATAACCAAAGGAAAGAGAATCGGCCTCACAGCCTTTCTGGTGAGTTCAGGCCTCTGAGAGAGACCCCTGAGGGCGTGCCGGTCTGCTCCGACACAGCACAGGACTCTCTGCCCAGGCCGCTGGCTCTGGTTCCCTCTTTCCGGCCTTGGTGGGTTTTGTCCTTCCAGCCAGACCACAGTGAAGCCATTAAATAATAATCAGAGGGCGCCTGATGGCCCCCGACTAGGGTGTTGCCCAGCAGGGTGGTCCAAGCTGTCTTTCTGGAATCTTTCCCTTTCCCTCCCTGCTCCTCCGGTGGGAAAGTAGAAGAGGGCAGTGGTAGAACTTGCTCGGATTTTTGTAAGTGACTGATGCCAATGTGGGACTCAGTCTCCCCCAGAAAGCAAAGGCCTCCAATGAGAGCACGAGAAAGAATCTCACACAGCAGTGGGCAGAGTCCCCACTGCAGAGGAGCTGGGGGGCCGCACACCCCCATGGGGGCGGCAGGGACAGGGCAGAATCCTCTGGCGATGTGGAGTCTCCTGCAAAAGATGAGGAGCAAGGGGGTGCACCTCATGGAATGAAGGCGGGAAAAGCAGCAGCCTCCCCAGGATGCGTGAGCACATCAACACCCCCTGCCCCTGCGGGTCACCGGGGTGCCCCTTGGGACCATTCCCCATTGTCCCACCTCATCACGAAAACCTCCTTGGGTTCCACCAGCTCCCTAACTTACGAAACATCAACACCTCTCAGAAACTCGGCCCCCAGAACGTCCCGTCACTGGTCAATTTGCAGAAGTGGCTGCTCTCCAGGACCCCCCCCCCCGCCCCCCGCAGAGGGCTCGCACTCCTAAGGATTCGGTTATCACAGAAAAGCGGGGAGGGCAAATAAACCCTCATTTATTAAACATCTACTATACGCCAGATACGTGGCTAGGCATTTTGATGTCGTCTCATCGGATCCTCAGAAAATACTGCTGTGCCCATTCCATCAACTCAAAAACTGGTCCTCAAGAAAGCTTAGTTTTCCACAAGTCACTCAGCCAGGAAGAGACGCAGCCTGTACTCCCTCCACCCTATGCTCGTCTCCGAAGTTCTTCTTCCCACAAACTAGCCATTTTCCCAACAGCATGGCTGACGCCCAGCACGTTTTATAAATAGCTAGGATCTGGTGTGAAGTCACGAGCCCGTAAAACAAGCCAAGCCCTCTGAACCAAGGCATCTGGGACCAGATCATCAGGGGTTTCCCAGGCTGGACTGACCCATATAAGGCGACATTGGGCAGCCAAGGCCAACGTTTATGGCCAAACTGCAAAACCTCGGGGCCAAAGCCCATCCAATTCCATATTCCTTCATCTAGCCCTGAACTCCCTTCCAGAGGCAGGGGTTCCACCTCGCCCGGCGGTTCAGAAGACACTCCTGGGCGCTGTGGCTGTCCGTCACGACCGCGGTTCACCAGGCACCTCCAGGTGCCTGCAGGGGCTGCTGCTTCCGCCCCCAGGCGCTGGGCGCGGACTGCCCCATCGCTGTCTCTGGCTAATGAGAAGCGAGCAGAAGTCATGCATGTCCCTGCCACGCAGAGCTGTAAGATCCAGTGCGTCACCATCACCTCACACGCCTGTCCGAATGGCTAGCGTCAAGAAAACCAACACACAAGCACTGGTGAGGATGCAGAAGAACAGGCGCCCCCAACACTGTTGGTGGGAGTGGAAGCTGGCGCAGCCACTGTGGGGAAACAGCACGGAGGGCCCTCAGCTACCATGTGACCCACCAGTTCCACTTCCGAGACTGTATCCAAAGGAAACAAAACTCACTGTGTCAAAGAGACACCTGCACCCCCATGTTCAAAGCACCATTATTTGCAACAGCCACAAGACAGGACCAGCCTCAGTGCCCACTGACGGTGGGTAGATAAAGAAGCTGTGATTGCTATGTGTGTGAGTGTGTATGTATACATATACACAGACATGCAATGGAATATTATTCAGCCAGAGAAAGGAAGAAATCCTGCCATTTCGGACAACAGGGATGGCCCCTGAGAACCTTATGCCAAGTGAAATAAGTCAGAGAAAGACAAACACTACGTGGTCTCACTGGCATGTGGAATCTAAACAAGACACGGAACGGAACACAAGCTCACAGATACGGAGAACAGAATGTTGGTTGCCGGAGGTGGGCGGTGGGGGCGGTGGGGGCGGGAACAATGGGTGAAGGGGGTCAGAAGGTCCAGGCTTCCAGTTACAACATAAAAAGTCCCGGGGATGTCATATGCAAAGTGGTGGCCACAGTCAACAGCACTGCATTGCATGTTTGAATGCTGCTAAGAAAACAGACCTTAGAGGTTCTCATCGCAAAAAAAAAAAAAAATCTGTGACTCTGGGACGTGATACGTGTTAACTGGACTTCCCATGATCGTTCTGCAACACGTGAATACAGGAGCATATACATATGGAGTCGTCAGGTTGTGCACCTGGAACTAACACAATGTTACATGGCAATTGTATCTCATTTTCTAAAAAGATCGACCATACGATCTGCTATATTCCCACTGTCCTGCCTTGGCAATCGTGGAACCATGAGGCAGCCCCCCATCCACCTCCGTCCCCAGGTGAGGCTGACCTGGATGGAGCCCAGGTCTCCAGCCAGTACCTGCTGCACGTGTGGCGTCAGTGAGCTCTGCTGCTCTCAGTCGCTGAGATCGGCAGGGTGCTGTTTGTTACCACAGCATCACTGAGCCCGTGCTGACTAATACAGGAAAGAAGCCATCTCACGCTGAACAGCGCTACTTTCATCCTTTCCTTCTGAGGGTGTGCACGCTTCACACCATCTTCAACAAATCCGTACAGAAGTGCCTTCTGCACGGGATGGGCTGAGAGTCAATGATGTGACTCATCTGAAAATGCCACCTCCCAACATTCTGCCCCAAAGTTGAGCTCAAATCTCATCTCGGTTCTCCCGGCGCCAGACCACAGCCACCACTGTCGAAGAGACGCCCCCGCCCCCAGATCTGACTTAGCAAATGAAGAAAAACCAGGACGAGTTCCGTGCTTTCTTAAAAAGTGTCTGAAGGAAACAAACAAGCCATTGAGTTAAGAAAATTATTTTTTAAAAACCTCGAGCTTTCCCGACTGATAAAACTCAAACGTTGACGTGTCCCTGGTGGGCGAGAGCTTGGCACCAAGAGATCCGGGAGCAGAAACTTATAAACCAGAACGAGGGAAAGAGCCACAAACACAATTAAAAATCCAGCCATGCTCAGAGAGGGATTCCATTTACTCTCTCGTAAAAAGAGCCTGGTCCCCCTGGGCAAACAAAGGAAAATCAATTTCTTAATTTCTATGGGCAGAGGTGGGACCAAGGCCAAGTGAACTTGGGCTGTGCCCAAGACCATACCTGGGGACCAGTCACTCGCCCTCTGTTCCTGGACCGGCTCCCCCAGGCCCTCCCTTCTGCCCCCTCCAGCTTCCAGGGCAACACTGTCACCAAGATCCCCAGGGCACGGCAAGTCCGGCAGGCTGCCCAACAATGCATGCCCTCCACGCTTCTCTGCTTCTCTCAAACCGTTTCCCAAAAGATAAGCTTTATTCTCTGGCTGCAATTCCCTCCCAGCCTCTTACGGGAACCAAAGCATTGTTCATGCCTCGTAGCATTCATAGCTTGGAGGTATCGCTTGGTGATTGGAAACCATGGTGCTGATCACCCAGCCCGAGAACACGTTTAAGGGGAGGAAGGCAGGATGGGCACTCTGAACCCAAGGCTTCCCTTATCTCAGTTAATCATCAAGACAACCCGGGGGGCAGGGCCTGCTATTCCGGTAATGCAGTTGAGGAAGTTGAAGCCTCAGGTTTTGTGATTTGCCCAAGGTCGCACCGTTAATAAACGGCAGGCAGACCTGCATCCATCTGACCCGAAAGTCGGGGCTCACTGCGCTGCCCCTGCTGCCTGCCCCTCCAGCACAGTTCTTTCTGGACAAGTTATAACGGGCCCGCCACAGTCTCCTGGCCACTCCCAACCTCCACTCCGGCAAGACTCATTCATTTGAGAGAATGGGCTTCCTGTAGGAGGGGAGCTCCTGACATTTCCAGGGGACATCAGACCGACGGCCTTGCACCAGGTCGAAGCCAGAAGGCACCTCCCCTGAAGGAGCTCAGGCAGAAGAATGTCGGGTAGCAAGGAGCCTGAGAAGGTAGAAGTACGGCGCCTGGAAGGAGGACAGATGTCATCAGATCCCCCCCACCAAGGCTCTCTATGCAGACAATACGTAGAACATCCCAGGCACAAACAGGAAGCAAGTGATGAATGACCTTCCAATGGCGTACGTGCTGTTGTTTCTGCCCAAGCACCCAGGAAAAGACCACAGCTCCAGTCCCAGAATTCCCGAATTCGGCTTCAGCCACTGCACTGTGACTAGCCGTGGTGCCTCAAAGTAAAGGCGTTATTTCCCCTACAGAATTATCCATAGTTTCCCCCAGCATCTCGGGGACTTTGGGCCAATGGAAGGGGCCGTCATTTCAGGGCACGCCGTCCTAGGTGCCGCCACGTTCCCTCACCTTCCCTCCCACCCCGAAGCCCCTCCCTGCTTCCTGGGTGACCGCCACCTCGAGCCCTGGCCGCTGCCTCTGCTGCCCTGGCACTTGGGCAGCATCTGGGCAGGGGCTGCAGCAGCGCCCGCCCCTCCCACAGACACACCGGAAAAACGATGGGAGCATTTCACTGGGACTGTGCTGTGGCCAGGTCTGAAGAGGGTGCCAAGGGCCAGCTGGTTGCCAGCATGTGGAGATATAAACACAGCACCAAAATCCACCAAAATTGCACCGTGTCAGCTCTGCAATCTCCTCCCTCGTACGGCGGGTACGCTTCAGACACCTCAGTGCCTGCTCACCTGCGTCCAGCCCCTTGTACGAGCTCTGCTGGCCGAGCGCTCAGGGTGCTGTATTCTCCAAGGGGCCCCCTTAGTCACGCAGAGCAAAGCGATGAGGTGGCACTCGTGTCCCCCACCAGACCCTCATAAACGCACCGAAACCCCGTGTGCGCTCACAGAGATGTGCTCCTAGGCAAGAGTGGTTCAGACTCACACACCAAGTAAAACCAGTTCATCGATCATTAAAGACATTGCAAGGAGACTGACTAGTCTGACTTTCTTCATATTTTCTCCTTCTCCGTCTCACCAGACAACAGACCTCCGCGTGTTATCTATATAATATACATAAGTGCAATGTGTGAAGGATGTTGAACGCTCAAACCCGATACTCCAAAAAGGGGTGGTGAGGTGGATGAGGGTGGGGGGCAGTTCTAGTAGCACTGAGCCAACATTTATTTCTCTAAACAGAGGCACGTGGACCAGATTGGTACAAAGGAGACAAACCCAAAGATCTGATCATCCAGTTCGAAAACTCACACTCTTCCTGCCATCACGTCTAAGGTGTTATTCTGATGCTGACTTTCCAATCCGGTAATCCTACTGAGCCTACCTCAGATTCACAGAGACCCCTCACTTTCGAAAGTGGGAGGTTTTGACCCCCTCATCAAAAGCCTGTCTCCTCAGGCCTCCATTGACCTGAAGGAGGTGTGAGTTCGGAATTAAGCCGTGCCAGAGACAGACTATCTCCTCATCCAGTTCGGGTTTGCTTAGGTCCTAATTATTAAAAGGGGGGTGAGCCTACATCCTGGTTTCCCCAGGGCAGCCCTTGTGTACACCTCTTGCTGCAGCATAATTATCAATGGTGCCTCCTCTGGTTTGGATGATCAATGACACAGTCACCTTAATGAAAAGTAACTTTGGCCTTCCATGCGTGGGCGTGTTGAGTGGAGGAAAGGCAGTCCAGGGTGGAATAAATTGCTGTTTTGGACTCCAGACACTAGGGGGCAATATCACCAGGTGAACCACTCTAGCCAAGATGCTGCTCCCCTAATTTTTCAAACTCCCCTTGAAGCGGTCTTTGAAAGGGTCTGGCTCGGACCTTCAGGATGTCCATATAGGGCACTGCCTCCTCAGGCAGTCAGTCAATAATTATCACTTGATGATGATGATGTAGCCATCGATTTTCCACTCCCTCTTCTCCCTCTGCGCCCCTCCCCCTCCCCCCTTCCTTGGGGTGCTGGTCAGTCAATCTCAGGCCATCTTGATCTACTTGGAAAGCTTAACTGCCATGAAGCTCAGCCACTTGTCCTCTGGCTCCAACCTCTTAGAGAAATTAGTGCCAGTGGAAGTGTCAGCATCAATTTCATAATGCTATGGGATGGCGGCGAGGCTGGGCCAAGTCCCGTATTCCTGACGGGCTATCAAAGTGATGAGGATTATGGGTAAGGAGACAGCTCTGACAGCAGAAGAAGAGCCTCAAGATCAATTAGACTGACGAGCCTATCTTTAAACCGTATCACTTCATGCTGACACTGTACGTTCCTTGCAGAGGCTCGGAACTCTGGATGCAGAGTTTTCCCCGTGTCCCCAGGGGTAACTGGAGAGGCTGCAGGCTTGAAAAGCAGCCCTTGGCCCTACACCTCTCCCCGGAGGATCTGAACAAAGAGTTCTCATGAAAGAGAAGAATTTTGCTCTATGATGGGAAGAATGAATATCTGTTCCCCTCTTTTCCCTTTTCCTGCCTTCCAAAGAAAATGTCAAGATAAAATGTAAGCTACGTATTTAAATTTAATTCTGTTAGTGTCAAGGGAAGGCTTGGGATTATTAAAATGGAAATCAAGATCTTGTAAAAGTCAAACCGTCGTAGCAGGGGAGGAGATTTGTCACGGAAGGCAAGTGCAATAGATGGAGGATGCCGCAAAGGTCCTGAGTTCTAATCCAGGGTCCTAGCCCGCAATACGACCATGTGCGGCCAGGAACCAGTCCCTGTTTCTCCTTGCGACCTTGAATGCCTCGTGCAAAGCCGACCCTAACCTGCCACTGGAACGTGGGGAGGAAATGAAATGCCAACAGAGCCGAGGGCGCCGAAGGCATCAGGGGACGCTTGGTTCAGACCTGGAAAGGTGTGTAAAAATGGCTTTTCTCCCGTGCCTGGTAAAAGCGGCACAGAAACCAGACCGGAGCTGAGGACGCAGGGCATGGTGGGAGAGAAAGCAAGCCTCGCCTCCGGCTCCGCGTGCCACAGGCGAGCAGGGTGGAGGTGAGACGCAAACCACTTCTGTAGTGTGCCTAGGCTATTTTCAAGCCTCTAGCTTAACAGTTTATTTCCCTGTGTTCTCGTGAGTTTATGTTCCCAGGGCAACAGGCATAATTTTGAGCCTGGGAGGTTACAGCTATTTTAAGAGGGCTGGCTTTATTGTTTTTAATTGCTTAACGATATTGTCTGTTAGCATTCTATTAAAAACCCCACAGTGATTCGTCATGGACTTTAAAATGTGTCCTCTTGTAAAGTGCCCATTTCAGGTTACGTGCGCGTTTATGGGGTTCGCGAACACCAATGTCAATTAGCTGATCTTGACCCTGACCTAAGCCGTTCAGACAAAGCGAACGCTGTCAGGGAAAGATGCGTGTGTGCGGCGAACCTTCGCAGAACAGCGTCAGCCGTGGCCGAGAGGCTGCTGTCGATGCTATCTGGAACTGCTGACTTCCCAAACACACGCAGAACGCTGGCCTAATATGCAAATGTGAGAATCAGGGCTTCCTCCCAAGGTGCCTGTAAATAGCAGGCTCTTTAAAGGCACAGTATTTTAAGATCATTAATGAATTGAGGAAGGGAAAAAAAAAAGGTTGGAGGAAGAGAAACTTGAAGTGTGAGGAGTTCCTGGTCTGGAGTCAAGGATGCAGCATTTCCGCGGCTGGAGAAAGCTCCAGGAAAGCCCTGGACAGTGAGCAAGGCGCGCCAGGCACAAACACGGCTCTGTCTCGGGCTCGCTGTTCCCTGTGTGATGCGTTGTGAGGATAATAAAACCCGCCTCATTTGTTTGCACCGCCAGTTACACAGTTAGTCAACCCCCCAAAATACACTGAATGCCCACTGTGAGCAAAGTATTAAATAATCACATTAATAGCTACCACTTGCGGAGAACTTACTATAAGCCAGGCATGGTGTTCTGTGCATCCCTCCGACCCGACTCACAGCCGCTTTCTCCGTGAATTCTGGTCAGCCTGCTCTGCTCACCCACACACTCCCCGGCCAGAAGCAATCCCCGCTTCCCGGGGGATTGCAACCCTATCCCCAGCCCAGCACACGGTGCACCCAGCCCTGCAGCTGCTCGTGGGTCTTCGGTGCCCTCCCTTTGCAAGTCCCTCCAGAGTAGGGACAAGTTCAAGTCCAGTCCATGTCCTGCAAAAGGAGCAGTGCACTGACAGGCATGTAAGATGGTTAGAAGGGACAGGTGCGTGGGTGTGTGGGTGAGTGAAGGGATGGACGGAGACCCCAAAACAGCACAGCACCTCATATCTCAGCCCTGCAGTCTCTGCAAAGTACGGGTAGCTGACATTACGGCGGCAACCCCCGGGATGCAGCCAGAACGCGGCTGGGCTCCATTCCCTCCGGGTCAGCAGGCTGCCCTGCACTGTCCCCGGCTTCTGAAAGCACAGCCGTGCTCACTGCAGCGCAGGCATTACACTCTCCACGCACATTTGCTCACCCCGGAATCCCAAAACCCAAAGGTAGGCCTTAGCAACACAGCCATTTTGCAGATGAGGAAACTGAGACTCAGGGAAACAAGCTTCCTCGCCCAGCGCCAAGCAGGTGGGGACAGAGCCAGGATTCCAGTGCTCAGGAGTCTACCCTCAGAGCCCGCACACTCCCTGCGCTTCACAAAGCCTCGGGAGCAGGGGTGAGGCGGGTGGTGCGTCTAGGATATGGCTCTGGCCAGGGATGCAAAATCCAGGCCCTGAGGAAGAGCCTCAGGGCCTCGGGATTCTATACACAAACTCCCAGCTTTTTGCCAACAATCCCTTTCAGCCCTCCTGTCTCTCTATAGGAAAGAGATTAAAGGAGATCTGTTCCACTTAAGGAATTACAGTGGGAGGAGCAGGCAGATGGGGACATGTGGCGGCTTGGTGACCACAGCCAACCAACGCTGCAGATGAATCGGTGGCCATTCTAGCAGAGAGAGCACGTCCCAGTTTTTGGACTGGGCTCAAGCTTATATTCTAATGAGGCAAATTGATGAGAACAACCAAACAACATCTTTCCTGGAAATATGAGATGTATGAATCCGATGACCCTTGGACACGCCATTGGCGTCACCGAAACTGTCGCCGCCACTGTGTCTCCTCCTCACCCTGGCATCGCCCTTGCAGACCCCAGGCCCTGTCCCACACGCGGGCTCCTCGGCTTCCTCCTCTCCACGACTCTCCGACACAGATAAAGGCAGGAAACGCTCCGCCCTTCCAACCTGCCACAGAACCGACACCCAGTGAAATGCCTAAGGTCGCACCATCGACCAGCCAGTGTGAGAACCGGGGTTTCCAACTCAGCCCACGCTGAGCTCAGGCAGCAAAACACCCAGGATGGGGCGCAAGGGCAGCCTCGAACTTTGCTAAATTCAAAGCCAGCGTTTTCCCCTCCTGGTAGCTGGAACGGACCTTGTCCAAATTCAGGTTGCCTCAATAAGGAAGGGAGGGTGGGACCGAAAGGGGCTCACGTCTTACCTCCCCCATCGCCATTCAAATGCACCAGCCAATTAGCAGGGGAAACTGACAGGCCGGTGCTAAATGTAGGTTAAGGCATGGCTTGAGGTCAAACTGGAGAGAAGGCAGTCATGGTGGGCAAAAACGGGAGCTTGGGCCCCACCCGTGGGTGGTTCCTCGAGTTCTCCATGGAACAAATCCGTTAAGACCAGGTGGGGGGGGGGGCTGTAAGCACAGCCTCCTCACACTGTGCATATACATGTATTTTTAATATGGAATCTTGTTCACATGGTAGAGTTGAAGAAATATGTGTATGAAATAGAAATAGAGCAGAATTTGTGTCTTTTTATAGCCAATGATGCCTACAGAGTGATAGCTCTTAAATATTGATAACCAGTAAATTTTTAGGGCGTAGGGTTGGAGATGAAGGGAGATGATAAAGTTTCCTAATTTTCTGTTCACGGTCCGAACTTGGAAAAACAAACGCAGTTCCACCTACAGATGGCGATGCTTCTGCGGTTTATCACCTGCCTCGGGGCCCCGGCTCCGCCTGGGAACAGGCATCCTGCCGCATCCTGGCCCCGAGGTCCGCGTTCGGGGCTGGGAAGTAACTCGTTTCAGGAATTAAAATAACCTGGCACAAATCTCGAGGATGACAAAGAGGCAGCGTTTTCACAAAAATGTGCAGCTCTCTGGTCGCTGACGTCCACAGAACCTTAGCACGCTCCCGGTGGTGAGAATCCCTCCAATGAAGTCCCGAGAGGCCCCCCTGCCACTGTCCCAGGGTCTTCCCATCGCAAACAGAAGGCAGGGAGCACCTTCCTCCTGGCCAACAAGCTCAGGGGAGGGACACAGGCCCTTTCGACTATCACCGTCACACGGGCGATGACCTCTTTCCTGTGATACGAGGAGAAGGCAGCAAAGTGTCTGGACCCAGGGCAGCTGAGCCCCCTGGCCAGTCTTGGGGAAGCTCCCAGCGCCGTCCACGTGACGTCGGGAGGGCGCCTGGCAGGCGGGCTGTTCTCCGAGCCCCGGACTCTGTGCTGAGGGGCAGTCAGATGCTGACACAACCCTGACTGTCCCCTCCAGCAAGCCAGGGGTGTGTCCGTGCCGGATGACACAACAGCTTTCAGCTCTCCTGCCCTTTCTCAAGCTCACTCAAAACTGCTGCCCAGGTCTTTCTGGGAGAGGAGAACCGACCTCTGCGGTCCTGTTCCTCCTCTGCCTCTGACGTGCAGGCAGGAGGCTGCCGCCAGCGTGGGGCTGACACACACTGCCACCGAGAACCGCCGGCGAAGGGCGAGGAAGGGCCAGGGACGGACGGCCGAGCAGGTGCTTGGACCCCAGAAGCCACGAGGTGACAGAGCTCGTCTCCCTGGGTGACAGCTCCCACGCTCTCCAAGCCCATCCCTCTCCCTGGCAAGCGGAAGGCGAGAGCAGATGGTAGAGAGTGCAGCCCCGGGCCTTGGACTCAGATGGGGTCAGACGCAGGCTTGCTGCTTTGGGCAAAGGGGAGAGCTGAGTGTCCTGACATCAGACAGATCTTGGGTTCAAGTCCCAGCTCCCCGTTTCCTGGCTGAGTGACCTTGGAAAAGGGAATTGCCTTCTCTCCTAGTTTCTTCATCTATAAATGGTGATGATGAGACAGCTGAACCCACAGAGTTACGTAAGTGAATGTATGAAGAGTAGTTGGCATATATTAGGTTATTATCAGAAGTAAAATGGAATGCCTTTTTTCTAAAGGTTGGTGAGAATCTCAGTTCAAACGAGGGTGGCTCTGTCTTGGAGCTGCTCTGCTTCCTCTAAGACTTCTGGCCTCACCATTGTCCCCTCTTTCCCAAAAGTCTGCCCAGAGCAACCGCGGCCCATGACCCTCCCCCACGGCCCAGGGCTCATCCCCAAGGGGAGCACCTGCCCGCTGACCCAGCAGAAGGTCTCCTGCAAATTCAGACAGAACAATCTCCGACAACCACGCCCTCCCCCACCCTCACCGAAACCACAGGGCTGGGAAAGGGAGGTGGGGTCACTTTCAGGAGAGCACTCAAAGAGCCGTGCCTCAGAGTCTAGAAATCTCGAAATCTCAACGCCATCACAGCAGGGGCTGACGATACACAGAGGGTCTAGCTGTCCGTGAAGCGCCCCGCTTCATTCTCCTCTGAGCCCGCAGAGAAACGTGGACTGCGGCTTCCTCCCAGTGACTCGAGCAGCAGCTACCCGCTACTCTAGGAGTGACACCGCGAGCCCGCAGAAGGTGTGCGCCCCTTTCGCCTCGCCCACGCACGGCCCTCCGTCGGAGGCCTGTTTCAGCTCTCCTGGAAAAGATGAAACATTCCAGCAGCAAGGGGGCAGGGGGCAGGAGAGGGGTCTGAGCCCCGCCAAGAATTTAATGAGCGCCCGCTACCAGCGGTATAAATAAGCCCTTCAATAAATGAGGGAGCTCTTCATTTAAATGGATTCTGGCGTCCCTTCGGTGCCAGTTAATCTGTGATTCTCATAGATCGGGGTGGCTCTGTTGGGGGACAGGAGTCCAAGGTATCGAATGATTTCTGTCCCCAGGGAGCCGGGATTTCACTTGGCACGCAGAATGCTCGTCCTGGGTGTTTGCCGAATTGTCCCTCCTCTCACCCCATAACCTACGCACCCTGAGTTAGAGACGCAAACCTGGAACACCCTGCGCACGGTCCCAGACGCACGTCAGCACTGCCCACACACGTCCAGCGCCGCAGACCCCACCCGTCCCCTCCTGTGCGCAGCTGCACATGCGCATGAACACGGGGGCAGGCACCCCGTGGCGCCGCCACTGACGGGGTGGGGCCAGCGACCAGGCCAGCAGGCGCTCGCGCCCTTTTCCCTGAACCGCCCCCCACCCCACCCCCACCCCCGCATCTTGTGTCTGCAGAGACCTGTCTCACTCTGAACTGCAGGGGAGGGAGGAGAAACACCGCCTGTCATGAGCTGAATTGTGTCCCCTCCATATATGTTGAAGTCCTGACCCTCAGTCCCTCGGAATGTGACAGTACTTGGACATTTAAAAATGACTAAGCCACTAGGACTCCGAGAAGAGATTAGGACACAGATGCACCCTGAGAGACGACCAGGTGAAGACGACGCAGGGAGGAGACCGCGCCATCTGCAAGCCAATGACAGAGGCCCCCGAAGAAACCAACCCTTGTCAACACCTTGGCCTTGGGCGTGTAGCCTCCAGGGCTACAAGACATATTTCTCTTGTCTAAGCCACCGAGTTTACGGCGGCTTTGGCCAGCAAATACGTTGAGTCAGGAGGGAGATGGTGACCACGCATCCCAGAGCCACCACGAGGTGAGACCAGCCACACAGAGAAACTCATGAGCATCAAACATACCTCGAGGAACTGTGCAATGCCGTGGAGACACAGGGAGCAGAGGGAGGGGCCTGGCGTGAGGCTGGTGGGGTCGGGAAGGGCCCGGCCGGAGCTGCTGCCTGAGCAGAGGCGCGGTGATGGGCGGGGCCATGGGACCGTGCAGGGGAGCACCGTCCCCGCAGAGGGAACCTCACCTGCGAAGTCCCCAAGAAGACAGCGTGCCAGGGCAGTCAGGGAGAGCGTGGAGGTGGTGGCGCAGGTGGGAAGCGAAGGGGTGTACGAAACGGGGATACGAGGACAGTGGGGCAGCCGAGCTAGGTCACACATGACCTGCAGACTGCAGGGACAGAGTGCACCTGCTCTGCAGGAGATGGGGCGCCATCGGGCCTGAGCACCAAAGGGTGGCACAGCGCCACTGTCCTCTATGCACGGTCACCAAGCTGCCGCGTGCACCCAGACTATGGTCGGGGAGAAGGGGGAGCAAGGGGCCCCTTCAAATGCCACCTCCACAGTCCAAGGAAGAAAAGGCGGAGGTGAACCCGTGTGGGAGTTATTTTTACTCAAGAGCATTTCAGTCGCTGATGTCCTCCTCATGTTTACTATCAAAATATTCCCAAATTTCAAAGTGGGTTAATTTTGCACCTGGGTATGTTGCAATGCTTCTCTTCTCTCTTTTTAAAATGATCTTCATTAAGAGGAGGAAAAAAAAAGAGTTTTTCATTTGCTCATCCACTTCATTTTTTTCATGCACCTTTATTAATTTTTATGTTGAAATACTTCTTTTACTATTTCAAAAACAGACCCCTTGTTTAGCAGCTTTCAAACCTGGCAACAGATAATAACTTGCTTGCCAAGAAAGTCAGCGCCCTTCTCCCCACTACTAATAAAAAAAATCAATAAGTCATTAGAGATGCCGGTAATAAAGATTAGATGAATGAGCAAATTTCACTTTTACCCGATAGGTTCTTGCAATAGTAAAATAGCACAATCAAGCTTGAATGCCTAACGATCAAATTGGACCCGAGAAGAGAGCCCTGCCTAGGCTTCCCCAGCTTGGACCGCCCCCGCACTTGACCCCCCAGGGTCAAAGGGACACAGAATGCTCATGCCCCCACCCCCACAAGATGCAGGGAGGGTCAGCCTGTGGCCGGTAGAACACCCCAAATGCCCTGCGCTGTGCCAACAGCAGGTCAGAGCAAGCCGGTGCTAAGAGAAGTGCCCAGGAACACGGCCAGGACCACGGGGGGAGAAGACGGGGCCAATGACTCTCGCCCCCGACGGGGCCAGAGCCCACAGGCCAGGCCTTCGCCCTTCCTGCTCCTTCAGCTGCTGCCTGGCAGGGTGGCGCACGCAGGCCAGAGTGGACGTCAGGCAGGCTGGGCTGGTTCCAGGCCATTTCCTTGCAGTTGGCTGTGATGGTGCAGAGTGTGAGGGGGGCTGCAGTCTTTGGAGACACTGAGAGCTGGATTCGAGATTCGCCGCAGCTCCTTCCTCACGGTGTGACCTGTGTTCCTCACTGTGTGGGCCTTGGGTCCCTCCTCCGTGAAATGGGAGTGAGGCTGCTAATACCTCCATCGAAGTGCCTTGCAAAAATAGAAGTGTTTTGCACCCAAGTTTCCCATGTAGGGTAACAGTCGCTGGCATCGACTGAGTGTTGCTCACCCCTTACTCAGTTTTTAGCTGGACAAATCTCCTCTCGACACAAAGACTACCTTTCCCAGCACCCCCTGGAGCGAGGAATGGTCATGTGACTCCATTTTGGACCATGGGATGTAAAGAGAACTGATGGGTGACAACAGCTTCTAGGAAGCGTCCTTTTTTAAAAAATGGAATGGGCCTATATCGTCCGCCACGCCTCTCGCGCGCCCAGAAGTGCTGATGTGATGGCTGGAGCCCCAGCCACCAACTCAGCCCACAAAGCAACACAGTAAAGCGGGCAGAGCATCAGGACAGAAGGACCCTGGTGGTCAAGGAATCAAAATGAAAACCTCGGACTGCCTATCTCCAGACTTTTTTTATCCTTTGTTATTTGGAGGTTTTCTGCTACTCACAGCCAAACCGGTCCCATCACGACTGTTACTGTCATTATTATTTTTGTCGGGGGTGAGGAAGCTCCCTTCCTCGGGCACCGAGGGCATGCCCTGGGCCTCCCTCCCCGTGCCCACTGTCAGCTCCTGGCCCGAGGTCCCCTGTGCTCCGCACTCCCAGCATCCCAGGCTCTTAGAACTGCCCGTCTCTCCACGCACAAGTGTCGGGGATGAGGCTCCCCGCCATCGCCTTCACAGCACAGGCTCTCGCGGCCCTGCAGAGGGCCGAGGCCGAATTCCTCAGACGGGGGGGTCAAGGCTGGTCCATCCCTCACCAGCCGTGTGATGCTGGCAAAGCTGACTGGACTCGGTCCATCTGTGAACCTGGAATGTGACCACCTCATTTGTCTGCTGTGAAGATGAACGCGAGTCAAGTGTCAAGAGAGAGCCTGGCGCCCCATAAATGTTAGTGACGACGATGACGATGACGAAGGCAGGCCCGCCTGCCCAGCCTCACCCCTCCCTCCACCACCGCCAACCTGTACGCACACCGCGGCCAGACAGAGCTGCTGGGGGTCCTCTGAGATGCCCGTGCTCTCAAGGCGCCTGTTCACGCAGACTCCCAACCCGTCTGGGAAGAGCTTCTCCAGCTACTAGATTCTGCGTGTCCCCGCAGACTCAGCCCAGGGGTCACTTCTCACCAGAGGCCTTTCGGGACACCCCCACGCCCTGCTGGGTGCCTCTGCTGTGCTCCCAGAGCCCTGGGCTGGCGGCGGCCAGGGCTCTCGGCACCGCGCTGGGTTCTCCTGGGGCAAGAGTGTGTCCTTCGCATCGGTACAGAGGACCAAGCACCAGCCCCGCCCCTGGCAGGCCCGTGCGGTCAGCAGGGGGCGACTGGGCGGACAAAGGGACGGCTCGTCACAGCTTCTTCTCTCTGGTCCTACAGGCTCAGCAACCAGGAGCCAGAAGTAAGAAAGCAACGAGGTGGGTGAAAAAAGGAAGACCCTCCCTCGCCTCTGTCTTTGTGACTGTAGCTGGATGAACGGGATGCTTTCCCCCGACCCCCCAAAAAGGAGACAGAGCCACCGGAGCCTCAACACATGGCACCTGATTGGGAAATAGACTCTTTGTGGACGTAATTAAGGTTAGCATTGAGATGAGATCATAATGGATTAGGCTGGGCCATAAATCCAATGGCACGTGTCCTTCGAAGAGACAGAAAATGACACAGGGATACAGAGAAGGCCATGGGCCGGCCAAGGCAGAGGCTGCACTGATGCAGCCACAGGCCGCGGGGGCCACCAGAAGCTGGAAGAGGCCAGGAAGGACTGTCCCCGAGAGCCCTCAGTGGGAACACCGCCCTGTCAACACCTCATCTCGGCCTTCTGGCCTTCAGAACTGTCAGGGAACAAGCTTCCGGCGTGTCGAGCCGCCAACTTTGTGGGGGTTTCTACAGCAGCCCCAAGAAACTGACACAGGCACCAGGGACGGGCCAGCCCATTCCCCAGACGGCTCGTCAAGGCCTCGAGCTGCTGTGCTCCAGCTGTGAGCTTGGCGTCTCCCTCCTCTACATCCTCCGTGGCAGATCCTTCCCTTTCTTTCCCCCCCAAATATCGAAGGAGACTCAGGCATCGTCTCAGGCAACACTCCCACGGCCTGACGGGGCTGGCTCCGTTAGCGCCCTTGTTTCACGGCGGAGACGCTAAGTCCGACAGAGGCTGAGCCGTCTGCCCCGTGATGCCCAGACGGACCCCTGTCCAGGTCTGCCTGGCTGCCGTGCTGGCCACCACTCCACTGCCATTCCCTCATCTCCCCCGACGGCAGGGGAGCTCAGCGGCCCCATCAAGAATAGCTGGAGCCCCTGACCGGTGGGGCTCAGCTGGGTGGGCGTTGTCCTGCAAACCGAGGGGTCACCAGTGCAATTCCCAGTGAGGCCGCATGCCTGGGCTGTGGGTTCGGTCCCTGGTTGGGGTATGTTCAATGTTTCTCACCTTGTATCCCTCCCTCTCTTTCTCCCCCCCTCTCTAAAAATAAATAAATAAAACCTGAAGGGAGGGAGGGAGGAAGGAAGGAGAAAAAAGAAAAGCTAAGTTGGAGGTGACAGACCCTGGGGCCCTGACGGAGAGCCAAAGCTGAGTTCCAAACAGGTGTCTGGGGTCTCTGCTGCTGAGCCCCAGGCCCGACCCCCATTCTGTGTAACGTCTTCGCTGTGGGACTCGATGGCCCCGCCCCCTGCCCACAGCGATGGGCCACGTGGCTCCCCGAGGGGTGGGAGGGAGGAATCGTAGATGAGAATGATGCCTGGTAGACGGGGGGCTCCTTCAGTGCAGGGGCCCCATCTTGGTCCTCTTCGCCTCTCCAGTGCCCGGCAGGGGCGCGGGCGCCTACGTTATGCTGGACAAAGGTTTTCGCATTGAATCGAGGGGCTGCGGAAACCAGGAAGCACAACACAACCAGCCCGATGCTGTGGCTCGGCGGCGCCCCCGGGTGTCACAGACCCAAGCTGCACAGCTGCGCCCCTCGACCCATGACAAAAAGAAGGTGGAGCCCGTGTCGGCTGCTCACCACCGGTAACTGGCCGGCCGAGCGCGCAGGCCTGGGTTCCCCAGTCCGATCTCTCTGTCTCCTGCACCAGCGTCCCGCCCACCAGGCTGACCAGTCCGCCACCGGGGGAAAGCTCGAGGGTAACCATAGTTTCTGGCTCTCGGCAAGACATCTTTCTCTGCTGTCCCGTTTCCACTTCAGGAGACTTTAAAATTAAAGTCACAAGTAGGCAAGGCAGGGTTGTGAGAAACCCATATGGTCCCTGTCCCCGCGTCAGGTGGTTTGAGGCTCTGCCCAGTGACCAGATGGCGGCTCGCTCCCTGGGACACCCCCCTGCCCGGAGTGGAGGGACGGGGGTTCCAGACGGCCAGGACTGGGCAGATACCCCAGAATATCGCTGGAGCAGAACACGCACCCCTACCAGATGCCATCTGGACATCTGTCCCCTCGATTTTTATTTTCATGAATCCTCTGGGGATGAGTCCAGCTAGAGACTTGATTAGCCAACTCCCTACTGGAAAAGTTCTTCTTGGAACGGTTCCTCTCCTTATTCGTGTAAAACTCCCCTGCCTACAGACAGGGCGGGAATGTTTGCCCAATAGAGGGGCAGGACCCCTGGGTCTCTGCTGAACGCCCCCTCGGGCAGCCCCGGACTTCCTGGGTTTCTCCAGGGTGTCCCTGGCCTGGCCCTCCCCACAGCCCCATGAGTTGCACCACCCCGACTCTTGTCCAACAGACAGAGAGACCCCGACTCCACGGGGGAAGGCGACTTCGCCAAGATGGCCCACAGTCAGGGCTAACGCTTCAGAAGCACATCTGGACCGTGTGGCACCTGGGACGACACTGGAGCTGTAGCACCTGAATCTCGCGCGGAAGGCAAAACCCTTGATTGACAGGAAACAATCCCCTGGGCCGTTTGTCCCGAGGACAGACAGAAGCGCGGTTTGGCTTTCTGACGTTACTACTGTGACGCCGAAGTCCCTGAAGGTAAAGCCCCTCGGCCACCGAGAACAAGGCGAGACAGTCCGTGGGCACCCCAGACGTGCCCGGGAGACGGGCGGACAGGGGCCGGGGAAGAAAGGCCTCTGCGAGGACACCCAATGACTGTGGACCGCCGCCCCTTTCGGTCCCTCCAAGGGGCGAGTCAGGGCCACGCAGAGACGGACACGCTGTGCTGCCTCCCTCCGCGGCAGCCCCACCTGCCCGCCTGACCGCCCCCGGATAGAAAACCCTACAGCCAGGAGTTCTTGTTCAACAGAACGACAAAGTCTGGAGGAACGGGGAGGGAGAGGCAGAGGCCGAGGTGGGGAGGAGGGCCTGTGACTGCCGTCCGTTACCTTCCCTGGCCACCTGTGGGCACAGCCCTGGCCAGCCCACACCTGCTGACAGCAGGACCCCAATCATGAAACCCAGGGACGGCGGTACCCAGGGCCGGGCTTTTCTGGGTCGTGAAGGCATTGGGCGGCTTACACGGGTCCCCTGCTGGGTGGGGCGCTTGGCACTCCCCTCAGTGTACGCGAGGAGGCGCCCCACAGGGAGGGGTGGGAACGCAGTGGATCCTTTGGGAGGGCCGGGCCGCCACCCCCTTCCCAGCCAGCCCCTCTCCTCCCAGACTCCACGCGGCCTTCCTCATCCCTGGGCCCGCTGCGAAGGCCCGCCCCGGGCGCTCTCCCGAGTCCACCTTCACCGTGGGCCCTACTCCCTTACCCCACCCCATGCGCCAAGTGCTTCTGGAAGTCTGCAGTCCACCCTCGAGCTCCGGACCCCCTCTTGGATCAAGGCCACGGGACATGCAAGACCGAAGGCCTCGGCCCCCTTTGCTCGGCACGCCCCTCCGAGCTGCAGACCCCACATGCTGCCTCTGTCTCCCCGCCTCTGCATTAGGCTGTTGTCTGTGTGTTTATCCACAGGGCCACCCGTCGAGCAAAACCCCCTACGATGATTATCTGCAGTTTCCAGGTAGTTACCGTTGGTATCTATTTAGACAGAGTACTGCCATCCCCCCGGATCTATTTTCAGGCCTCTCTCTGTCTATAGTATTTATCTCTACTTTAACATAACTGTCTTTTTTTTTTTTAACCCTCAAACTGGGACAGTTCCCAGGGGGGACAGGTTTTGCCTGCAGTTAATAGCACGATGTGATTCTCCACGTGCTCAGCAGCTAAATCGGCGGTGGGCCGGAGCAGCAGCGCTTGGTCAGCGGAAAGGCAGCGGCCGGGGAAGCCGAGAGGGCACGGGGCCGTGGGAGGGGCCGCAGGCTCTTAGGGACCCTCCCTGGGGGTCTCCCATGAGGAGGGGACTGGGAAAGAAGAGGGCAAAAATGGAAGCCTCTCCAGGCTTGCCTGGGCTCGAATCCCAACTCCACCTCTTACTCAAGCTCTTGTCCTAAATTTTCGTCCACAAGATGAGAATCCTGTGAGTCCCTAACTCAGAGGATTGGGTGTTGAGATGACTGTGATATACGTGAGAAGCCCCTGGCGGAGGGACCGACTTAGAGTAAGCACTCGTTGTCGACAGCTGGCGGTCGGTGGCTGTCTTAGGGTGGACACGTACTGATATTCCTGTTCCCAGTTCCGGAGCAGAGTGGACAACCAACAGACCTTTAATGAACAAGCAGACCTATGTGGACTCTTTGTTTCAGTGACACAGGGGAGGGGAGGGGAGGACCCAGAGCAGTAGTGAGGGGTGGATGGGGGAACACTGAGGGGGCCGGCACCGGGCAGCTTCCAGCTCGACACAGTCTGTGGGATGGTTCGCCGAGAGTTGCAGCGCAGAGCTAGGGGCTTAAAGGGGTGCGCAAGGCACAAGGCCGGGGACAGCTACCGAAGCAAAGGCCTGCCAAGAAGCAGTGCAGGTGCTGTGGGGGCTGAATGCCAGCTTCGCCGGGACCCACTCGGCGTGAGCGCGGGCCGCTGCTGCCCCGCAGCTGGAGGCGGGGAAATCGCACGGTACGGGTCAGGAAGAGCAAGTGATGGGGGAGAGATGCGTTCCACGGTGAACAATGGGGTCGGCTTGGATGAGGAAGGAAGTGGAGCCAAGGGGACCCAAGGGTCGAGGGACACCAGCACTGGGCGTCCAGGTGGGGAAGAAAGAGAAGGGGCAGCGAGGAGGGAGGGAGAGAAACGTGTAGGTCTTAGCGAGATCCCAAGCCACAGAGAAAGCCGAGGAGGGGCCTTTCTTGCTGCTCCATGGCTGACATGGAGTGGAGGCGAAGGTCACCGACACAAAAGGGGTCAGTGACACAGGGCAGGCGGGGAGGGTCAAGGGTCACCAGCTCTGCGTCAGATCTCGGAATCAGTCATGCTCTCAGGGTCTACGGCAGGGGGTGGGACGTCGGAACTGCCTCAAAGGAAGACGTCCATCACAGCCACCCCTGAGCCAGCCCTTCTTTTCTTCCCAATGCAGACGACAGGGTGGTGGGAGGCGCTGTTGGGGGGCAGGGGCGCTCCTGGAGCTCACAGACGGTCACCTGGAGGATCTGGGATCGTCACGCCACGTCCTGGGGCTGCCGCCGTCTCCACGACTCAGGTTCCGCTCAGCCCAAGTTTCTCCAGCGGGGCACAAATGGAAGGTGCTAACCAAACCCACCGGCCTAGGCCACGAACTGAGGTGGCCGGCCGACATCTGGCATCCCACGGCTGCCGCCGTGGAGCCCGGGAAGCAAGGCCTGGCGGGGTCCTGGGTGCAGGCAGAGGCAGGGCGTGAGGCCAGCGCACTGGGCACAGGAGTAGGACGCAGGGACGCCCAGGCCCAGGCTAACAGAGCCGGCAGACAGACGGGGCCACGACACAGAGGAAGCTGGCGCAGAGCAGGCACGCTTTCGCATCCAAACTGCCAGCTGCCAGCCACGGCTTTCCATCTGCTGTGGAGTCTCATCTTCTCCTTCAGCGCCTCACTGTTTACACGGTGCGTGTCCAAACACATGTGCTGACCACACCGAGGGCGGCTGGCTTCGTGACAGGGCCAGGGACCTCAGCCTCCCGGCGGCTCGGAAAAGCAAGGTGTCCCCTCTCCGGCAGACGCCGAGGAAGCCAGAACTCGCAGGTCACTGTGCAGAGTCTGGAGAGATCCCAGAAATACCCAGGGTGCCACAGCAAGAGCCACGGAGCAGCTTCCCCGGAATCCCCTGTGCTCGGCCTGCCGTAGACTGCACCAGTCCCCACCTCCTCCTCCTGTCTCTGGCCTCAATTGCCCACCACCCTGAGCCCAAAGGGAGAGCGAGCAGGGGTGCGGTGCCCACGGAGGGGCGCTGAGGCGTCTGTGGGCTCTGCCAGGTGGGGACAGGCAGGGTCGTCACAGAGGGTCCAGCCGTGGCGGAGGGGCAGAGGGACATGACAGAGTGTAGAGCAAGAACTGGAGCTTTTCTCGCTGCAGGTCGAGAAGGTCCTGTCTGGGGCATTCCATAAAGTCACGTGGCCAAAAATCAGCCCTCAGTCCTTTTCTTCTGAGACTCTTTGCTGTTTCCAGTCTAACTCTCCTCTCCGTATCCACTTCCCCTCCCTCCCCTCCTGAGCAGTGCCCACCCCCCACCACCCACCCCTACTGCCCCAGCCCAGTGAGGCACCAGCCCAGCCCCTCATGCACACCACATCCGGGGTCCTGCAGGGCAGCCCGGGGGCACGCTTCGGCCTGGGGCCACAGCAACGCCTCTCTTCTTGTCCCAAGCCATGAGTCAGGGCACGGCCCTCTTCGCAGCCAGGGGCCTAAGGACCACTTCTAGCAGCACCCAAGAAGCAAAGCTCCCACTAAGAGCCTCAGAGACAGAAAAGGAAGGCCAGATGAGGAGGAGGAGGAGGAAGAAGATTCCCAACTCTCCAGCAGAAAAGTAGATAAATCAAGGGTGTCAGGGAACACATAGACACAGAAAGAGACAGCAGCCTGGCCTGGCAGGACTCTTCCCTCTTGCTGCAGGAACGATCTGATTAGGGTGGAGGACGGCCACATTGCTCACGTCCGCACTCATCTCATCTCCACTGAGTCCCGAGGGCCTCCGGAAGACGGGTGGTGGTCGGGCAGGAGGCGGCTCCAGTGAAGTCCAGGGCCCAGGGAGCTGGGGACGGCACACGCCTCCCCGCACCCCAGGCCCGGACCTGCTCACATTGCAGCAAGGAGGGCAAGGGGTGGGTGCTGCTCTCCTCCTGACCGGTCCTGCAGGGAGCTTGCCCGCCGTCGTGCCTGAGTTCGGGGGGGGGGGGGAGCCACGGTGCCCCCTGCTTAGAAGATTCCAGCACACCCCTTCGGCTTGGTGTCTCCTCCAGTGTCTGTCCCAGCGGGTCAAGGCCAGAAGCCAGAGAGGGTGTGGCCGAGCGCAGCCCAGTGCATGCAGAGGCACGCCCTCCGCCCTGGACGTTTACACTGAGGCTCCCCGCTCAGCTGAGACGAGGCAAAGGGAGCAGGTGCCCATCCGGCACCTGCTGTTACCTCAGGCACCACGCTGTCTGATTCGACGGATATTCTCATGTAATCTGAACAGCAAACCTAGGAGGGAAGATGTCACTCTCCCCATTTTCCAGCTAGAAGAGCTGAAGCTGGGTCTCGAACCTGGGAAGCGCCGACGGTCCTGATGAGAGAATGCTTGAGAAAATGGATTGGCCAGCTGTGCTAAAGGAGCACCAGGACTGCGCTGGGAGCAGGTATCAGCAGGTGCAGAATCCCCGCTCTCACAGGGGCCCCCCTCGCAGGCGTGGCGTCCAGCTCCTGCAGGCACAGCTGCCCGGTCCATGAGGAGCCCTGGTTCCCACGGACCCCAGGGCTCACCCACACTCCCCTCAGGGGCTCTCAGGGGTCCCTGGAGGGAGGAGACGTGACCCAGACATGCTGAGCTCAGGGCCGGCTTTCATTTCTTGGGATCTGTTACAACACAGGACACTGCTGGGCAGCTGGCAATTTACTGGGGGCGGGGGGCGGGGCGCGGGGAGCCTCCACTCTCCCAAGTCTTGCATCAAAGGCTGAAATTGCCCTTTACTTTCTGTTGTTGTTTTCCGTGTTCTTGCTCTCCTTCTTTCTAAACTGCTTTTATTCACATTTAGGCACGGCAGCCCAAAGCCCCGGGTCATCTGGAAATAGACGTGGTTTACTCCTATGGGAACACAGCGAACGCACTCAATTTGACGGTCACACGATTTGTCGGGGGAGTGGTGGCGGCCGGGCAGCGGTGGGGTGGGCGTTTGGGAGCTGAGAGATTTGGCAGCCTGGCTGCAGGAGAGGGGTGGGCCCAGGAGGCTGCCAGGCCGGGGGCAAAGGGGGGAGGGTGGGCAGTGTGGGCCGGGGCGGCAGGAAGCCACGGACGGGCAAACCCAAGCCAGGAACGCCCTGTGTCCTGGCAGCCTCGGCGCCGCCCGGCCGGGCCAGCGCCCGTCAGAGGAGAACTCGAGCGTGTACTAAGTGCCTACTGGTGGCTTCTTCAACCCTCACGGCAGCCTTCCCCTTGTTTCCGTTTGCAAGATGGGGAAACCGCCCCTCCCCTGGTGATGTCTGTTCCCAAACAACGGGGATTCGACAGCAGAAAGTCTGCGGCCTCAGACACGCTCACCAGAGGGACGTCGGTCCGCAGGAGGAACACAGAGCACAGGCATTCGTCACTGAGTGTCCTGAGCACGTGGGACAGCAGCAGCTCTGAGCCGGTTGCCGCGGGGCCGAGCTCTCAGCAGAGCCCGCCTTCCCACAGTACATCAGAGCAAACAGAGGCTCCGAGGAAAGAAGTATTTTCTCCCAGGCACACAGCCCGGCCCGCCCTGGCCATGACCTCTGGTCCCACTGTCCCTTAGCCACTTGCCACCTGTGAGTATTAGGCCCTTGAAGTGCACTTGGTGCTACTCAGAACTGGTTTTACATTTTCACTTCAACTTATGTAAGTAGCCACTGGATCGGAGAGTGGAGGTCGAGCCCAGCGGCCAGTCTCACCTCTGATTTCAGGCTGCTCCCCGTCCCCCGGGAGGCTCACGCTCCTGGAGACTCGGAGAGGGAACCTAGCATGGGTCTGAGTCACGGGATGGGGCAGCGAACCCCCCTGTGCCCCGAGAGCCTCACCAGCGTCCTCGTACTGGTAGGTGGCAATGTCGATGGCCATACGTGACCTGGCTGTCCTGTGGCTTTGACAGAGCCAATCCCCTTCCTCCTTCTGCCATCACACCAGACGAAGTCACCTTGTCACAGAGTTTACCCAGGATGGGAGACGGCCAGCGCTGGTCAGACATTGAACCCTAGTCCTTGAATAGCAGTGTGGCCTTGAGGAAGCTATCCTCAGAACCTCTGTTTCCCCACCTGTGTCACCTTTGATGGTTATTGGAGGGAAATGATCGCATCCAGGATGTAAGGCACCTCCATGCTTCCTGACACCCTTTCCCCTCACCCCACATTCCTCTGAGGCCTGCAAGCTTCCCACTCAGTCTCTGCCTTAGAAAACATCTCTCCAAACTCCTGTCGGAGTTCAAGACCAGGACCCACGGCAATTTACGGCCACCTGCAGCCAGGCGCCGCAGCGGGCTGGGCCCCTCAGGGACCCGACTCGGCCGGGTCTCCCTGCTGCACCGCCATCCCCGGGGCCCACAGCTGCCCTCACACAGCGCTGGCTCCCGTCCAGCCGAGCGAGGCCACGGCTACCGTGTCTCAGGTCAACTTAACTTTGCCTTCCCCGGTATGACTGTCGGTGAGGAGTCACTCGGCCGGCCACTGGATGTCTAAATGACCAAATGTCAAGCACTGCCACCTTCCATTGGCAGGGGAACGGTCCCGAGAGAAAGCCCTGGATGGGCCCCGGAAGAATCCCAAGCCCCTCTCTGTCCCTCACAAGGGCCCCACCGGAACCACTTCGCTCCTTCTGAGAAGTCCCCCAAGGGAGCAAGTCTCCCTCTCTCTCCAACGGCCCTCCTCCCAGCTGGGGTCTCTCCTGCTGCAATCACATGCCAGTTACCGGCGAGGACGGTCACTGTCAGCTGACCGGCAGTAACGAGGGGGGACTCTCTGCACCATGCAGGGCGCCCTGCGAGAACCCCAGTTTCGCCGGCTGACCCTGTGCCCTTGCGCGGATTGCTCTGCTTCCTCGGACCTCAGGTTCCTCCCCTACAAATGAAGGTGGTGGCGCTCATTCCGTGCAAAACGCCCGGCACACACTCAGTGTTCCGCGTGCGGTGGAAACCAGTCTTGGTGGTGGCAGTGGCGCTGTTGGTATTCCACAAGCAGCATCGCCCAGCAGACTCCGAGGGGTTTCTCCGTGGGGTCCTCCCCTGACTCCGCACTAGGCCCCCCTCGAATCCTCCGATGTCCCGCACGAGCCTGCCCGCCTTCCTTCACTTGCCCTTCTTGTGCGTGAAGAAAACGGACAGTCTCCGACCCTCGTGCAGCTGACGGACAGGGGAGCTGGACTTTGAACAGGCAGGCGTGCGCGCCACGCACGACAACGTTCGAGACCGCGTCCCAGGCAATGGCGGACGAGGACAGAGCCCGGGGAGAGGAAATCACAGCGGGGGCCTGACACGGGCCAGTAAGTCAGGGAACCGCAGGTTTCGACACTGCTTTGAGGATAAAATTGCATTTCTCCTGGTCGGCTTTGAGCTCTGGGAGGGCAGGCAGAGAACCCATCCGTCCTCACGACCCGGCAGACTTCCCGGCTAAGACTGAGTGTGTGCTGAGCGTTGGTTGAATTAACGAAGGAAGGGACGGTGGGAGGGATGTGAACGTTTTGCTACGCTTCCCGTTACTAGCTCGGCTTCTGGTCCCTAACTCACACCTGTCTCCCCTAACTGGGTTTCTGCCTCCTTTTTCCCTGCCTCTCAGCATCCTCTTGGCCCCGCCCCCAAGGCCGGGTCTCAAGTCGGAACCTCAGGCCTTGGAACCGCCTCCTGCAGTGCCGTTTCTTCTCAGAAACCTCACACAGCCAGCATTCCCCCCCACCCCACCCCGTCCTCCCAGCTCTGCCCTCCCCACGCTCGCCCTCACCTCTGACTCATCTCCGCTGCTTCCAGGGACAGGTTGAAAGCGGAAAGCCACGCGCCAATAAAAACCCAGGGAAACCTGGCGCCTTGGAGAGGCGAGCGCCTCCTCTGGGGAGGCGGGTCAGGCCGGAGTCGCTGCCCGGACCACAAGGCCTCCGGCAGGGAACAATGGATGGCCCTCTGTCCCCCGGTGCGCTGAGCACGGCAGGGGCGCTCCGCAAATCATGAGTAACACAGTGACGAGGCAGCAACTGGGAAGACCGAGTGGAACGCTCTACAAAAACCTCCCTCCCGCACGCACAGCGGGGGGGGGCCCGCACGTGCAGCCGGTGTCTGGCCAGGCGCTGGCATCAGAGCCCTGGCTGGACCGCTCATGGGGTCTACGCCCTTTACCCCGCTGGTGAAAAGCAGGTAGATCTCCTTCCCACACCCGGAACTTGGAGACACCGGCACCGATAACCACACAGTGCAGCCGGCATTGCCCTCAAAGGAGAAGGAGAACCTGACGGGAATCTCGGAGCACGCCCTGGTGGGGCTCCACAGATGGGGTCACCCAGGCTACGGGAACCAGCCAGCGGTCCCCACCGCTTGAAGAAAGGCAGCAAGGAGAGCACAGACAGGAAGCTAGTTCGGAGGTTGGGCGGGGCTGGGACCTGCAACCTGTCAGTGCCGTGACCTTGAACAGGCGGCCTCACTAACATGCCTGAGCCTCGGCTGTGGTGTCCCGGCACGGGGCCCAGGGTCCTTGTGAAAATGTGCATCTCTCCTCCCTCCTAGGCTCTGGGGGTGGAGCTACAGTGACCCCCTTGTGAAAATTTGCATCTCTCCTCCCTCCTAGGCTCTGGGGGTGGAGCTACAGTGACCCGGACAGCTCCTGCTCTCCGGGGTTCTCCGCCCCAACTGGTGAAGGGGGAACCTATAAACAAATACCTGGCACGCAGTGGCAGGCATGGCGACGACACCATGAAGCAGGGACAGAGACGGTCCATGAGGTGATCCTGTCACTGCGGAACAGAGATGGACAAAATGGGCAAGCCCAGGGCAGCCGCATTCCAGACGGGGGTGGGGGGGACGTTCTCGGGGTGCCTGAGGGACAGCAGGGGGCCCAGGTGGCCAGTGGACCAGCGAGGGGGAAAGGGGCAGAGTTCGGGGTGGACTGTGTACACCCTCGGGCTCTCTGCGGCAGGAGATGGGATGCTGGTGGGTTTGGAGGAGTGGGGAGAGATGGGCGGGGCGTTCCAGAAGGGCCCTTCCAGCTGCCTGGTAGAAATCTGGGGGCAGGGAGCACCGGGGGGCAGTGGGAGCACCGGAGGCCGCCCTTGTGGAGCAGGAAGTGATGTGAGGGAGCTAGCGGAGGGCTGGGAAGCGGTTAGACTCCCGACACAGTGAGAAGGCAAGCTGAGAGGAGGACCAGGCCGGGCTGTGAGCAGTGAGCCCTCAGGGAGGCTGCAGGCCTGGTCGGAGTCTCTCTCCCTCCCCGACCCCTCCCGGCAGCAGCCACGGTGCTGAAGGAGAGGCACACCCAGGCCTCCCGGGTCCAGGAGCTCGGGGAAAGAGGGGCAAGGACAGCCCACGTCACCCACAAGCCCTGTGTCCCCAGGAGGTCTCGGCTCTCAGCTCACAGAGGAGAGCAGACACGAGGGTATCGCCAACTGTTAGAGAGCTGATTGGGGCCAGGAAAGTCCAGCACAAAACCCTCTAAGGACTGAATTCTGTTTCTAATCACAGAAGAAACACTCTCGGAGCGGGCACGCCATGGGACCCCCAAACTCCACTTATTGACAGACATCTGTGCAAAAATGTAAGGACAGGACATTCATCAAAGCGCTATTAGCAATGGAAAATTGGAAACAAAATAAAATTCAGACAATTAAGGATGCATTAAACCCCTAACTTGAAATTGGCAAGAGCAAAGCACAAAGCAGAAAATAAATTCTGCCCATAATCTCCATACCTAGAAATAAATATAATTAAGTTGTCTCTCCGGTTTTTTTCCCTGGGCATCTATACGAACTTTCAGTTGTCGATACAAAACTGGGATCGTATGGAATATACTGACTTCCAATCTGACTTTTTCTACGGAGCAAATATTATATCTTCATGCCATTAAATATTGTTCTGCGGCATAGTTTAAATGGTTTCATGGTGTTTCGTCACTTGAACGAACCACGGTGTATTTAACAGATTCCGAACCGTTGGATGTTTCGGTCACTTCCAAGTTTCCATCATTAAAAACAATGCTTCGGTGCACAGCCTGGCACACGGGCTTCCGAGAACATCTCTGATGATCTCCTCAAGGTAAGAGAGACACCGAGGTGCGGAATTGCGAAGTCCAAGAAAACACCCACTTTCAAGGTTTCTGAAAACGACTGTGAAACGGCCCTCCAGAAAAGCCTCACTGATTTATACGCATGCCTGGAGCGGAGAAGGAGCACCTCCAATTCTCCACGTTTAAACCATTGTGTAGTGTTATTTTTGCCAATTTAATAGGGAAAAAAAACCCGAAATCTTGTAACTGATTTAATTAGTGTTTCTTTGATCCCTACTTAAGCTGAACAAATTTCCATATGTTTATTAGCCATTTCCTTTTCTAAAAAAAAAAAATCTGAGGATTGCTTTTTCCTGCCTCTTGTTTACCTTTATCTTTTCCGTGCTGATTTTTGAGAGCGTATTAGATCCAAAGGCAATTTACAAGGAAAAGTTCCTCCAAAAGCCACCGTGAGCCTGAGGAATAAACACCGCTCACGCAAAGCACAGAGCCCCCGCCCAGTTTGGCTAAACTCCCAAAAGACCTGGCCTTTCCAACCGCAGGGCCAAAGGACCCCAGGTGGGTGGAGAGAGGAGCTGGGAACCGGAGCCGAAAACTCGGAGCCAGTCCCAGGCCCCGGAGGTGGGAAGCGCTTGCTTGAGGACAGGAGCACAGCGCCCGCCGGTGGCCTGAAGTGCAGGCCTCTGCCGTCCATGTGGGGAAGGGGACAAAGTGGCACGGACAAGACAAGCACTGCTGGCACGACCTTTCCAGGTAAAAAGCGGAGACGACTCATCGCTCAAGAATCCAAGTGTCCCTCGGTGGCCCCTTGGGTCTGTGACAGCCTCCATGTTTGGTCTCCCTGCCTGAGCACCAAAGCTGGAGATGGCTGGGGCGGATGAATCGGGAACTTTAAAGCAGAGCTCGCGCATGGCTCGCTTCTAGCCCTGATTGGCAGAGGGCAGCTGCTCGGGTTGGAAAGAAAACTGTTTTCCGAGAGAGAACTGAAATCCCCCCCGCCCGTGCGCGCGTGTGTCTGGCCTGGCAGAGGTTCAGGCCTCCACATATGGACCCTGGAAACGAGACACAAAGCCTCGGGGCCTGGGTCCAGGGATGGGCGCGCAGGCCCAGGAGGGCAGGCGAGGGTCGGCCGAGGTGAGGCGGGAGGTGCCACACCTGCTGGACAGCCAGGAAGCAGCCCCACGTGCCCCCGGCTGCCGCCGGGGCCCCGACACTCTGCAAACTGCTGCCCGCATTGTCCAGGCCGCATTCCTCCATCCCACTGACCGACCAACCGGCTGTGTTTCCCAACTAGGGTCCAGGCACGCTAGCCCGGCAAGGCTAATTCGGTCTCTCCCAGCACCCTTCCAAATGCCTGTGACACGTGCAGCCCCTTTCCGGAAGCCTGGCGCAGGACACTCTGTCCTCTCTCGTGCCTCCAACAACGCCACGTCCCCCTGCCTCTGAAAGCACGGGGTGCTGAGGGCTGGGAAGGCAGCGCCTCCCTCTCCTCAGAGCCACCAGAGTCCTCGGTGTTTCAAGACGTGAAGACAGGGGCTTGGGCGGTCCCTCCGTACATGCTGGCAAGAAGTGCCCGCAGCCCACCTGCGCGGCCATGTGGCAGCCCCCTCGAGGCCCACCAGCCCCCATCCACTGCCTCCCTCTGACTTCACTTTTGGGCTGAGGCTGCGGCTACTCGGCCACAAGCCACTGGGGTGCCCTCGGCTCCACCGTGGCCCTCTTCACCACTATCGCCCTGCTTTGAGAGAGAGACAGCGATTGCACTGTGCGAGGCTGACCCTTCCCTGGGCCCTGCTCCAGCGGGCTCCACTCTCCTCCTGCACCGACCCCCTCCATGCCCAGAGTCCCAGCGGCTGGGCTACCGCCCACCCGACAGTGGCGCCCCGACTTCCGAGGGGGAAGCGGATGGTGATGATTGCTCAGCTCTCGTTAACAGAGTGTCTGCATGCAATCGAGAGAATAAAACTCGCCGGTCTTACGTGTACAGCTCAGGAACCTTTCACATGGGCGTCCACCTGCGTGATCGCCCACCAAGTCAAAATGCACCCGAGCCAACTCCCTCGTGTCCCCTCCCGGTCAGTACCAGAAGGGACCACTGTTCGATCTCCATCAGCACTGATGAGGTTTGTGTGTTTCTGAACCTCATTTAAATGGAATCACATAGCATGTTCCTTTCGGTGTCTGGCTTCTCTCACTCAACATCACGTCTGTGAGATGTTTATTAACTTTGCCGCTGGCACTCGGGGCCAGAGAATTTGGAGATTCCTACTCCAGGACACTGCTTGCATTCTGAGGAGACCTCGGGGCCCCGCTCGGCAGGGGGCGAGGGGCAGCAGGGCGTGGGGGGCAGTGAGCTGCCCTCCGGTGCAGCTGGGGAAGCTCTCTCTTTACCTGATTGGCTCCGGGGGCCGCTCAGGGTTTCTCCAAATACACTGTTTCTCTGCTCCTCGGTCAGAAATGGAGACGGAAGTTAGACAAAAACACCAAGGCCCACGCGCTTTGGGACATCTAGGTGATTCCAAGTTGAAAAAAACAAACAAAAAAAACGCTGATCCTCCTTCTCCTCCCTCAGGTGTCCTTACGCCCATCCTGAGACCAGATCGGACCCTGCAGCCCCCACCCTCTCCTGACAGCAAGAAAGGCGTCCGAGAGACCCCAGCCGGGAGAGGCCCACGGCCCACCACGTCCCCGCCCAGGGACGTGGTGGGCGCTGTGTCTCACAGCCCATCCGAACAGCAGCAGACCCTTATGCTGCAGAGCCCGGCGAGACAGGACGGGCAGCAAGGGATGAGTCAGGGAGGGGCAGCGGCACCTCCCACCATTGAGGTGGCTTACATCCAACCCCCCCCAACCCCGGATTGCAACTCCTCTGCGCTGGAGTTGGACAGGGGCCCGCTCCCCTGTGTGGGGGCGCAGGGGAGACAAGTGGGGAACAAGTCGATGAAGGGGCTCCCAGGAGCCAAAAGAACCAACCGAAGACTTGCCAGTAACTCCTGTGGCCCAAAGCCTCCCCCCCACTTTGAGGAGAGGACAGTGGGGAGGGGGTGGGCAAGGCTTCTGCTGCCCCTCCACGCCCCGACTCTGCCCCAGACCCTGGCGGGGACAGACTCACATTCTGACACACTCTTCCCCTAATTGTGAAGCCCCTGTGGATTGCAAGGGAAATTCAACCCATATGTCTCTGATTCACTTACACTTAACTCATCAACATGTTGTTTTGTAAGAGCTATTTCGTGTCCAAGGGCCTTGTTTTAAGCAAGCTCTTAAAACCCTGTATCTTGGTCTTTGAAACAGGAAGTTGTACTGTGCCAAGAGAACAAGAACTTGAACCCTGAGGGGTTCGAACTGGGTTCAAAGTTCCTGCTTCCCCAGAGGCCCCAATCCACTAGAAGGTGTCCCGCTGCCCCCTCAGGCCCCTGCACCGGCTGAGAGCCAGAGGGCCTAACAGCAGCCAACCGGGGCCAGGAGGCGCCCGGAGGAAGAAGCAGGGCGGGGCGGTTTCGGGGCCAAACTGCCAAGTTCACAGCCAGGGCCGCAGAGGCCCGTGGGCTGCGGGAGGGAGAGGAAGCGGGCCAGGCGTTCCGTTCTGCTCCGTTAGAAGGAGCATCTCCACTCAAAACAGAAACCCTGGGAGCAGGTCCCTCTGCAAGTGACCCGGGGCCCCCGGTCGGAGCTCAGTCGTGGGCTTTGGCAAGGGCCCTGGAGGGACAGCAAGCTCGGAGGTCCAGACCAGCTGGGCGGAAGGAAGGCTCGCCGCTGCAGCGTCCCCACGCACCCCGCTCAGAGCACATCCACACAGACGCCTCTCTGCCCTCTGGTGCGGCGGGGACAAAGGTCACTGAGGTGTCAGTGAGCAGTGAGCGAGAGGGCCGACCGCCTTACACCTCAGCTCAGCCTGTACGTGCTAGCGGAGGCCCCGAGACGGGCATGCCGCAGCCGCCGTGAGCTCCCTCGGCTTCTGGCCGGCCACATCCCATCCTCAACAAGAGGACTGCGGAGCCGCCAGCGGGGGTGGAGGGGGGGAGCCCCGCTGTGGGGGTGCTCGCAGCATGCACACGCAGCCCAGCCCAGGTCAGAGAGCCTGTATTTCGGGGGCAGGCCGTCCCTGACCATGAGAGGAGAATGTGGCGTGAATTCTCACGTTAACTAGTTCACAGGGTCCAAAGGGCCGAAAACGAGATGGCCGACACCTCGCAAAGCGGAGGCGCCTTCTCCTCACTCTGAGAAGCTGGCCTGCGGGGCAGCATCCCCAAGGTGAGCAGGGGGCTTTCGCAGGCGGCGGCACCATCGCCGGGGCCGGGGGCACAGCATAGTGCGGTGGTTTGCGTCACGACGAACTTTCACCTCCCTCCCTGACCCGCACCAGTGACTCTGGGCATGGCTGGGTGGCTCGCCTGGGGAAGGGACGGTGAGGCTGTCAGTGGTCCGGCACGTGTCTGCTCCACCTCTGGCACTTCTGCCACCTGCCCTGCACAGAAAGTGTTCTGCCCCTTCCGCGGGGACCCCGAAGGGGACATGCGGGGCAGAGCAGGACCTCACCCACTGCCTGGAGCAGGAGTCGGCCAAGCAGGGCTGGAATCAGACAAACCCCTGTGATCCACGGGCCTGGGAACAAGGAATAAACGCTTCCTGGAATCATCCAAGTTTGGGCTGTTACCCAACACGACGCGGCAACGGCGGACTAAGGCACGCGGTTATCACCGCTAATAACCAGGCGGTGAAAGCGCAGTTGGGTCAGCTGTGCCTGCTGCCCGAGACCTGTCCTGGCGCAATCTCAGGCCACAAAACCGGCCTCCGTGGCAGTGAGTAGATCATCTATGTTACTCTAGTCTATCACGCCAGTGGACAAACCTGTGTTGGTCACTAGGAATACAGAGGCTAATTAGGACATGACCATGGCCGTGGGGGTCTGAGAGGTCCTTGACAGACAGATACAGAAACACAGGACAGTACCACGGGGCATGGACACAGACAATGACCAAACACACCTGCGATTTTGAAGCTCTGAGGTTTGAGGGGCCTGCCTCACTGAGACGCGGGGGGAACAGCAGGAGTGGGACAGAGGCAACCCGGGAGGGCTGCGTGGACGGCGCTGGCGTCCGAGCCCTGAGTCCCAGGACTTAAGCAAGACTGTCCCCGTGGAGGGCTCTGCCAGCCGGCCAACCCCACGTCGCCAAACTTCCGCAGCAGCTCCCGGTGTCACCCCTGCCGGTGCGGCCACGGCTGCTTCCGCTGTTTGTTCGCGTGATCAAAACACTTCCCTTGAGGGCCTACTGTGTGCGGGCCCTGCCCTGGAAGGGCAGCGGTCTGCACTGAGATGGGCTGCAACTGTAAAAACACGCTGATGTCAAGGACTTAGTATATTTTTAAGAACAGATGGAAAGCATTTATAAAAAATTTAAAACACGACAAAAAGACGATATTTTGGACGACAGTCTTTTGGAGGTACGGGGTTAAATAAACCACAGTCTCCAGCGCAGCGCCAGTCCCAGAGGGGTACACGGAGTCAGAACTTTGTATCGGGCACCGTGAGCCTTTCCAGGGTGTCGTGTGTAAATCGGACCCCAACACATCTGTTAAAAAACATTATCAGTGCGGAGCTGTGAGACTCTGCAAAAGTCGTGAAACTGTCTGTGCCTCGGTGTCCCTGAGTGTAAAACCTGTATAATAAAGGCACCTGCCTCGGGGCTGCTGTGAAGACAGAAAAGCACTTGATAATGATGATGATGAGGAGGAGGAGGAGGAGGACCAGAGTAAGAAGAACCACAGCAGCAACAGGAGTCAGTAACTTCAGAGGCAGGCAGATTTCCACCCGTCCCCCTGGGCCCCGGCCACCTGCCGCGAGACCACGGCTCTGTCCCTTCCGCCCAGGCCCCCTAAGGGGACAGACGGAGCTCAGTGGTGGTGATGACACAGTATTAACAGTAATAATGTGGGAACGGCAGTAAGAGCGTGTAGTAGGAGCAGTATGAGGGGCGAGCAAAAGTGGGTCTGCAGGTGTAGTACACACACAACAAAAACATTAACAAGCAATAAAATAGGAACGAACTCTGTTTCGCAGACTCATGACTGTGAACCCACTTTTGCCCACCCCTGTGATATACATAACGTCAGCATATATACAGTGCGTGCATCAGCATACACGGCACCATAATCGCATAAAATTCAGTCCGTAGAGTAAGGGACTGACGGTAACAGGGCAATCACTGCCGAAGCCGGAGCCCCACGAGGGCTGCCCGGCCCAGCGTGGGCAGTGGAGCACCCGGCAGCCCCGGTGAGCTCGGGCTTCTCGTTTCAGGGACCAGCGGAACTGCCCCCCTCCCCCTGTCTCAAAGGCGCTGGGTAGGGCCAGCGAGGAAGGCGGGTATCTCTCAGGCCTCGGCCCTGGTGCCCCCACTTCCCAGATGCGTGCCCCGGGGCAGGGGGCCTCACTTCTCTCCTGTCCCGCGTCTGCAGGGAGGAAATACAGCCTGATCTATCACGGCCTCTTAGGGCCATCCCAGGGCCCCTCGGGAATATATATGCACAAGCTGTGCTGAGCACAGTGCCCAGGAAAGCTGGCCAGTTTGAGGTCCTCAGCCACCACCGTCAGCAAGGTCAGCAAAGTTGAGGCCACGTGGGCCATAGCTGTGGACTGAGTGACCTCTCAGCTGTCCTTAGTGTCCTGTCACAGAAGGAAGATGGCTCTGGAAAGCAACATTCAAATCCCATTCTACCACTTCCCGGCTACCTGTCAGGAGGCCAGCTACTCAGCCTTCCTGAGCTCAGCTCCATTACCTAAAAAATACCTTAATTACCAAGAGCATCAAAAATTCTTATTATTTAACCCGACCACTGCATGTCTAAAAATGCAGCCCAGGGAAGTAATCAGAGACACACACACAGATTACGCACCAAGACGTCCATCGGCACATGTCGGAAATAGTGAATAACTGGGAATAATCTGCATATCTAACATACAAGATTAATTACAGTATGAGGCATCCAAATGACGTAATATTTTTGTTCAACCATTACAAACACGCTGTCAATGACTAAGCACATGGGGGAAAGGTGCCGGACTGCAGGCTCTGTGGGGGTGCAGGGGGGTGGAGGCTCATCAAAGGAACAAAAATGGCCAGCACTCCTGTCCGGGAGAAAGCTGCCCGCCCTCCGGCCCACCTCCCGAGAGCTCAGCTCCTCCCGCTGGTTCCCAGGGCCCTCTGAGCCCACTCACTGCCTCAGCTGGAGCCCAGAGGGAGTGAGTCCAAATCCTTTGCCGAGCGACTTTGTGCTGGGGTGGGGAAGGCAGAGATGAAGAAGACAGGACCCCCCCAGGGTGAGTCACAGGCTGCGGAGAAAACGACAGAGAGGCAGCCACCACCCCACAGCGAAGCCCCCAGAGAAAGGAACCGGGACTCAGGCGCCTGTGCGGTGGGCTCGGGAAGCGCCTCGGAGAAAACCGCGGCCCACGCCCACTCGGGGTGTGCGGAGCGAGGTTCTCTGAGGGGCGCTCACCGCAGACCCCTGCCCTGTTTACGCCCTGTGCTCCCGGGACCCTGCTGATGCATTCTGCACCAGATCAACTGAATGAACAGCCAGTCAGAACGAACGTTTTCAGTCACTGCACGTGCAATGCTGTGTCGTTCAAGAATACCGACTTCACCTTTCCAAGAACGATTACTCAGAGCTCAGAGGACAGGGTCATTTTTGTTTTGCTGGTTCACTTAAGGGGAGGAGAGCGATGATGCCCGGGGTGCGGCGGTAATAAATCGGTGAGCAATAACCTATTATTGACCGCTCCTTTATTTCTACATGCCATTGATTAAAATGGCCATTTTCCTGTGTGTTGTCATATTCTGCATGGCATCAAGAAAACATTTCGTTCTCTAGCTGGAAGTTTTTTAAGCGTTTCTATGAGATACTAACCAATGAGACAAGAGTATTCACAAGCACAGATAAAGTGTAAAGAACCGTGACGCAGTGGACACCTGGCCCCCGCCGGTGCAGACGCCGCCCGCATCCCCAGGGCCCGGCCGGACTGCGTAGCTCTCTCTCTCTCTAGAAAGCGTCACTCTCCTGAAGTTTGTGTTTATTATTCCCGTTTTTCTTTACATTTTCCATCACGTCAGCATCCTTACACACCATGGTGCAAGTTCTTGAACGTGACATTCGTGTAATTCTCCTACAATTTACTTTTTTAAACGGAACTATTACTTTGTTGACACCGATATCACCGCGTGCGTCTGAAATTCGTCCACCCTTACCCAAGCACCGCATCTCAGGGTGCCCAGAGAGAAACATGTCCTTTCCGCCAATTGTTTCTGTTCGTGAATAAGCGCTACTGCCACACCACAGAAAAAGACCTGGGGGAATGTTCCGGACGTGCCAGTAAGATGAAGGACAGAGTGGTTCGCACAACCAGCCAGGTCCCCGTGAAACCTCGGGCACCTGGGAGGAATTCCAGGAGGGCCTTGTGCCCCTCGGACTCCGTCTCCAGCCCCGACTGCCTGCCGGTGAGCAGCACACAGCCTGTGCTCCTGGGTGTGCCCCTCCTCGCGCCCACCCACCGCCCGCCCACCGCCCGCCCCTCCGGGAGCCTGTGGCGAGGCGGTGTGCTCAAGGCCTCCGACCGAGATTCTCACACCTCTGAAAAAACCAGCGGGCTCCAGGCTCCACCGCAGGAGGGCTGTCAAATTCCAAATTCAGTCTCGGTGCCTCCTCTGTCACCTGTGACCCCACTGTGGCCACTGCTTTCCACTGTGGCATCGGCCATTCGAGGCCGTCAGCAGGGGAGGCCATGGTAAGGTGTGAACCGTAGCTCATCCTGGTCAGAGAAAAGGCCAGGTGACCCGTGGAATGGATGCCTCCGAGGGACTCTGGAAAGACCAGCAGGCCCGCTGGGAATCGGGACAGGAGAGCGGTGTCTTAAAGCTCGGGAAGGAATTGGCAGGAATGTCAACTGTGTCAGCCCTGACCGGCTGGCAGAGTGCTGAGAAGGGTGTTCAGTGCCCGAGGCCAGGCCCAGGGTTCGGGGACCCCTGAGTGAGGCCTGGCAAGAGCAGGGAGGGGGGTGGGTGGAAACCACGTTTGTTACCTGGGGGGGGACCGGTGGGTGTTTCTTGGTCCTATCTCCGAGGTTCGCCTGCCAAGTAAGTGCCCCCACAGTCGTGAGCAATTCCCAGTGTGTGCACTGAGACACCACCCCTTTCTGTCCCACTCAAAAGAACACTCAGAATGCAAGTTAGTGAAAGCACCATGAACCCGACCGGATTTATTGTTAAAAAGTAAATCTGCTGAAGTCGGCATCTGAACATCACTAACAGATTGCGAGCATCCCGTCTCAGCTCCACGATGCCCCACCTCCACACCCCCACACCCCCACACCCCCACCTCCCGCCTCACTTGCACAGACACAGCCTGAAGTGCCTTCCCAGCAGGCAGACGACCCCCCCCCCCACCAGGCAGCCAGCTCCCCAGGTGAGACACCACGGCAGTGCCAGCTTTTCAGGGCAGGGACACAGCTCTGCCACCAAAGCCTCTCCCTTCTTTTTTTTTTAACCATTTACTATGAAATGACTACAGACCCACAGTAAGTTGCAAAAACGATAGACAGAGAAGAGGTTCCAAAACCCATGACCCAGCTTCCTCCAATGGTGAGATCCCAAGTAAGTGCAGCGCATTATCAAACCCAGGAACTGACCGGCACAGACTCACTCCGGTTCCACCAGAAAGCCCTTTTGCAGGGTTTACTGGTCCCTGGTCAGCGGCCCAGCATTCACGCCCTAATAGCAACTTGACTTCCTGTTGGGGGATCATCTCCCTCCCACTGTGTGCAGCCGAAGGCGGGACCTTCCATAAGGAAGCCACAGTGACTTTCTCCCCACCTGGTCTTTCTCCAAGGCTCCAATTCTGCATCGAAGGGGAGGAAGGGGGACAGCGACCACTTTTCTCTTCTTCTGTCATCGTGTTGATCTAAGTGCACAGGAGCAGGGGATGGACAAAGAAACGAGGCACGGGAAGTGGGTTGGCGCATATACTCGGTGACGGACATTGCACAGCCCAGGGAGACCTGGGAGCAGCAGGAGCTCTCCAAGCCTGAGGCGGCGTTCAGGTCCCCTGCTCGGACCTCTACCCCGGGGCTCGGGAACCTTCAGCCTGGGACAAAGGGAGCAGGCAGGAGCGACACGGCCTCAGCAATGAGGTGGCAGCCAGACCAGGTGGCTCATGGAGGATCAGAGAGAGCAGGAGCCCGCCCCAGGCCTCACAGCCATTCACGCCGGGGCGGCAGGAGAACCGGCACCTACTTGGCACTCGTCCGATACACTTTCCACCAGCCCTGCTGTGCTGCTACCGCTTCGGTCTGAATTTACCTTTCTGTAAGATGAGAGCAGGACTGTACCTTTTTCCGTGGTTCATGCAGGGGTTGAGTAAAAATAACTTCCTAAAGCACTTTAAGTTCATCAGAAAGAAGGGGTCTCATGAGTGGAAACCACCCCCCACACTCACACAGTAGCCTTGCCTTTCTGCCTCCTAGGAGACCCCTAAAAATACGCAGGTGGTCACTCTCTGAGCACCAACCACGTGGGAGTCACTGCCTTGAGTGTGTAATCTCCGAGAACGCCCTAGAAACTCTATCCAGTGGGCGCTGTTCACTCGCTATTGCACAAATGGACAACCGAGGCTCAGAGAGTCCAAGTGACTCACCCAAGACACACAGGAAGTGTCGGGTCTGGCCTCCGGTTCCAGCCTCAGCCCCGAGCCCGTGCCCATAGTCACCATGTCCGAGACCCGTCTCCTCCGCCGGCACAGGCCGGTGTGTGCACACGTGTGTGACCGAGGACTCCACCGGTCAGATCACACCTCTCTTCTGAGTCCATCACAGCGTCCGCATCGCTTTCTGCTCGTGCAGGAGCTGCGTCCCTCAAGGCCTTTCCTAACGGCCCACAGTGGGCGAGCCGTAATTGCCGACACATGCGGCGGCCGGCCGACAGAAACAGGTCCGTCTGGCTGCTGTCCAGCCTTGAGTACCTGATGCTTCCGGAACAAAGCCAGGCTGCAAACGCGCACAGTGGGAGCCGCAAGCCGCCGAGCGGCTGGCCCGTGCCTCCTTCCACTCACTCGCATTTTGTGAATGAGCTTTCTGCCCCTTTGCCACGGACTCTCTGGGCAAACAAATTAACTTCTGAATTAACCAAATGAAACGGTACGATACATCTGCAACACGAAAAGAAGAAAGCAGGCAAGAAAGAGAAATAAGATTTGCAGAGTAATGGAAAAACTAAAGAGATGGGTCTAGTGAATGAGACAGAGAAGTGTCTAAGAAATATTAAGTGAAAAAAACACGGTGAAAACTGTGTGGTTTGTTCAAGACCGTTTTCACTAAACCATGCATCAACTGTGTATGTGGACGCAGACACACAGGTACAGATCTCCAGGCACACAGGTCCGTGTGTGCAAAAACCCACATTCACACACGTGCACTCACCTGCAATATGCCAACCGTGGTAACTGCCAAATAACTGAACTACCACTGATTTTTTTTTAGTAGTTTCTAGATTTTCTATGATGGAGACATAAGCTTTCCTGGAGCTACCACATGATGGGCACCCTAGTTTCGAGAGCCTTTGTTCATCCCGAAGGACTCCAGAGACAGTGGCAGCTGCCCGGCCACCCCAGGACTGTGTCTACAGGCTCCCCAGCCCCCTCGGGAAAGCCAGGCGCCTGCCACGACCCACCGGAAAGCCCGCCTTGGCCTCCCTGGCCTAGCCGCGGCCCGGCCCAGGTCCACCCCAGTCACAGAGACAGGAGCCAAGTCCACTCGCAGGGGACGTGTCTAACAGGGAAGGATGGGTAAAGCCTGCCCCTGTGCAAAAACTTCCTGCAGGAAATGAGAACGTCACGTGATCTCGGCCCCGAACTCACCAAATCAGTGCAGTGTCATTACTGAGACCCGGGTGGCCTGGGGAGAGGCCAGGCTGGAAGCAGTCAGAACCCAGTTCAACAGGGTGAAGAGGGCAAGCAACCGGAGGACATCCCCAAGGCAGCCCAGCGAGGGGCCCCGCCGCAGACAGCCAGAGAACCGGCAGTGAGCACGGAGGGGCAAGCCCGAGGGTTGGATGATCACAGCATCAGGAGACTCTGGGGCCCCCCATTCACAGGCACCCCAGTGGGTGGGCACAGAGCCCCCACTGACGGAGGGACTGACAGCTCAGAGAGAGGGACTGTACTCCAAAAGGGAGGGCAAGGCTCCAGGTTCTGAGAACCACACGCTTCTCCGACGTCCTGTGCTTGTTAAGGGCAAAACGTGTGTCTTACACCCCCCAGCACCTGGACCTGGGACAGGACTGTGAGGGCCCTGCAGGGTGGGACGTGTCCCCAGACACAGTCCTGACATTCAGAGAAGCCAAGTGCAGGAGCTGGGAGGTCAGAACCAGCGCCTCACCTGCCGCAAGTCCAAAGCCCAACCTGGGCTCTCGGGCACACAGCACGAAGGAGAATCGGCTGTGCATGTCCCTCAGCCTCTGACCCTCACGGTCCGAAAGGGACTGTCAGCCCGTTTGTGCAGCAGGCACACCTCCAGCCCCCTGCAAGTCTCCATCCCCCCCACTCCGTGCTCCCTCTCATCAGCCCTGGCCTCCGCTCCAGCCCACTGATGGAACCATGGAGTCCTACCACCAGAAGGGACCTAGGAAGCCATTTAATTCAAAGCCGTCCTGTTATGGGGGAGGCAAGTGAAGCTCGTAAGGTATCCAGAGCTAAACTAGAGTGCAGCCAGGGCTGGGAACCCAGCTTCCCAGACCACCCTGTGACACTCCCCAAAATAAAAATCTCAGGGGTCAGAAAATAGACTGGGGGGTCCCTGGTTGGGAGGGAGAGCGCCTTGCTCGCAAAGCCCGGGGAGGCTGGTGGACCAGCAGGCTCTGCTGAGACGCAGAGCCCCAGGCCCGTCGAGTGAGAGGGCGCGTTTTCACAAGAGTCCCTGGTGCTGTTCGTGCACGGGCGAGTGTGAGCAGCTCTGAACCGACCAGCCTCCCTCTGACCGACCGTAGAGTCAGGCAGCAACGACCCCTTCTTTCTGTGCCCGCCCCACCCCTCCCTCTTCCCTAAGCCCGCAGAGTACTTGGGAATCCATGGCAGTAAAACCACCAACAGTGCTCCCATCTCTGGTCAGCGAGTGCTCCTCCCCTCCCCCACGGGGCCCCTCGCGAGGCCCTCGGATCTCCCCGCAGGCAGACAGCTAGAGCTCTCTGGCTGCACACGGAAGAACAGGCGGCAGGGGACTGGCGAGGGCCCCAGCGAGCAGCGAGCGAGCGAGCTGGTGGATGGGGTGGCAGCCAGCCCCCACATGGAGGGTGGGGAAAAGCGGGGTGCTCGGGTGCCTCACCAAAGGAGTATGTCCTAGGGGGAAGAAGAGGGACCGAAATGGAAGGAGAGAGTGGCCCGGCCCTGTGTCTCGGTCCTTCATCCTTAAGCCAGCGGTTTCCCAGCTTTAAGCAAGCCGCTCATTGTTCCTGAAGCTCATGTAAGAAACAGGGACGCCCAGACCAGTGTGGCTCAGCGGTTGGGATCATCCTCCAAAGCGAAAGGCCGCAGGTTCGATTCCCAGTCGGGGCACATGCCTGGGCTGCAGGTTCGGTCCCTGGTCGGAGGGGCAACCGATTGATGTTTCTCTCCCTCTTCCTCCCTCCCTTCCCCTCTCTCTAAAGACAAACAAAGTCTTAGCAAGGGACAATAATTTGTGCATCACACAGGCATGGTGACAATCCAGTGGGAACATGCAGACAAAGGGCCAAGCACAGGGCCTGGCGCCCACCGGGGCCCACGCACGCAACTGCGGCTCTGCCCGCCACAACCTCCCCACTCCCGACACCTCAAACCCGCCCCCCCACCGGGACTGTGCCCTGCCACAGAGAGGCGGGGGTGGGGCCACCTGGCTGCCCACTGCAATCACCTGGGCGGCTTCAGAAACTACCGCTATCGGAACCCCGTCCAGTGCAGTTCTGACTTCATTGTTCTGAGGAGCAGCCCGGCCATTGCAATTAAAAAAAAAAAAAGGCTGCACACCAGCTATAACGGGACCTGGGTTTTACTCACAGCGTGTCTGAATGGAGCAGAAGTCCTAATTATTCCTCCCCTCACCACGCTCACTGACTGATTACTACATGGCCGGGGACTGAGCTAATTGCTTTATATACATAATTTCATTTAATTCTCATAAAACCTTGCCTACTAAGGATTATCCTTCTCATTTGTCAGCTGAGAAAATGGAAGCCCGGAATAGTTCATGAGTCACGTTAAGTGCCACCGCTTCCGAGCAGCAGAACGGGGACTGGACCCCGGGCCCGTCGGGCTCTGAGCTGTCGTGAGCACCGAGAACAGGGGCAGGGAAGAGGCCTCGGTGGTGGGGACACAGGAGGAAGCCACCGGATGTACCCGATTCCGTACAAGGTGGCGGGCCAAGGAAGAGACAGGAGGGGGAAAGGGCCCAGTAAACGCGGCGTGAGCGTAGGGAGTTGTGTGGGAGGAGGGAAGAGAAGAACTGTACGCTGGAGGAGAACGCTGCCATCTCGCTCCGATGGAGACTCCGAAGGAGACTCTCCCCGATCACATGTCCCCCGTCACCGTGGCAACACACCTGGGCATGCTGGTGGTCAGGGAAGGAGTCCAGGTCCCAGCCCTTCGGGTGCAGAGCCCAAGGTGGCCAGAAGACATCCATCCACACACCGTCTGCCTTAGGCAGCCCGCTGACCTCAGTCGTGCGGGTGAGCCAGCGTGCCGGCCGAGGCAGGCCCCCCGCCCCTGGGCGAGGTGCTAGGGTGGGAAGGTGGGTGACGCCATGAAGGCCAGTCCCAGCGACGCCCCTGCTCGGGGGAGTGAAGGCTGAGCTGAGGAAGACCTGGGAGCTCGTGAAGCTGTGCAGTGGGGACCCTTTGCGGCAGCCCGGGCACAGGTGCGGTGGACTTAGCACCAGACGCTGCAGAGGCAGAGGACAGGCCCGCGGCAGGAGCAGAAATCCTGTAGCTAGGCGAGGCGGGTGCACAGGGGCAGGCCACACTAGGGGGGGCTGTTGGGGGTCGGCACTTCTCCTAAGGGCAGGGGGACGCCTGGGGCGTCTGGGTACAGAGCAGGACACAGCAAACTTCCACGGCGAAGCTGCCACTGACACTCGGCAGTGTAGGAACACGGCAAAAGGGCCAGAGCCAGAGGGGTGTGGGAGGTCGAGGGAGAGAGCCCTGGGGAGAAAGGAGGGCTGGGAGTGGCCAGAGACAGAGCGGGCCAGCTTCGGGAGCTACTCTGGAGGTGACACGGACAGGGCTGGGGTAAGAGGGGACTGGAGAAGAGGACGAAGGGGTCGAGAATGAAGGACTAAAAATCTCTGACTTCCAGCCCGTTCCCTGAGACACAAACGATGGGGCGGGAGACCAGCCCCCAAGCTTGGCGTGGGGCACACTGGGTGATGCATGCATGGGAGCGGCTGCATCCCACCCATCTCTACCCCCCTCAGAGCCTGGCCCAAGCCCCCACAAGGGAGGCGGCTACAAGCCATGACCTCAGGAGGAATCTGGAAACAGAGCCTCTGCCAGGGCACTCCGTGCTGCTCCTGGGCGTCGTGTACTTGGAGAGACGGCGGCGGGAGAGAGCGGAGAGGAGAGCGGAGAGGAGAGTGGTGCGGATTAGGGAGCCAGACCCGGCCGCAAAAGTCCCCATTAACCTGCAGCCGGCCGTCCTCCCAGGCTGGGTAAGCGGCTTATTGACTGATAAGAAGCCAGTGTGCTGCGGCTGGAGGGGAGTTTGCCACTGGTTTGCGAGCAGGCAGGCGGCTCTCGGGAGCTGGAGAAGTACAGGACCTTCTGCAGCTCCCTGGGATGGGGACCCTCGGGGGCTCCGGCAGCCCTGGACGATCCTGGCTAGCACCGCCCGGCTTGGAGGCAGACAGACCTGGTGACACTACCAGGGTCCTTGGAGTCCCGGTTGGCTCGCCCCCGTGCAGAAGGCCCAGCAGCAGGGGCCCTGCTGTGACAGGGAGCCGGGGCGGGGGTTTGCAGCCGCTGGGGGCGTGCTGTTGTTTTCAGCCTGTGGCCTTTCTCCCCAGTCCAGACCGTGCTTCCTGATCCACAGGCGTTTGGATCGCTCTTCTTTGCCGCCCGTGGTTCCGAGGGCCACTCTTGGACGTCCAGAGGGCTTGGGCACCACGGGAAGTGAGAGCCCCCAGGATGCAGAGAAGACGCAGAGACACAAGAACGAGAAGACGGCAGGTGGTTCGGGGAGCAGTGCTGCGGCTTGCCTCGGCAGGAGGAGCAGCATGGGGGCAAAGAGCACTGTGAGAAAGTCAAGGTCGGCGGCCCCACCCTCCACACCGGTTTCCATCCGGGGGCCACGATCCAGCAGGGCGTCTAGAGTCAGGAGGACGTGTGTCACCGGGACATTTGATGAATAATAAAATAGGGAAGTGTGTGAATTTCCTAAGAGCAAAATTAGCATAGATCTGATTCTGTTCCTAAGAACCCCTTTCGCTGCCTCCTATCCTGGAATATTGTTCCTAGGTGTGAAACCGCTCCCAGGGCCGGCACACGCCCAAATGCCTGGTCACACCCACGACGCGTGCAAGGCCTGTGGCTGTCACTCAGAGCAGGGCACGGACGGCTGCGAATACCCACACTGAGGTGTCGAGGGGCTGTCAGCCCTGCGGGAACCGGGGGGCGATGACTCGGATTGGGACAGCGGTGCTCCACAGCCAGAACCCAAATGGATCAGAGCGGCCACCCTTGGGCCGCCTGAACGGGATGCAGGGGCCTGCCAGAAACAGCCAGCGAGTGGGCGGCCACAGAGGAAAACACTGTGTAGCAGACGGAAGCCAGGGATCTCCCTTCAAACAGAAGAGTCGGTGCCGGAGACCAGCAGGTGCCCCGGCACCTGAGAAAGAGAGAGAGAGAGAGAGAGAGAGAGAGAGAGAGAGAGAGAGAGAGAGAGAGAGAGAGAGACGGAGCAGTCCACCCTTCACAGGACCCCTGGGGACAGCGTGGGACGTCTAGGACCGTCCGCTGCACAGCTGCAAAGCCCCGCAGAGACAGGGCGGCGAAGGCACACCAGAGACACACACGCCGTGTCCCAGATTTCTCCTCAAAGGCCCAGGCACCGCATTCCGCACGCAGGCCGCGGCGCCGTCCGCAGCCAGAAACCTGAAGGCCAGGGCGGAGGAGGGGCTGTGGGCGTCCGGCAGTCTGTGTCCGGCCTGCGGACCGGCCACACGCCGCACCTGCTTCCCTCAGACTTGAGCGAATACTAGAAGTCTTCTGTGGGTGGGGGGCTCTGCCAAGAGGGAAAAGGGGGAACGTGGGTTCGGGGAACACAAGGCCCCGAGGATACCGGTGGGGGAAGTGAACCCAGAAACCCCTCTCGGGAGTGAGTTCAGAGAGTCCCAAGTGCAAGTGCAGGATCCCCTCCGGGGCCAGAGGGGCCTTTTCCCTTCTGGGCTCCATTCGGAGGAGAGAAGAGAGAAGACAAGGAAAGAAGACTGGACTGACTGCGGGAAGCCAGGACACCCAAGTCCTTCCCCAGCTTCCCTTCTGCCTTGCCCTGCCCTTGACCTCCGGCCCCCACAGGGCAGAAGAAGCTCTCTCATCAGTGGCACCAACCATGCCCCCTTCTCCCGGGGGCAGGCCCCCTTCCAGGGGTCTCGGGAGTCTCCTTCCACGTCCACACCATGCTCCTCGCACCAAACCCCTGCTCTGTGCTCCCGGCTACAGACACTCGGATAGATACTCCCCTGTCCCGCAGCCGAGGAAGAAATGCGGTGGGAGCATCGGACACACCCAGCCCCGCTGCCCTCCAGCTGGGAGAGAGCCCCGCTGGTCCACGCTCTCGGGCGAGGAGAGCCCGCCGAGTGGCTCCTCCCCGAGCAGTCACACCAGAGGGATAACGAGACACTCCACGCCAGCGGCAGCCCCTGAGATCTTCTGGCAGGAGCCAGACCCTCCAAATCAGGACTCTGGCAGGGTTCTCCACTCCACTCAGAGGACAGTTACCATCTGTTCATGGGGAAAATGGTAACAACCCCCCAGTCGTAACCAAATGGGCCACCACTTCACTGTGGGCGTCTCTTCACCGGGGCTCACTCCCAGGGGAGCCGTGCTGCAGCGCCCATCGGGGCCCCGGCACGCCTCCCGCCCCGGGACGGGGAGCGGGCAGGCGCTCAGGAGCCCGACCAGCAGTTCCCGACTCCCTTCCTTTCCCAGCCTGCCGTGCGGCGACCTGAGCAGCTTCGTCAGGAGCAGAAAGTGCGTGCACAGAAACTCCGGCTTCTGGGAGGCCGGGCAGCCAGCCACCCCATGTTCGCTATTGCTGCCTTTTTGTGCTCCTACGGATGTTCTGAACTTACGGGTCGGGGGGTCACCAAACCTTCTGAGGATGTAAGAAAAGCTATGACCTAGTTCCATTCCAAACTCCCCACTCTGCCCGACTGCAAACACTCAAAACACTTGCTCAGGGAACCGCTGTCCCCTCGAATCTCATGCACACACCCCCCTTTGGTCCCAGAGCCCCAGGACCAGGGCCCTCATCCCACATCCCAGTTCCCGTGCAGAAGCATGGAAGTCCGCCTTCCAGGACCCCCAACCTCCCCAGGAGGCCCCGCCCTGACTCCAGCTCAGCAACCCTGGGGCTCGTTGAACCTTCCATCACCCCACCCTCCGTCTCCTATCTCACATCGGCCACAAACGGAAACCTAGCGGGAAGGAGATCTTGAAATTCAAGTTTCTGAAATCCAAGGGAGCTGGTACCCAGCCTCCTTTGAGCCATTTGGTCAGACCCGTCTGCGCAAAGAGCAGGTGGATGCCGATTCATCCCCCGCCCGTCCCCCTCGGTGTAGACCCACTCCCGCCCCCACGCCGGCCACGGACGGGTTGAGCGCTGTGTGTCCTGGAAGGCGGCCAGCAGACCCGGCCATCATGTTGCTCTCGGCAGCGGATCTGGACTCTGCGTGGAGCTGCGTGCTGAGATACCACTGCGCAAGCCACTCCTCAGGGCCGGACCCCACCCTCCATCGACCCCTGCACCCACCTTCTCATCACAAGCCAGGGCTCAGGTGAAGCAAGAACTGAACCAACTCGCTCCAGCAAGAAGCCCCTTCACCAGTCAGTAATGAAAAGAACCCTAAGTCCTCTTCACGGGCCCTCCAATCCAACTTCCTCCCCAGAGGATCCTCGCTGCACGCGCCCAGCTAAGAAGTGTTTTCAGCAACACCGCACGGCCCCCGGCTCGGTCCCCACAGACACCAGCCCAGTGTTCAACCCCTCATCACCCACCACAAAGGTGCAGATGGGAGGGGGCCCTCAGGGGGCCAGGGGGCCCAGGGTGGGGGCGCGAACAGCATCTCGTCACCGCAAAGGGCCGTGCCGCCCCGAGGGGGCCCTTGCCGGTGGAAGGCCCGCCTTACCCTTCATCCCGAACTTGGACCGTCGACCGTACTTGTTGATCATGATGAAGAGAACCACCAGCAGGACGCAGGCGAAGGCGGCCAGCCCGACGGCGATGGACACCTGTGAGGGGCCAGAGCGAGAGTCGGCGCCAGCCCTGCGTCGCGCGCGAGGCGGGCCCTGCGGCAGCAGCAGCAGCCCTCCCGGAACTCGGCCACTGAGGGATGCCCTTGGAAGAAGTAATTTGTGAGGCCCGGGACCACCGAGGTTTCAGCGACCCGGCTGGCTCCGAGCAGGTCCCGTGACTCGGGGTCCAAGCCCCTCTCCGAGGGCCGCCCGACAGAGGCTGCAGGGGCCGAGAGAGGCGCCCTCCTCTCATTCTGTTGTCATTTTAATTAGCAAGCAAATCCTGCATGTTCGCATTGAAGTTCTTTACAGAATACTTTCATTCTGGAAGTTCTGGGAGGCCTGGACTCTGAAAAGACCCCTTTCCTCTCCTCCCCACGAGGAACCTCAGGCTCTGACCGGTGGCGGAGTAGGTGCGGGCACACGGGGCTCGAAACAGCCACCCGGGCAGATGCTCTGGGTGGTGAGGCGGACTTTACATAAATGTGTACAGGGAGCAGGCCCTCTGAATGGGGTCCTGCCGGGTTCCCAACACAGAGGGGTTTCCCGAGCCCCAGGGCTTGGAGCAGACCCTCAAAGTCTACTTCCGACAAGGAATCATTCTCATCACACAAGGAAGGGCTCAGCCGCCTGGAAGGGGCTCCCTCAACCCAGCTGCCGTCTGCCGAGAACACCAGGGTTCCGAGGAAGGCGCACTGGGGAACGCTAGCTCCTCAGACGAAGTCTGACAACGCCCTCCTCTTAACCAAGAAGCCACTCACCCCGAAGGTGTCTTCCTCTGGTTTGTGGGTCACAGTGATAGGCGGTGTGGGGCTCACTTCATAGACTGAAAACCAAACAGAAGAGGAGTGGTTGGCTTGCTGGCCAGGAGAGGCCCCGAGCCAGCTTCCCTCCCCACCCCCGAGCCTCCAGGTCCGGGAGAGCACCCCCGTGAAGCCGGACTCTGACTGCCCGCCTCCCCAGGGACCAGCCCCTGCTGGCGGCCACATGGCTGACTGGCCTCTGCTGCAGGCTCTCCTTCCCCTCCCCCCTCTCTGCCCATGAAACGTGGATTTCCAAACACACTGGCAGCAAGCCCCTCGGCCCAGCACACACCCACTTCCCAGCAGGTGGGAACCCAGGTATCACTGTCTTCCATCTGGAGTCACCTCCGTGGCCAGAGGCGACCCAATTCAGAGTCCCCCGGAAGGACAGTGAATCCTCTGAGACTCAGGACAAGTAAAGAACCACAGGTGGTGTCATGCTGGAGCCCAACAGCACGGGGTGCCCCAAACAGAACTGTCCACGGCCGGTGCCAGTCCCCTCCCGTGGGGACCCGAGGAAAACCCACACATACGTTTCCCACAGCCCATGACTGAAACACCGAATCCTTTTGGGACCGTCCAGTCCTAGCCCTGAGTCATGCGTGAGCCAAGCCTCAGTGACCCCTCTGAGACACAGCAGCCTCTCAGGAGGCCCTGGCAGTCACAGCTGCACACGAGGTGGGGCCCAGACACGACTGGAGCCTCGGGGCAGGTGGGAAGCACAGCGGGTTCCGGGGCTGCAGGTTCTCTCCACAAGAACAGCCAAGATCACCCCGGCTGGTGTGGCTCAGTGGGCTGAGTGCCAGCCTGTGAACCTTAGGGTCGCCAGTTCGATTCCCAGTCTGGGCACATGCCTGGGTTGTGGGCCGGGTCTCCAGTGGGGGGCGCTCGAGAGGCAACCACACACTGATGCTTCTCTCCCTCTCTTTCCCCTTTCCTTCCCCCCTCTCTAAAAATAAATAAATAAAATCTTTTTTAAAAAAAAGAACAGCCAAGATGGCCAACTAGGGTCTCTCTACGGGGCGCGTGTGATCCCACGTGCCCCCTTTCAACACGCTCTGGCCTTAGAAACACCCCCCAGGGGAAACTGAGGCACGGAGCTGCTGCCCAAGAGGCATGGGCTTCGAACGGCCCCAGAAGTGTCTCTGCTCCCCCGGCTGGCTCCGATGCTCTCGGCTGCCCGGGGCCAGGGACCGTGGCGGACTAGGGGAGACGGCTGCCTGGGCTCAGCAGTCCCCAGGAGCATCAGAGCAGATCAGCTTCAAGGCAAAAGGTGGAGCAGACTTACTAGAGACAAAGTTGTCCGTGCTCTCTGCAAAAGAGACAAAGAGACAATTACCCAACGTAACAGGGAGCGGAAGGGTGCGCTGTAGTCTTCACAGCCGCGACCTCGCCCACCCCCCGAGACCCCACGTCACCCCACAACCGGGAACTAAAGTCCTTGGCGTGCCACCCCTCCCCCACTCTCCGCCACCTCTTTAGGAGGGTGGTCCTCCAGATGCAGACGGAATCAGAGAGAAAGTTCCCAATTTCAGGAGAAGTGGCCCGGCCCGCCTGGGGCCTAGGAAGCAGACTACAGGGTGGGGAATTAAACCTAAGACACCACGTCTCACCGACAGTCTGCCCTCCTTGGGGTAGCCAGAGTGCCGGGGGTCCCAGGGGGCTCGTGAGACCCCGAGGAGATGCTGCAGGGTGGGCCTGGACCTTCCTGAGAATGCCAGCTATGACCTCAAGACAAAGTTCCTCAAACTGCTACGCACAGGTTATGCTGTAGGTCACTGGGACATGCTGGGGGCCCCTCCACAACTGACCCGTCCCCGGGGGACCCGGAGTTACTTGCTGTCTGGCCTCTGGCAACAGCTCACAGAAGGGCGAAGGCTTAGCCTCACTAGACACAGATTCTGAGCCAGGGGCTGTGCTAAACACATCCTGTAATGTACCACTCCATCCTTATAACCATCCTAGGAGGGAGGTGGCATCATCCCCCTTCGACAGATAAGGAAACCGGCTGACAGAGACTAAGAAACTAATGGACTCTCACTCATCTAAAAACTGGATTGGAATTCGAGTCTCGGTTCCAAGCTTCAGCACGAAACGGAATCACTCCAAGGCTGCTCGCTGCGGTTCCCCAGTGAAAGAAACGGGGGCCCCTGGAGAAGTCCCTACTCCCAGGGCTGAAAAAGTCCAAGATGCACCTGGAGCACCCGCTGGCGCCAGAAGGTGAGACCGTGCCCACACATAATGGGGGCGTGGAGAAAGGACGCAGGTGCCAATGCAAAGGGGTCCCCAAGGGCCAAAGCTGGGACAATTTGAGCAAGGAAATAATGATGAATTACACCCGCCCGAAATGTGGCAGGTTGGAATTCTCACCCCCAGGACATCAGATACATGACTGCATCTGGAAATGGAGTCTTTAAAGGGGGGAGAGAGGTAAAGTGAAGTCGGGAGGGTGGGCAGTAATCCAATACGAGTAGTGTCCCTATGAAAGGGGAGGTTAGGAGCCAGGAGCACAGAGCAAGGACAATATGAGGACACAGGGAGGGGACACAAGTCAAGCAGAGCGGCCTCGGGAGGAACCAGCCCTGCTGACTGACGCCTCGACTTCAGACTTCTGACCTCCGGGTCTGTGACAAAGTCCGTTTCTGTGGTTTCAGCCACCCCGCCGCCGGCACTCTGTCACTGCACCCCACACGTGGATTACGAGCCACAGGACAAACGAGTCCACACCAAGGGGAGATAAATAACTGAACAGATGACTGAGGAAGAGGAGGCAGCTCTTCCTTACAGTAGAGTCCCAATGAATAAATGTAGCAGGAAGGAGAACAGGAAATCCACCACTCAGCACACGCCCCAGTAGTAATTGCTCCAGGCAAGAACCATCAATGAATGCTAAAATTAACGTGTGAAAGGATGGTGCAAACAAGCTATTTTCCGAAGTCCCAAACACTGTACCTACTAACGAGGAAGGGAAAATCTTCACCTTGCCGGCAGAGAAATCTGGCTGGCTCGTCCCGACCGAGGGTCGGCATCCTATCGGGTCGGCATCCTATCGGGTCGGCATCACCGGCGCCAGGATGGCGAGTCCGACCAAGAGGGCGCAGCACCCCTGCTGCGACGATGTCACCAAAAACTCGAACGGAACGCGACCCCAGGCAAACCCAAACTGTGAGACAGCCTGGGGCACAACCAGGCAGCGTTTGTCAAAAGTGTGCGGACCCCACCGTGGGAGACCAAGGAAGACTGGGGACTGTCCCAGATTTAAAGAGAACAAGGTGACAGCAGAGGCCTGGACTGGGTGCCAGGGAAGAAAAAGGCAGCTCTGGGCCACGGGTAAGATTTAAATAAAGTCTGCAGGTTCCATAACAGCTTCGCGTCCCTGTCAATGCCCTGTGATCACGTTAAGTGGCAACATTCGGGGAGACGCGGTGGAGGGTGTAAGAAGTTCTCTGTGCTATTTCGTCACTTTGCGGGGAGGTAGACGTCAAACCGCTCCAAAAAGAAAAGTTAAAAATCTTTTTAAATGCTTTAAAAAAGAAACACAGATTACTGGCCCACCCACCCCGACACACACAGAGTTTCTGACTCAAGGGGTCTCACTCGGGTGGGTCTGGAGAACCTGCACTTGCCATCAGCTTTCAGCGGGTGTGGATGCCGCTGGTCCCTTTGAGAACCACTGCATCGAACCGCACCCGGAAAAACTAGGGATTAGAACTCCCTCCCTCACCCATCCATCCACCCACCCACTTAGTACGACCAGCACAAGAACCGAAGCCCCAAACAATGTGTGGTAGCAATTATAATGCAGTAGTATAATTGTAAGTAATTATAATTATATTTTACAGGCTAGATAATGATACTTATAATATACGTGGCCCAGGCCCCTGGGCGGGTGGGGCCGCACACGGCCCTGGCACCTCGGTCTGTCTGGCCTCACAGCCCGTTCTCGACGTCAGCGCTCTGCGTGTGGGAGCGGGAGGGGCCCGCGTGGTGACTGCGATAACTGTGCTATCCCCTCGGCCTCACGGCGCGAGGGAAGCGCAGGAACCCACAGACCGCCTCTGCGTCCGGGCGCGGCAGGCGTGAGGCTCACTGTCCACCTGCTCCCCTAGGTCATTTACTCTCCTGGACGCTCGGCCGTTTTGTCACTCGGCAGGACTGGCCCGTCTTTTCCCTGTCACTGCCCTTTCATCATCCTCTGCTTCCTTCGGTCTCATCAAACAAGCAAACCTTCGTGCAGGGTGGCCCTGGCAGGGCGCGGATACCTGAGGACACGGCTGCGGGTGAGTCTGTCCTCCCTCTGTCCTCCCCCGTCTCCTGGTGACCGAGTCCACCAAATGCCACGGCAGCCACAGGTCACTGCAGCATCTGAGCCCCCCAGGGGCCTTGTTAAAGCAAAGGCCCCGCCCCGGAGTTTCAGATTCCACAGAGGTGGGGGTGCTCCAGAATCTGACTTCCAGCACGAGCTGGCCTGGGGACTGCCCCCGGGGAAGTACCAGCCTGAGGAGGTGTCAGGGGCACAGCGGAGGCTGGAGCCAGTGAGAAGGGGCTGCTGTGTCTCCCAGGGACAGTGGCTGGGAGGGTGGGCGGAGCTGCTCCCTCCCACAGGGAGGCAGGGCCAAGGAGAGGCCGTCCCACCAGGGCTTCCCACTGTCCCCAGCCCTCCGGACCCCCTGTGCAGAGGGGCCCAGCATGGCCCACCCTCCCTTCTGAGTGTCCTAGGGTCTCTACTCTCTCTAGGCCCCAGCAGCTGCCCTTTAGAAATAGGGGGCTTCACCCCGCACCCATGAGGGAGTGCAGAGCGTCTACTTAACAGAACTCATGCTCTAATCACGAGAGGGGAAAAGGCCAGGTGAAAAGCCGTGCCAGCCCTTGATGCCCGCGGGGCCCATGCTTAGGCTGTGGCCGTGAGAGCACAGCATCGTGCGCCCAAGGGCCGCTGCTCCCTCCATGTGGGCCAGCGCTGCCCTGCCTCCCGAAACAGGGCCGGTGGGGCCCAGATGCAAATGCTCGAGGCCTCTGGCCAGGCACAGCAGGGACAACGCCCAACGGGGTGGCCAAGGTCTCAGACATCAGCAGGCTGGAGCCTCTCCTGAGTTCCATCACGCCCTGGGTGGCAGTGGCGAGGAGTAAGCTTCCCACGCAGCCTCACTTCCCCCAAGTCTCGCTCTGGGAGCAGCTACAGATGTCCGAGTTTGGGGGCAGGGTTTGCACTGGGATCCGCGAGGCCTCTGGGAGCCGCTGCCCCGGCTCTCCATGGACGCCGAGTTGCCTTCACACACGAGCGGGTGCTGTACAGTGCCAGCTCTGCGTCTCTCTCCTCTCTCCCTCCCTCTCTCTTTCTCTGTCCCTTATCTCATCAGAACCCCCAGTTTCTAGGGACTAAAGGCCAAGAGGTCATCCAGCTTGTTCCCAGCGGAAATCACCAAGGCCATCAAAGACCCATGGCCTCATCGACAGAACCCACCATGAGATGCGGCAACCACTTGCTCTAAACTGTTTGGGTGTCTTCTTCTCCTCCGACCTCAGGAAGGCAGTTGAAATGTTCTAGCTCAGACAGAGGCAGGCAGGATCCCCTCCCGAACACTCAGACAAGTTCTGCCATGGCTTCAGTCGCTGCCCTGGTGCGGCTGACATCAGCCATGTCACAGTGGAGGGCGTCAGCTGTCACCCATCAGCTTGGCTCAGAACGAAAGAGGCAAGGAGCCACGCACACAGGCCTGGAAGCCCAGATCCTGCCCGGGCTGTGCTACTGACCAGCACCAACAGGAGGTCCAGCTCACTCCCCATCCAGTGCGGAGGGGAGCTGGAGCCCCTCACAGTGGACATCCACAGAGCCATCACTGTGCACCACAGCCTGTGTGGCATGTGTTTTACATACCTTAAGTCATTTCAAAGCCACCAGATTCTAATGGGAGCAGTGCAACTGTGCCCATTTCACAGACGAGGAAACCAAGGCTCCGAAAAACAAACTATCGTGTCCGGAGTCTCCCGACAAAGAAAAGCCTGGGTCAAGAGTCCCTGCCCTTCCTGTCCAACTCTCAAGTCCCTGCTTTTGCCACAGCACACGCTGTGCCCTCACCCGCACAACTGTGTACTTCCCGAGGGGCCTTGGTTTGCACTGTGACAGCTATTGGAAACCAGAGACCCTACCTAGCTGACAGGAACTGCTGGGGTGGCTAGCCAGTGACACATGGTGATGGGGTCAACGTCAGTGCTGCTTCTCCCCTCCAGCTGCGTGCCCGACCCCCAAGCTCCCCCACAGAACCCAGGCGCTTCAGAGCCGCTGCCCGCCCTCACCGGGAAAGGGCTCCTTGAGGAAGTGGCCGTTGATGGTCTGGCTGGCGGTGCCCAGCGGGTTCTGAGCGATGAGGGTGTAGTTGCCGTTGTTGTAGTGGGTGGGCTTGTTGAAGAGCAGGCAGCCCTCGGAGACCTCGCCCTCCTGGTAGTGCTCCACGCGGATGATCCTGGACTCCCGCAGGGGCTGCCCGTTGTGCAGCCAGCGCAGCGTGGGCGGCGGGTTGCCGCGCACCACGAACTCGATGCAGTGCTCCAAGCGCGGCTCGGGCTCCTCCAGGCTTACCACGCGCGGGGGGTCTGCGGGGAGAGGCCAGCTGGCGCCCAGCACGCAGAGGCTCCCGTGCCCTGGGGCGGCCTTCCCGGTACCGGCATGGGAATCGCAATTCTAACCCCCCACCCAGCTCCGAACAGACTGAGAAAATCAGAGGTGGCCCCCACTCCCCACCCCCCAGAAGAGAGTAAGAGATGTCTGTCTTCGCCAAGCTCCCCGACCCACCACAGCTACAGGGCCCCTCTCGACCCTTCAGGGGCTTAATGACAGGCGTCCCAGGGTCAAACTAGAAGTGTCCTGCAGGCCTGGCAGAGCTGGAGGCACGGCACGTTCTGAGGGACAGGAAGGCATGCCTCGGTCGGGGCTGCTAGCCCAGGACCTACTCGCTCAGAGGAGAAGAGTGTTTCTGCCGCTCCTGGAGGCCCCGCCCCCTGCTCGGGCTCAGCCCCGCCCCCCACACCACCCACCCCCAGCACGGCGCCCACTCACAGTGCACAGTGAGGGCGACGCTGGCGTTGCTCATGCCCACCACATTCTCCGCGATGCACGTCAGAGTGAAGCCGTTGTCCTCGCTCGTCACGTTGACCAGCGTCAGGTTGATGGCGTGCACGTTGGTCCAGTTCAGATTGGTCTGAAACCCAGACAGAGACACAGCCGTCCAAACGCTGCTACAGCCAGCGCCCCGCCCAGCCCCCAAACAGGAATCAAGAGGAAAATCTGAGCTGACGATGAAGGTGGCCCGACCAGTGAATGAGCGCTGACCAAGGGCCAGGCCCTCTCTGGCCAATGGCTGGGTCATCCTCACATGTACCCAGAGAGGGGAAGGGCAGCGCTGTACCCATTGTACAGATGAGGAAACCAAGGTGCTCGGAAGCTTCACAGCATGTTTAACACCGAGTTGCCTAGAAAACACCGCAGCTGGGTGAGACCCCAGTCTATGTGCTTCCTCCTGCAAGGACAGGACCACGCTTCCCCCCTCGTATGGCATCTCTTGCTTCCATTCATGACTTGGCTCATTAAGAAGAAGAGGTGGTGGGTCCCCAACCTCCCGGTGGGCTGGAGCCCAGGACACCTACCTGGTGGGTGTTGATGGACTGCAGGCCAGTGACTATCCAGTCCACGTCAGGCAGGGGCGACCCAGAGCCATTGCAAGTGACCACGGCATTGTCCCCCTCCCGCACGGTCAGATTGACGTGGCTCACACTGATCTCAGGAAGGTCTGGGAGGGAGGACAGGGAGGGGGAAGACAGGCAGACACTGACCACCAAAGCTCCGCCCACAGGGCGGACACAACACTTCCAGTTTTGCAGGATAACGACTCCAAGGTCGCCGCCTGCGTTCTCAGAAGGCACCCAGGTCCCCGAAGCGTCACACCACCTCCCCAGGAGACATCAGGACTCTCCTCCAGGGCACGGACTTGGGGGTCGGGGGACGCAGTTGCTCGGGAATGCGGCTCTAGCAACAGCTTCCACTTCGGGGAGCTGGTTCTCAAAAATGTGCTCTGCTCTGACCTGCCTGGGGGGGGGTCTGCCAGAAATGCCCATTTCCAGGACCCCCCTACCCAGACATCCTGATGTCGGGAGTCTGTGTGGGGCCCAGGAACCTGCTTTTCTAAAAGACCCTGAGACGCCCCCAACACAGGAGGTCCAGAGGCTGCACTCGAGACACACCCCTCCCGGCCTGGCCCACAAGCAGCTCCCACAGAGGAAGCACCAGGCCTGCCGAGGAGGCACAGGCGAGACCCGGGAGGGAAGAGGTGAGCCAGGTCTGCGCCCAGGGCAGAGTCAAGGCAGGGAGACGGGCCGCGCCGGCTCCGGGGTCGGACAGGGGTGCGGCCCACTCACCGCACTGGCTGATGTTCATGCGGAAGAGGGGCAGCTGGGAGCCCTCGGCGCTGATGCAGTAGAGGCTCTGGCTGTTCAGCTTGGCCTCCCCCTGCTCCTGCCACAGCTGCATCCAGCGGATGTCACAGCTGCAGTTGAAGAAGTTCTGCTCCAGTCTCCTGCAGGCGAGAAGGCAGGGGAAGGGAACTCCTGAACCGCAGGTGGCCCGCCCCCTCCCAGGGTCCTGAGGGCCCCCCTGCTCTTCAGGGATGAAGGAGAAAAGGGGTGCAGCATGGCCGCAAAAAAAAATACTTAAGTAGTCCATGGATTTATTTAGGTTTCAAACTAATAAACTCATTTGGAAAAAGGAAATCCACTCCACTGAACTCACTTAAATACGTCAGCTTGGAATGCTCCTCTCTGCTCAAACCTCTGCTTTCAGAGCCCAAGTCCAAGGCCGGAGGCGTCTGGACCGCTCTCCCTCCCTCTGAGCTCATCTCCCACCTCACCCCTCTCCTCTCCCCTGCTTCAGCCACACCCAAGATTCACCCGCACCCAACACTACGCTGAACGCCTTACCCATGTCCCCCCAGCTAACCCCGGCAACAGGGGGAGGCATGGGGAAGGGGAAAGGGGGCCAGGGCGCCCCACCTGCCCAGCGTGCCAGGGAGGCCTGAGGCGGCATGGCAGTGGTTAGAGTTTGTGCTGTAGGGACTATGTGGAGTCCCAGCAGCTCTGCTGAGGTGACGCTGAGGGTCCAGGCACCTGAATACAAGCAGACGGACGCAGCTCAGCCTGGTCTATCCCAGCCGCTTACTTGACAAGGCGCAGTCATTTGCTATTAAGTACTCGTAAACATACAAACTGTCCACCTGGGGGGACACTCTAGAGCAGGGAGGGCGCTTCGGCCAGGCCTCCTCCGCGCCGAGCCGGCCTGCAGCGCACCCAGCCTCTCAGGGCCCCCGGGGAGGCGGGCAGTGCCGGGGTGTGCTGAGGCTGGTGGGGGACCGAGGCGAGACGTCCGGGGCGTGGCTAGGACACGCCAGCACGGGCACACCAACGGCATTTTTGTTCCTTTCCATCTTTCTCCTCTGGGACCCGACCGAACAGAAGGGACACGCCATGAGACCCAGTCCCCTCCTCCTATCAAAGTCTTCTGGAAGCGCGGAAGAACCCCGAGTTACGCCCCGCCCCCCCACCCTCTGGACGCCCCTCCTAGACAGCAAGGCACACAGGCCGCAGAAGGCACTTGAGCCTCAGCACGGTGGCCCCTCGGAGGAGCAAGCCCAGCACCGTGCTCCTGCCCTGACTGGGGGTTCCAGCGGAGACACAGACCGGCAGGGGCAGGGAAGGCGAGCCCAGCTCACCGAGGCTCCAGCAGCGGAGCTTCTGCCTGGGCGGCAGGGACAGATCCAGGAACCTGAAGCTGAGCCTCCCCGCTCCATCCGCAGTGCTGGTGGCGCATGAATAATGAAACGAAAACAGGGCAAAGCTTGCCACACCCAGCCTTTGCCCCAGGATGGCCGGGGGCCCGGGGCCTCATCGCAGGGCCGCGGGGGCTTCCAGCAGATTAGCTCCGCCCCATGGGGCATGTGCGCCAGACCGGCTGCTGGGGGGATGGGGGGCCACGGCCAAGACCGGGTGTTTAGAAAGTGCTGATTCTCAGCCAGTCGTCACCTGGGCTTCCTTCTCCCACTGCAGCATGGCTGCTGCCAGGGCCAGTCTGGGGCCGGGGCGGTGGAAAGCGCGGAAGGGACCCAGACCTGCCGCCACAGCGGAGCGCAGGCCCAAGGGGCCCAGCGATCGGCAGAGGCCTCCTGGGGACCGCAGTCCGACGGTAGAAAAGGCACACAGAAGGCTTGCACTGAGCCGGCTGGGGTGCCCTGGGCCAGTGCAGCGGGCGGGGCAGTGTCCCCCGCAAAACCTGTCCCAAGTCCTCATCCCAGTGCCCGTGCGCGTGAGGAACCTCCTTTAGAAGCAGAGTCTGCACAGATGTCATCACGCTAAGGATCCCGGGGTGAGATCGCTCTGGGTTGGGGGTGGGCCCTGAGTCCAGTGACTGGATTCTTGACGAGAGATGCAGCAGGGAGAGGTCAAAGACTAAGAGACGGGACAGACGGCCGTGTGGAGGCGGCGGCAGGAGCTCCACAAGCCAAGGGACCCTGGAGCCGTGGGGCTGGAAAGGGCTGGGCACCAGGACTCTCCCCTGAGCCCTGCAGACACTGGATGTGGGAATTCTGGCCTCCAGGGCAGTGAGAGAGCCCGTTCCTGTTGATTTCAGCCGCCAGATTTGTGGTGCTGTGTTACGGCGGCCCTAGGGAACCAACATAGCAAGGAACTTAATTCTCCGGGGCTCCGTTTTCACTTCTGTAAAATGGGGACAATTGTGCTCGACATTCCTTCTTCAAAAAGTTATTATGAGGATTAGCGATACATGTTAACGTGCTCTGTGAATTCAAAGGGGGCTACAGGGAGGCCAGAGATGATTACTATATGACACAATTATTAACATGGCCGTTTAGTGACTTCTCCGAGGCCCCGGTGGGAGTGGTCACGGGCCAGGACCAACTTGAACCCATTCCCGATACTGAGGCAATATTTACCAAGCCAATTAAATCTGCAAATTACACCAGAAGTAACGATCACTCTGCTTTAAGGAAATGAAATACTCGGATCTATCGTAATCACATCTGCTCTGTGTGGGGGGACATTGACAGAAGCCTGTTTGAGGCCCACTAACGGTCCTCAGGGCATCTCACGGCTCGGGGGGAGGTTCTGGGCTGCGAGTTTCTATCCCCTGGTGCCTCCGGCCTCTGCCTCGATTATGTCATGGGCTACAGAATCCAGGCCTCTTCCCTTTCTAAGGCATCATCTCTACGACAACCTCTGACCCTTGCTCTGATTTCTGGACAGGCAGCTCCGGGCTTCTCTGTAGGGAAAAGCACCGTCGTGCCATAACCAGAAACTTCTGGGAGCCCTGAGCAATGCCAGCTCGAACGGCCTCCAACCCACGCCGCTGGAACGGTGCCGACGACTCCAAAGCAGGCCTTGAAAGCAGTGACAGAAACACAACCAGGACCAGGTGCTTGGCCAAGAGCACAACCTTCATCGCACACAAGTCAACGAGGAGGGAGCGAAGGAAGTGCTGGCACAGGGCAAGGGCTCCGGCACACTCGCCTGTTTGGGTTTTCTCCCTCTGATTACACTCCGGGGATCCTCCACCGTGAGAGCGGCTTCTGGAAGGTAACGTGAGTCTCGTGGGGTATGTGGCTGAGTTGTGCAAGGACAGACCACTGGTCTGCGGAGACAGCAGGCCTGGATGGCGGTAACAGTCCCAACACTGATGCCCAGAGTTCCCATTTACTACCCGCGTGATGGTAGACCAGTTGTCTAACATGGTTGAGACTTAAAGTTCTCACTGGTAAAACTGGTTATAAGGAACCAATCTTCGCAGGATTGTTCCAAGGATGAGACAGAAACTTGTATACATTAGGTGCTTGTATACATGTAAACTTGTATACATTTAATACATGCCTCTTCTTTCTCCTCCTCTACTACTGGAAAAGTTGTAGACACCCAGCCCTCCCGACGGAGCATCCCCACATCAGTTGTTCTATCACGGACCTTCTACTGGGGAGGTGCCCGTTGGCGTGGGCGCAGGTCCTAAGAAATGGCCGAAAGTCCCAGTTTGCCCCTCTGTTCCTGCAGGAGGCCGCCCGGACCTCGGCCTCCTCTGCTGGCTGTCACAGCACACCCCGTCTCCCTCTGGCCTCTCCTCTGGGGCCGAAGTCCTTTCTTCCTGGAAATACCCGACCCGTTCCCACACCCCAGCCCGCGGGCTCCACCAGGCAGACCCTGGCAGTCTGGACGGCTTGTGGCAGATGGCGCCATGTGGACTAATCAGGAAGTCGGACAAGAAAACACTGCCCCCTCTTCCATTTGCCAGGAACTGAGATTGTTTGGATTTTAATCATGGCCACAGCAAAGAGCCAGCACACGGCCCCTCCTGCCAAATGACAAATTTTCCACTCACACCGTTCAATTCTCCCTCAAAATACAGACCCCTCCCAGGGTGACTGCCCCTTAGAGGGGACTTCTTTATCTTCCAGGGTAACATTTTTCTTGTTTAACCCCGTGACAGAAATTAAATGCTCCGTGGATGTGATGGCTCACACAGTGACTCACTCTGGAGGGCACGTCTCCATCCCCCCATAAGTCACGTCCAGCTCGCTGGTATATCGATCTCGGACAAAGATAAATGCAGAATCCCAGGATCCTCTGGGAGAAACGTGGCATCTTCTTTCGATACGTGTCCTCAGAACATCTGTTTCCAAAACTCCACACAACGGGCCACCAGGGCGGCACACCACCGACCTCACCTCCAGTGGCTCTTCGTAGGGAACACCGAATGCTTTCTCGGTAACGGAGCCACCTGCAGCCCCCGGCTGTCCCCCGGAGAGACACCATGTCCTGCAGGTGCTCCAGGGCAGCTGGATGCCCAGGCTCCAAAAGAAGAGAACCCTCAATCAGCTCCCTTGTGTCAGGGCCCCTGATCAGTCCTGGGGCAACACGGAGAAACCGCAATCATTCACATTTTGAAAGTTACTGCAGAACAGACCCTTGGAATAACAGACCCTAGAAACAGACTGGAAAAGTCGGGAGGTAGCTGAGCACGGCGGTCAAGGCCTTGAGCCCACATGCTAATGCTTGATTAGTGGGCGGCCTTAACCAAGAGGCTTAGCCTTGCTAAGCACCTCGGTGTCCCTGAGTATGAAATGACAGTAGTAATTCCTACCTACAGAATTGCCGTAAGGATTGAAGCGAACAACATTCGTAACGCTACAGACTGTCTGGCACAGCGCCTGGCACAGAGGAAGGTCTCAGAAATAGTGCTGGTGTGATCGCACAGTCTGGCTGATTCGCCGCTGAGGTCTCCTCTACCTACAAAGGCGGGGATGCGTACATCCCGCCCAGGGTGCCCATCCACCAGTGAAGATTTCTGCGACTCCATCTAGTGTTTCGGCGTGTGTTTATAAAGAAACACGTCTATCTTCCCCTTTCGCAAGCTCGGGGGAGGGTTTTCATTCGTGCGCCTCTGGATCGCAGCCGGGCGCGACTGAGGAGCTCCGATCGCTTCCGGCCGTGCCCGCCCCAGAGCAGGGCCTGGTGAGAGGGCGGAACCCGAGAGGGGGAAGCTCCCACAGCAGGGCGGTCCCGAACCCCCCACACAGTGCACGCGACAATCCCTGCGCTCCCCGTCCCTGGGTCGGCCTCTGTAAGCGTCACAGGGGCACGCGTGTCCGCGAGGCTGAGCAGGGTCCACGAGGCCGTGGTGGTGCGACTGGCTGTCGGGACGCTGGTTGTGGGCATCGCCCTTCCTGACCGCCGGCTCAGAAAAGGACTCACTCTGGAACCCAGGTCCCACCAGGGGGGCGGACACACACGAAAAGGCCAACAGTGCGGGCAGGGACCGGGGCCGCTGCCCCTGGTGAAGGCAGTGGAGCCGTCTGCAGGCAGCGAACTTGGGTCTGGTCTCCCGGCAAAAGGGCGTGCAGCAGCAGCGTCCCGGAACCCCGACGCCCACGCCCGTCCACGCCCCGGCTCCTTTTCAGTTCATTGCTTGACCTACTCCCTCCACATAACGAGCTGTCGTCCCTCATGCCCAGAGGTGACCCCGCTGACTCACACACCAACACGAGTAATTTTTTCCACCACTGCTCACGCATTTTCACTCATCCATGCAGCATGTGTTTGGCTGGGGGGCAGGAGTGGACGGATCAGCCTAGAAACGCAGCAAGACGAAGCAGGACACAGGCGGACCAAATAAGTGCGTGGCCTGAGCCCCTCCGGATGCCCAGGCTTGGGCCGGACAGGCCGACAGAGGTCGTGAGAGGCGGGGCAGGCAGGCAGGCTGCGGTCAGAGGCCTGGGTCCGAGCGCCCGCTCTGCCAGGCCCCAGCGCTGCGGCCTTGGCTGCGTCTCGGGCGACTTCTGGGGCTCACGGCCCTCACCTGCGGGTGCAGAGGCGCCGCAGACAGGGGCGGCGCAGCGACACCGACCTCCCGTGACGCTGTGCTGGTGGTGAATCTACCGTCGTGTAGACGCAAGCCCACCTGCTCATCTACAAGGTCAGACAGGGCGAACGCTATTTATCAGGAATTGAGAAACGCCCTTTGCTCTCACAACTACTGACGCCACTAGCACTGATTACCTACGTAGAGGTGACACAGCCTGGCCCTGCTCAGAGGTGACAGTCCTGTCTTCTGAGCCGCACTGTGCCCCGAAAGGGGATCGGAAGTCCAGCGATGGGGTGGCTCGCTCTTGCTGAACATGGTACACCCCACGTCATCCAGCCCACGCAGCCCCTTCAGGGGACGCCCAGCCCCGGGGGCCCCGCCGCTCGACACTCTCCCCGCCGCCACAACCTCCCCCCCACCCCCCACTAACTTGGATGGTCCCCCCAAACCACACTTACAATTCCCGAAGACTCAGCGTCTGGAAGAGCTGCCAGGAGAGCGTGGTGAGCCTGTTACTGGACAGGTTTCTGCAGGAGCGACAAGGAAAGGGGGGTTAAAGGGCAAAGCCAGCACTGACATCGCCTCGGAGCAGGCCGGGTCCCCTCCTGGGGCCCGGCTTCACCGCCTTCCTCTCCTTTGCTCCGTTCTGCGGCCCAGCCATCTATCTGGTCGAGGCCACAGGTCAGGTCTGGAGAGGGTTCTGAAGCCTTTCCAAGGGGTAAGTGTTACAAATTTTTTTAATTGTTTTTCTTGACCCTGCTCCCATATCCACTCCCCACCACCAAAGGTCAGGGAGCCTTCTGGAAGCCGCCTTCCCGCGGGGGCACAGAGAGCGCTCAGGAGGCAGGAGCGGGCACACAGCTACGTTATCGCCCCCGCGGAGGTGCGGTCGGCCCCCAAACCCTGCGTGTAGTTAGCGTGTGCGTCTCGATGAGTCTGAAGGTGAGTGTGCACCCATGAAACCAGCACCGGAAACAACGCCATCGGCGGAACTGTCACCTCTGACCGAGGCTCCTCCCCGCTCTCTTTCTATATGATATGAACATCTATTAACATAAGATCCCCCCCTTAACAAACTGTGGAGCCTATAACACAGTTCTGATGGCTGCGCACTGCGCCGTACTATATAGATCACTGGGGCTTGCTCCTCTTCCATAGCTGAAACTATGCACCCTGTTACCACCAAGCGCTCTTTTTAAAAAAATTTTACTGACTTTAGAGAGAGAGAGAGAGAGAGGAAGGGAAAGAAAGAGGGGAGGAACATCGATTTGTTGTTCCACTTACGTATGCATTCACTGGTGGATTCTTGTACGTGCCCTGACCGGGACTCGAACCTGCAACCGTGGTGTATCACGATGATGCTCTAACCAACCTAGCGGCCCGGCGAGGGCTTTACCAACAAGCCTTCCTAACATTCACACAAGTCAGAAAAACTCTGCGCCCGCACCCACCTTCCCTTCCCCCAGCAGAGATGCCCGTCAGCGATTAAGACGTCAGCTTTTCGTTCACACTTCTTTTCTCCCCCTAATGGCCACTTAATTGTTCTCATTAGGATGTACAGGGGAAAGGAGGAGCCATTAGTCTTCCAAACAGACGAAGGAACACGCCCACAGTTACTATTTCGCCAAGCTCCACCAGGAACTTTTGATGTGCTCACAGCTTTCAAAGGCACTGCTGGGACTGAGGCGGCCCCCCAGGAACGGCGCTCCCGTCTCGGGATGACAGAGAGGGTGGCGGTCAGAACCCCACCTAGGCGGACACGTGTGTGTGCGCACACACACACACACACAGGGAGGGATCTGTGTCTGTGGGACACGCCGGCAGTGATGCTAGCAGAGACCCTTGCCCACACTCACACTCAGACGCTCCAATGCACACAGGTGCGTCCACACCGAGACGGCTTCCACAGCGGCTCTTCGTGACAAGACAAATACAGGCTTCACGGAGGGGCCAGGGGGGTGGACAACTGGTGAGGCCCGTCTGGGACTTACGTTCAAGGTACAAGTGGAAAGCCGAGAGAATGGCAGCCGTGAGGAGTGGAGGAGAGCGTAGGCAGAGGGATGCGGGTAACTGACGCCGGAGGGGAGGCTGGCTGGCTGCCCGAGCCGGGGGCCTGGAGCAGAGCCCTGTGAGCAGTCACTGGGCAGCGCTCAGGACAAGAAGAGGGAGACGGAGCCACACCAAGGAGGAAGGGATGCTCTGGGAAGTGGGAGTAGCATGTGCAAAGGTCTGAGAGGGACCAGGGATTTGAGGCCGGGGCAGAAAGGAGGCCAGGGAGCCTAGTCTGGGAGGGAGGAGAGGGGGATGTGCCACCCCACCTTGCTGGCCACAGTAGGGTTTGGGCTTTATTTTAAGGAGCAACAGGAAGGTGACAAATGGTCCTCTGTAGGGAAGGGCATAACATGACTGCCATTCCCAAGGGCAGGGGGACAGCGCTGGATGGTGGCAGACCATTCAGGAGGCTGCCTCGATACTCCAGGCAAGGAGAGGGGGTCGAGATAATTAAGGGGACGGACTCAGGAGCTGGAGGTAGAGCCGCCAGGGCCTCCCACTGGACTGGATCTGGCAGAGGGAGGAGAGAGACCAGAGCAGCCAGGCGAGTGGCGATATCATTCAGTGAGATGGGGACGCTGCCAAAGGTCCCATTTGTGGGGGGAGGTGGCGAGGGGGGAGTCAAGAGCCTCCCCGCGGGAATGCTGAGTGCGGTGCCTGCTGGGTATGTCTGTGGGACAACGCAGGGGCGCGAGCTCGAGGGAGATGTGGAGCCGGGGTGAGATCGCAGAGTATCACAGAGCAGCGCAGGAACAGACAGTCAAAGCCAAGAACAGCCTGAGGGACAGGCTCCCCCTTCTCGCCTGAGGCAGCCCCATCTTTGGTGACAGCCCACGACTGTGCAGAGAGGCAGCCCCCACTGTAAGGGTGCAGGGGAGTGCTGGAAAAGGGAAGGGACCACGGGCAGGCATCCCTGCCCCCTGTTTACTGCTCTGACCTCTGCCCCGCAGCCAGCACCCCCTCCTCCCAGAATCCTTAAGGTCACACAGCCCTCTCTACGGCAGTCCCCATACCCCCCAAACCCTCACGCACTCCTGGTGGGAGCGACGACACCCAAGCCGTAACCCACCTGCAGACTCAGCTTCACAAAGCCCCAGCAACGGCCCATCTCACTCCTGCCAAGAGCCTCATGCCCCGCTGACGCGGGGGGAGGGGTGATGAACACAGGCAGGATGATCCCTGGGGGCCCCACTGGGGACCAGCTCCCACAGGGCCCCTCCTACTTGGGCAGGTCGAGTGAGGGAGCAGGGATGCAGAGGCATGGCCCCACTGAGTCACGAACCACATAACCTGAACCACATACCCGGAGCTCGGGCCTGGGGGTGAAGGGAGTCTCCATCACTGCGAGACTCGTCACCACTGGCCTTAGTGGTGACTCAGGAAATGGGAGGGACGCAGCCGGTAGAAGTGTTTTGCCGTTCTTGGCTTCCAGTCCTCCCACAACTGGCATCGACGGCGGCACCAGTCAGGCAGGGCCCCGCCGCCCCGGCTGCCCTCCCCGCCCCAGCGCGCCCAAACCAAAGCCCCGGTCCAGGAACTGAGCGGCAGCGGCCAGTGAGATCAGCCCCGGACACGATCATTGCTCCCTGGGAACAAAAATGGGGGCAGGGATGGGGCGGGGGGACAGGCACGAGACCGCAGTGGCCCAGGTGAACTGGGAACCCTTGCCCCTCTCCAGGGAGGACCCGTCAGGGGGCCCAAGGCAGGGGGCGGGCTGCCAGCAATGTCCTTTCACAAAGGTCATGTTTTGCTACATTTGGCATAAATGTCACCAGAAAATTGGATTCTGAAAGAAAGAAAATAACAGGCATTCTGGGCAAATAAAGAATGAGAAACAGCATTATCTCACAAGATAGAGAAGGGCGGGGGCTGGAACACCAGAGGTGGGCTCCGGCTCTCCCAGGGGTGTCTCAGCTTTGGAGAAGAAAGGGCCCCTCGGGTTCCTGCGCTCGTGGCCAGACGGAGGAGCGAGGCAGCAGCGTGGGCTCTGTGTGCGCATGCGCTCCTTCACCCTGCGCACCAGTCCACCAATCCCCGCCGCTCCTGTCGGGGAGCAAGGCCCTCTGACTCCTCCCTCAGGCCCTCCCCTCCCCTCCCTGCCCCGCCCTGCCCCGCCCTGCCCACCCCCACCACCAGGGACCAAGCCGCGCTCTCCCGCATTGGCGTGTCCTCATTTCATATTTACAGCCGCCACGCCAGGTGGGTATTACCACCATCTCCAGGCTCCAGAGGAGGAAACGGGGGCTCAGAGGTTGCTGTTCGAAGGTGAATGGCTCTGAGTGGCCTTCATGCAAAGACTCACGACAGCCAACAAGCCACACCCCCAAGAACACAGCATCAGACACACAGGTAAACTCCCAGGTGCACCCGCACCACTCGGTGCGTGGGCCCAGAGGCAGAAAGGAGGCCCTTCTATGGCGACACGATAGGTGCAAGGCACGAGGGGGCAGAACACACCAGCCGTGCAGCCGCACACCGCGCCCAGTTCCAGACACACAAGCCAAGCACGCCTTTGGCCTCCCTGCCCCCACCGGCACTGCTAAAAGCTCACGGTGCGGGGCAAGCGGGGAGGCCTAGGCACGGGGCTCCAGCAGACTCACCACCCACACGGAACTCACTGTCCCTGGCTTTTCTTCCAACGGGTGCCTCACCTGTATTCACCTGTCACGGGTTATTGATGGGCCGCTTACTCTGCTCATCAGAACAGAGTTTAATTAAGAACCGTCCTGCCTCTGGGCCCACAGCAGCCTTCTCCCGGAGCCTCCTCTCTCACAGATCCATTATCTCTGTCTCTGATATTTTGCTTGGGTCAGTGCGCAGTTTCCAAGCCTCCTGACCACTGGAATTAATCGGGTGAGCAAGATGTTACGAGATGATGCATCAAACACTTTCCCAAAATCAAGCTCCGTGACATGGCCCCCGAATCCCTCATCTGAGACAACCAAACAAAGCCATTAATTCTGTCTTGCACCGCCGGCTCTGTCACAGCCCAGACTCGGGGGCCAGCGCTGTGGAAAGAGAGCCCGACACGCACACAGCCCCACTCTGACCCTGAGGCCGGAGAGGGCCAAGGTGGCCCCTCCTGCCTAACCCCGTGCTGAGCGGTGAGCAGGGATCCCCCAGGCCAAATTCGCAGCAGGGTAAGTGGCCCCACAACCAGGAAGGATGTCACCTCTGCCCTTGGGTCCCTGCTGGCCAACAAGAGGGTCACTCGAGAGGGGCCCTGTTGCCAGCAGAAGTCAACCTGATCAATTCTTCTGTTGCCCTTCAGGGCTGAGAGCCGAGAAGAGAGCCCCACCCACAAAGTGACCCGAACATGGATTCTTCCAAAAACGGAAGGCTTTGTGGATTTCCTGGCCAAACGGCCAGGCAGACATCCGGACATGCCTCCTTGTCTCCAGACAGAGGCAGCCCTGTGGGCAGTTTTGTCTCAGGATCCTTCGATCCGAGTGCACAGGCGCCACTGGTACCAGGTGCCCCGCCATCCCTGTGCTGTTAAACCAGACTGCCCTGCCCCCCACCGCTCGGGTCTGCACCTTGGACCCTGTCAGCTCTGCTCTGCTCCCACCTCCCTGCCGGTCCTCACCCCCCTCTGCCTCGCCTCAGTCCCCACCCCCACCCCACTTCGGTCTCATCTTCGGTTGTGGACAGAATTGTGCCTCCCCGAAATTCCTGTGATAAAACCCTAACCCACAGAACCTCAGAACATGACCGTGTTTGAAGAGAAAGCCTCTAAAGTGATAATTAAGGTACAACGAGGTCACAGGGGCTGGCCCTCATCCAATATGACTGGTGTCCTCATAAGAAGAGATTCGGACACAGACACACCCAGAGGAGTGGCCGTGTGAAGGTGGCGGAGCAGATGCCCTCTAGGAGCCAAGGACAGAGGCCTCAGGGGAAACCAGCCCTGCCCACACCTTGACCTTGGACTTCTAACCTCCGGGACTGAGAGGAAAGTCTGTGGTACTTTGTTACAGCAGCTCAAGCAAACTAATGCATCTGTTCGCAGCCCCCCTATTTGCCCCAAGACCCTGACAGCCAGACTGATGCCCAACTGTGAACCCTGAAAGTGTCCACATATGAGTCTCAGTCACTCCCCTCTCTCTCCGTCAGTGCCCTGTCACTGTAGGTTCCAGCCACTAAGCCCAGTCTGCTCTCTGTCCACTTGAGCAGCTCCCCCGTCACGCCCCATTCTCCTCCAGAACCACTGTCTGTTCTGCGTGCATCCCAAAGGTGAACGCCACGGTCACTGGCTTCTGGAGTGTTCTCTCTGCTGCTCGCAAAAAGCACTCTTCTGAGTCGAGTGTGGGCTCAGAGCACCAAGCACAGCTGCTGAGAAAGCAGCAAGGGCGCGCCCCACCTGGCCTCCCAGGCGCCCCGGGGCTGCGGCTCGTGGCCGCAGTCCCCATGATGTGAACCTTGTCCCCTCATCCAGGAAGGCAGCCTTTGGAAAGGTCCCACAGCCCCTCAGCAACCCGTCTGTCCTCTTCGGGTTCTCCCCATGGAAGAAGCGTGTCCTGGGTCTCCTGGGAGACAGCCAGCCCCCCACCCCCGCCACCGCCGGTGCGGCACCAGCCCCACAGAGAGTCCGCTGCAAAGGAGCGAACCGCTGTCAGAACGCTGCCCACTCCCCCATGGGCCACGCACACCTCATCAGTCTTGACCTTGTGCTCTGTGCGGTCAGCCCGCAGCCGACTCGGCCGCAGCCCACCGTGAGGAGCTGAAGGGGGCTGCCACCCACGCCTCAGGTTGGCCCGGTGAGAACAGAGGGAGCCCCGTGCACAGTGGTTGCCAAGGCCTGCTGCCGGCCCCCGAGCACGCCCTGCGAGCCAGCCCCTTAAAACCCAGGGCCCGCCGTGTTCCTCCCGAAGGCCAAAAATATTTTTCTACATCACTGACATATTTGCTTTTCCTTCAATTACATTGCTCTAAAAGTGGGTGGGGGTTAAAGCCATCTGAGCCATTTTTATTCAGCTAAATTACACTGGATGGCTCATTTAATGAACTTTAATGAAGCCAAAATGCTTTCTCTAATCAAATCTCAAGTGGCGTGACTGGTGGCCTGACCTTCGGTCGGGAGACCGGAGGCGGCTTTCCTCGTGGGCCCCGGGCTGGGCCAAGCCAAGGGTTTCCCAGGGCGAGTTCTGGGGCACTCGGGGTTGGTAGGGTGTTAATGGGTCTCAAAAGAGAAAAACAAAACCCACGCTGCTTGAAGAGTGTTGAACTAAAACACAATTAAACACGGTCGAACTACACAACGTCTCAGAGACCTGACTGGGAAAAGGGCTACCTCGTCTCTCAAACCTGCTGACCACAGAAGCCTGTCCCTGAAGAGCCCAGCAAAGATGTCACCCACAGAACACAGTCAGAGAAGTGACAGTTGTGGTAAGACACATGCATTTGCCACTTGGGGTGGTGGACACACAATGCAATGCACAGGCGACGTGCTGTAGAACTGTACCCCTGAAATCTGTGCACTGCTGTGAACCAGCATCGCCCCAATACAGTCCACTTAAAGATTAAAAAAAAAATGCAGGGTAGTACATCAAAAAAATTTTACAGATTATTAAATTATACGTAAAATTAAAAGCGTTCTGAGATCCTGCCCAAAGAGGATATAATAAAAATAAGATAAGGAAAGAAACGTATGTTTGAAAGACGAAAAGAAACACACGTTTGGTCTTTGTGCACGGTTCCTAGCGCATAGCTCCCAGAGCCCTTGGCAATTTCCTGACAGAAGTAATCAGGCGTCTTCTGTTTTAATGTTGGTCTACTCGTCCCCAGTCCCTGAAATCGCTTCAGAGAATGAGGTGACTTTTGGAAATCCCCAAAAGATGGGGGGTGGTTGCCAGGAAAACCACGAGTGGAGGGTGCAATTTATAGCCCCGCCCTCTGAGCTCTGGGAAGGCGCGAGGGGCTCGAGGCTGAACCAGCTGCCAGTGGCCAGCGATGTCACCCGTCGCGCCCACGTGGGCAAGCCTCCCGAGCACCCCGAAGGAGCGGGGCTTGAAGACCTTCCGGGGTGAGGAAGCCGAATGCTTCCCGGTGCCACAGAGCCGGGCCCGAAACCCCACGGGGACGAAAACTCCTTTATTCGAGACCCGGCCTTGTGCATCTCTGGATGTGGCTGTTGATCCACACCCTCTAACATCCTCTGTAATAAACCCAGTAGTCTAGTGAATCGAAGAGCTCCCGAGCCCTCATTCGCGCGTCGCCTAAGCCCCTGCTGCAGGCGGAGTAACCGTCCTCCAAAGACGTCCGCCTCCTAGCCACGGGACCTGTGACCACGTCAGCTTCCGTGGCAAAAGGGGCTCTGCGGGTGTGATGAAAAGAAGGGCCCTGGAGACGGGGAAGGGGTCCTTCGTCATCCTGTGGCCCCGATGTAATCGCAAAGGTCCTTAAAAGTAGAAGAAGGAGGGAGGCCAAAAGATCAGAGAGAGAGAGAGATGCACAGTGCCGGCCTTGAACACGGACGCGGGGACAGCGGCCTGTACGCGCTGGGAACCCAGACCTCCGGGAGCCTCCGGCCAGAACGCAGCCCTGCCGACACCTGACCGCAGCCCGGCGGGGCCCGTGTCGGGGAGCCTCACCTACACAAGTGCGAGACGATAAAGGTGTGCTTTGAAGCCACGCGCCTCGTGGCAATTTCGTACAGCAGCAATGGAGAACGAGCACAGCTCGCCTCCGTGTGACAGCGCTGAGTAGTTGCGACAGACACCGAAGGGCCCACAAAGCCCAAGATATTTAGTGTACGGCCCTTCACAGGAAAAACGAAACGGTGCCCATCTCTGGTCTTGCCAACAGAAATCTAAAGCAAGCCACAGAATTGTCTAGGAGGCACATTTTAAAAGTGGAACGAAAGAGGTGGAATTGGTTGAATCCATATATTTTACTTAACCCAATATATCCAAAACATCATCGGTTCCACAAGTGGTCAGCGTAAACAGTGCTCATGAGATGTTCCTTTCCTTTTTGTTTTTGTTTTGTTTGGAGCTGCGTCTCTGAAGCCCGTGTGCGCTCTGCCCTCACAGCCCACGGGTTGGACTGGCCTCGGTCCACGCACTCGCTGGCCGCGGGAGGCCCGGGCTCCGTGTGCGCAGAGCGGCCCTGGACCATCTGCGAGAGCCGCGGTCGTCGGTGGAGAGGAGCGGCAGACAGATGGGCGAGTGTCCCTGCAAGTTCCCCGAAGCAAAGGCAGGTGTCCTCCCCCAGATGCCGGTCTGTCCTGGAATCCAGCAGCCACGTGGCCTGTGTATGGGAGGGAATCCCTCCAGCTGTCCCCGAGCACCCCCGCCGCATCCCTGAGTGGCTGCCAGTGTCCTCTTGGGCTGGAGAAGCTAGGGGCAGGAAGGAAAGAGGGGACAGGTCTTGCCACAGGCTGATGGGCGGGGAAGGACAAGTGGGAGACCAGGCTTGGGCACGGTTCCAGAATGCCAGACTGTTCCACCCAATCAAGCCTGGACCCAGGCTGGAAGCTCAAGTCTTTCTCTGCGAGGCCCTCCCCCTCCTGTTGCCAGACAGTTTCTCACCACCCACCTCCCTCCCCCACTCTTCATCCTCCTCCCCGAGCGGGCTGCACCCTCGGAGCTTCCGGGCACTTCTCCGTCTCTGCGCCATTGCACCCGGCGCTCCCCGCCCGCAGGCACAGCTGCCACCCCCTCTGAAACCTTGCCCTCCTTTCCCCTCCTACTGCAGCCCATGCCCCAGACTGCTGGCTTCGAGTGACAGCTGTGCGTGGGTGTCGGCCTCCCCATGACACGGCTGTTCCTGAGGGCAAAGAACCATCTTTCTGTTCGAGAGCCTCCAGGGCCCCTGAAATACAGTAAGTGCCCAATAAAGGTGCAGCAAATACAGTAAGTGCTCAATAAGGGTGCAACAAACTCAAAGGCAGACCCACCTGGGTCTGACCCTGCATGCCCTGTGACCCTGGGTGAGTTACTTAGCCTGTCTGTGCCTCGGGCTGCTCATCTGTAAACTGCGGACGAGAACAGGGCACGTTCCTCTGAGTCGTGCTGAGGATGAAGTGGGGCGTGGCCAACTGGGCGCGGAAAGCGGGTGGCACAATGCCTGGCCCGCCAACGAACCATCGTTTTCCACGCACCGAGACCCTCCCCTTACCTGCCCATCTCCAGCAAAAGCTGCAACGAGTCCAGACTCATCAGGACAAACACCAGAGGCCCAGGCGACAGCCCCCGAATTCAAGCATCCCCGATCTCAGTCCCACAAAGAAACATGGAGACCCGTTTTAATGGAACATTAAATGCAACAAGTAGCATCTCCTCCCCTGGGGACGTGCTGCTCCCAGTGCCCCCACCCGCCCCTCCCACCCTAGGCTGGAGCCGGGGGCCCCACCGCCCAGGACAGAAGCACCCCTACCCTGAGGCCTGGGGCCAGGGGTCTGGTCAGAGCTGCCCTGCCTCTGGGGGTTCACCGTGAGCAAGGACCCCGAAAGGGCCTGGAGTCAGCTCCACTCCTGCTTTGCACCAGACCCTCAGTGTTACGGAGGATTTTGCTCTTGGGAGGTCTTTTCAGACAAATTAGCCAAAAGCTAACTGCCCTGAGCACAGGTGCTCCCTCTGGAGCCCCGGGGGGCACAGCTGGACCAACACTGGGTATTCCCAGCTATGGAGGATTGGGAAGGACCAGGAAGGAGGTCCTTCTGAACCCCACGCCTGGTGAGCCTGGAGACGAGGAAGGCTGGAAACAGAGAAAGTGAAAGGGCGGGGAGGGAGGTGCAGGCTGCGGGAGGGGCCGTGGGCCAGCAGAAAGGGAGCAGGGACCAGGTGAGGGAGCGAGGCCAGAGCGTCCACACGAATGAGTGTGACCCCGCTGGGGCCGGGAGCCTGGGGAGCCGAGCGAGGAGTTGCCTCAGGGACGGCTGGAGCAGGGTGGTGGCCAGAGACAGGGAGCAGACAGGTGCACAGCCACAGTGGGTGAGAGCCACACTCAAGGAGAAACTGCGTGCCTGGCCTGCCGGGGAGGCGCACGCTCCCGCTGCCCGAGGAGGGGGGTCCCTGGAAGCCAGAGGATGAGCCAAGGAGCAGAGACCTTAGCCCAGAGCCTGAGGCGTTTTCCTCCGAGCTCAGAGCACCGGGCCATCGCCTGGGGGGAAAGGGGTGATCACTCTGGAGGCGCCAGGGCAGAATGAGCTGCCTGCGCTGACAGCTGCCTGAGGGCCTCGGGCGCCTTTGAACCCTAGCGGGTCAGACCTCCCCACCCCTCCCCCTTCCCGGACCAGAGCCTGTGGAGTGGGAGAGCCACAGCTGGCCTGCGCCAGCCTCCCTTCTGGCAGAACCCAGGAGGACACATGAATGCCACAGGCACTGGGGCCTCCTCACGTGGCTAGGGCTGACTGGAGTCAGGGGGCGGTGGGGACTCCATCCTGGAGACCGTGGGAGGGACGAGGGGACAGGCCAGTCTGGAGCCCAGGTGTGGGAGGAGTCATGCAGGACTTGCATCCCCAGGTGGTCCCTGGGGACTTGTCAGAAATGCACATTCTCAGGGCCCCACCCAGCCTTGCTGAACCACAGGCTCCAGGGGCGGGCGCAGGCCCTGTGTTGTGAGGCGCCGTCCAGAGACGCTGATGCAGACCGACCGGGAGCGCCGCTGGCTTAGCAGAAAAGAGCAGACTTCCCCGCCAGACGGACGGGCTGAACGCGTGCCCCCAACGCTCCAAATTGTGCGACCCTCCCTGAAACAGGTACTGACCCTCCCCAGGTGTCAGCTTCTTCGTCCTGACCACAGGAGACACAACAGCAGCGGCTGCAGGAAGCAGCTCGAAGGACTAAAATGAACGAATGCACATCCAGTGGCCAGCGTAGTGGCCGGCCCACCAAGCGGGTCCTCCGTGCGTGTGTGGCGGGGCGGCCGCCAGGGAGGCAGCAGCACTGAGTGTGGCCGCAGCACCGGGCTGCTCTGGGCCCGCTCTCCTTCAGGGCTTACCCACTCGAGCTCACAGGAACGCTACAACCACCCCAGGAGGGGCGCGCTGCCATCCCCGCCGCCCTCGTCACCATCTCCACCTTCCAGCGGGGAGATCGTGGGGCGAGGGGGTTAGGTGGGTGGCCCTGGGGCAGCAGCTGCTGACCAGCAGCCCGGCTGCAGCGTCTCTGCAGCTCCTACTGGAAGGAGCGGGAGGAACTTGGAAAACTGTCTCCACCGCCGCCTGGGAGGCCTGGGTGTCCTGGTGCCTGAAAGTGAAGCTGGGGTGGGATTTCCCACCGTGTGCCCTGGCCCACCTGGGACCAGGTGAGGAAGCTAGAAAGGACGGTGGCCCACGGCCAGGCGCCCTCAGGGAAAGGCAGGGAGCCAGTGGGCAGAGACGGCCTCTGTACCCCCCTGGCGCTGCAGACCGGGCTGCAGGTGGGGCGGTTCTGGTAGAATCACACAGGCTGAACCCGCCCAGGGCCGCAGCGCCCGCAGGGCCCGTCCCTGGGAGGGGTGCGGGCAGGAGGTCTGAGCCAGAACAAACGCACTGAGCCGCCCCTGAGTCCCCAGAGGCTGGCACTGTCGTGTGACCACACCGTGCCCGGGGGGCTGGGCACATTCAGGGGTGCTCTGCCCTCAAGCTGCCGAGGAACCCCTGTGCACACCTCGGGTTTTAGAGACAGGGAGCAAAAGGCCAGCACAATGGAGTGAGGGGGCCCAGCTTCCTATCACACGCTAGCGCCAGTGACGAGGCAGCGGTGCCTGCGCTAAGAATTCCGAGGCAGGCCCACCACCTGCAGGAGCCGGGTCTGCGCTCCCAGGCCCGCCAGAGCACCAGCCTACTACGCGCACGGCTGCACGGATCCCAGGGCCTCGCAGGCACCTCCTCGCTCTGCAACTCCCGGACGCCCCACCTCACCGCGCCGAGCCTCACGCTCCCCTCCTCCGAAAGGGGGGCGCTCCTGTGATGGCGAGAATTAAATCAAGTAGCTCACGTGCACCCCACACAGTGCCTGGCACGTGGAGGCACCCAGCGGAGACGGACTACAAACACTCAGTGGAAGAGAAGCACAGGAAAAGAGCTAATGAGATATCATCTCCAGAGCAACTGTGAACCCAGCAGGGGGTCCGCCGGGGAGGGGGCGGGAGGAAGGGCGGGGCCCAGGCTCCCGGTTCCCCCCGCCCCCCCTCCCCCGGAGCAAACAGGCACGTGGGGGAACCATCGCCACCCGAGCAACAAAACGAGGAAACTCACACCAGGCAGTGTGCTCGGCAGACGCTGCTAAATGGTTTCCAATTAATTAACGGATTACGGGATAGAACAGAAGGGGACTCGAAAGAGCGCTATTGACCTTTAAGAATAATTAATATCATCAGGATACCAAACTCATCCAAGGAAAATAATGAGGAACATTTTAATATTACGTTCAGGAGCGCTGGGTGGGGAGGCAGATGGGCCTTCGCTAAGCACCCCCTGCTCCCTGTTCCTGCTCCGGCTCCCTCTCTGCCGATCGCGCCCTCCCAGCCCCCTCCTGAGACTTGCAGGTGGACCTCCCACCTCTGCACACAGGGGCAGCTGCTGCCCTGGGCCCCTCCTGCGGCCCCTCCGTGAGTCTGGGCAACAATGGCGGAGAAAGGAGGGCAGGGTGAAAGGCACCCCCTTCTCAGTGCAGGTGCACGTCGGGGGGCAGCACCCGGGAAGGACGCCGCTCCAGGTCTGGGGCACACCCATCCTCTGGGCGCCTCCCCCAGTCACCCCTCTGAGAGGTCACATGACATTACGTCTGGTGGCAAACAGGCCACACGACCTGTGAAGCCACGGGCCCATCTGCCTGAGCCACGGTTCTGTTCCCAGTGCCCAAGCAGTGTGGTGGTGTTGACTCGATCTGGAGTGGGCTCCCACTCCGTGAGCCTACGGAGAATTCCTGATCGCCCCCTGGGACTCCCTCTAAGAAGCCTCCCTGCCCACCCCCTGCGCACCACGCCCCCAGAGCGCTCTGTCCGTCCCTCGGGTCACGCTGTCACATAATTTGTCTCCTGACGGTCTGGCTTCCCATTAGACGGTGGGCCCCCTAGGAGTGAAATCACAGCCTTTCTCCGTCTCTTCGTACCCCTGACACAAGCAGCAAACCTGGGGCATAGTAGGTGCTCAGTGTGTATTTGCTGAAAAAACCCGAGAATAAACGGAAATGATTTGATCAAGGGAGGCAAAGCCCATTAAGACTTCGCTCTTCTCTAGAGAGCTCCGAGGCTGCAAGATTGGTCTGTTCCCTCGACAAGTCCCGAGGACAGGTGGCCGGGCGTGGCAGGCCACACCCTGCTTTGTGGCCAAAGAGCCCCAGTTCACCTGTGTCACCCTGGACTCCCGGCTGCCGGTCCTCCTTTCACTCTCAAAAGTGTCCCCCTCTGGATGATAATTTGACTGAATGCCTACTATGTGCCATGCGCACTTCTAAGTGTTGGTTCGCAGCACAGAACCAAAGAGAGAAGCAAATTCTCTAACCAGGGGTGTCCGACCTTCTGGTGTCTCTGGGCCGCACTGGAAGAAGAGTTGTCTTGGGCCCCACATTAAATACACTGAGACAGGTAACCACACAAAAAATCTCATGCCCTTTCAGGTGAATTGCGATGCTGTGTTGGGCCGCACTCACAGCCCCCACAGGCCGCAGGCTGGACACCCCCACTCAGTTTTTGTATCGCCCCAGCCTGGCTGTGCAGGAAGGCAACCTCCAGCCCCTTCATCACTCCAGCCCACCGCGGGCAGCACCAGGTGCGGGGTAGGTAAGTCACACTCCTTCAGGGAACTCTGCCCAGTCACTGTGTCTCTGGGAGAATCTGGGGGACGAGACCTGTCTGACAGGGCTGCCCCCGGCTCAGAATTCCAGCGCACTCCATGGTCTGGAAGCCTTGCTGGCCCCGCAGGGCCTGGGGGAGTGGGGGGGCAGCAGTGTGCTTGGCCACATCTCCTAGATGCACAATGTCACCCGGCCCGGGGCACAGCCCTTGTTCTGAAATAGCTTGCTACTCCGAACCCCGAGAAAGGGCAGGTCAGAAGGGATGTGCAAGGAGGTCCAGCTACAGATACAAGAGGCTCCGCAGACCCTCCCCAGCACCCCACGACCCCGAGGAGACCCAGCCCCGACTGACCCTGCGTTACCCCCAGGTTCTCGTCCGTCTGCACACAGACCTCTTGCCTTGCAGCTTGTCCCACCAGCTGCAGAATTCAGACCCTAGAGCTGCCCTGTGTCCAAAGCCCAGGTGGCGTGGCTTCCGCTGAAACTCCCTGCCACCTCTCCCCGCTCCTCCCACTTTCCTTGACTGCCTTTGGAGCTGCAGCCTCGGGGAGGGAGGGGCCCGCCACCGGGCCACCCACCCCGCTCCGGCTCCATCTCCTGTCCAGGGTCAGCTGAAAACGTCTTTTGTCTCCTTTTAATTGCACGTCTCTGCTCGCCTCTCTGTTGTTGGCCACGTGAGTCGGGGCTTCGATTTAGTCACCAAACCATGCCATCACACCACTGGTTTCTACCATTTATGCCGCGCACGGCCTTTTGGATGCTGCTGTCCGATTGTCTGGGGAAGTGTTTGGGAAAAGCAGTGTTCGTCCCCGTCCCCGCGGCCTCCCTCCCGCGGAGACCTGGCAGAGCCCGTGGAGCTGACGCAAGGGAGAGATAATGAGCGCAGAGTAGCATCTCGTACTGACTACACGGAACCCAGCGCCAGCCCCCGCCCCACTGGGTGCCACGTAGCTTATCCAGTGGCCAGACAAACAAGACACTTTGCACAGAGAGTCAGAGAAATGAGGGGTGGGGACAGAGGAAGGGGCACTGGGCCGGGCACAGGCTGGCGCCCCCGGGGTGGCCGTCCACACTGGGATCTGTGACCGGGTGTTGGCTGACAGCTCTGCTCACGAAGCGGGAGCATCGCTCACACTTCGACCACCACTTCCGTTCAGTAAAAGCGCGCAGGTAAACCCCACGGAATGCGTTGGATCTCACAGACCCGGCACTGAACGGGGTGCCGAGCTCAACCAGCACGACTGTGCTGACCTCGGCTTAATTTAAAATCCCGGTTTGAATACAAGTGCAAACAATTAATTAACGTGCTAATCATTTTCGCCTGCTATGGGGATTTTTCCAGAACCATTCGTCACAATCATGCGAATAAACTGAAGGAAACTGCAACACAGAAACAATTTCCTGAGAACCACAACTAACAGATAACGTTTACTGAGTACTTATTAGGAACTAATCACTACACGCTTTAAAGATATTAGGCCGTTGAGTTTCCCCGAAAACCTTTCATGGGTATGTCGTTGTTATGATTTGCTCTCATTGCACAGATAAAAAATTCATGGCTTAGAGGTTAGGTAGCTGATTCAAGGTCATGAAGCCGGTGAGGTGAAAACAGGGCCTGAATCACTATGTGTGATCACAGACCCCACACCCTCAGCTCATGACCACAAGCGTGCCTGTGTGCACACACAAGCCAGGAGGCGTCCCGGCCGCCGTGCGAGGACTCTGTTTCACACGGGCAGGTGGGAGGAAGGCACCCCATCCCGATGGGCAAACCCGCCCGCATCGCAGCTCAGCCGACTCTGCGGCGCTTCCCCCACGGCCCGGGCCCCTTTGACTGCTCCTGGGAAAAAGCCCATGACGAGTCCACTTGCCCTGGGCCCCAGTCAGCAGGACCAGGACAGGCCTGTGAGGGGGTGGGCATGGCAGTGCCTGGACCTCGGAGGCCGGCGGCCCTGCCCTGGAGGGAAGAACGCCACTCCAGCTCAGCTCCCGTCCCAACCCCCCGGCCCAAGACAGCTCCCCATTCGGGGAAACCGAAGTCGTAAACCACAGCCCTCGTCCCTCTGCAGAGAGGGGGCCGGAGGGGCAGGCCTTCCTCACAGCCTCGTCCCTGCTTCTGCCTGGACCGCACTAGAGAGAAGCTGAGGGCCAGGCCGGAGCCCGGGAGCCTCTCTCTGGGGAGCCCTGCACAGCTCCCTGCGCCCAGGCCGCTCCCCGAGCTCTGGCCGTGGTGCTGAATCCCCAGGGAGAGGCTTGGGAGGCTGAGAGCTGGGTGAGCAAATATAATGGTCATTCGATGCCAGTTTCCCCACTAAGAAGAAACAATTTTTCAATTTTCCTTCGGAGAAGCTAGGCTCCTGACCACCCTCAGAGAGGCAAAGTGACCTTTGCACCATGACGCAGCGGAAAGAACAGGAATTCTGGAGCAGACATTTATAGACAGGAACCCTCATCGTTAGCCACGTGACCTTGGACAGCGTGTATAACCCCTCCGAGCCCAGAGCCCTGGTTTCTAAGATAGGAAGAGTATCAGATATCCCAGCAAGATTGCTGCCGGGAGAGTGCCTGGCAGAGAGAATAACCAGTATTTCTTCTCTCCCTTCTCCTCTGGCCTCGTTCCCTGCTTGCTTGGGAGTACACACGCGTGCACCCACGCACAGTCCACACACATGCAGCCACACACAGTCCACACACATGCACCACACATGCAGTCCACGTGTGTGCACCCACACACAGTGCACCCACACAGTCCATACACATGCAGCCACGCACAGTCCACACACATGCACCCACGCAGAGTCCGCACGTGTGCACCCACACACGCAGTCCACAGGTTTCCTCCCTCTTCTTATGTGATGTTGTGTGTCTTCCTCCAAGGACGAGCTTAAGACTGTGTCCTTCCTCAGCCCTTCCCTGCACCCCTGGAAGATAAGACTCTCCCTGCCGGGGACGGCTCAGCCCCAGCCAGCATGTTAACGTGCCGGCTTTGCTGGCGTGAGAAAGCGACCTTCACACCTTCCCAACTGGACTGAGCATCCCAGCTGCACCTGGGCCACGTGCCACGTCCATACCTCCACTCCTCCTATTCCCGAGCCACAGTGCTGGCTGCAGGGGGGAGTTTCCGAGGCACCTGCCACCTGCGTTTCACGAGGCCCATCATGGCCTATCCCTACATGTAGTCACCTGGGAGGGATTTTGAACCTGACAGTATCTGAAGGTTTCCAAACCACGTTCGAGCTGGCTTCCGGCAATGACCCAGCTGTCATAATACCACCGGTAAAAGCCATGTTGGTATGCCTTGCCCACGTCACAGGAAAGGAAATTAAAAGTCTCAGAGCAGCACCAAGACCCCGAGATCCGGAAACCCGGTGAGCCCCCTCTTGGGTGCGGCAATGACTGAGGCAAAAGCCCAAGTTGGCAGAAAAGACAATGACCTTGGAGTCAGAGACTTGTGTCCGACCGGGTCCAGACCCCACTGCGTCTGCCCAGTGACCTTGGACAAGTCCCTTTCAGTGACAAATGGGGCCGGCAGTAGTTGCTACTTCACCTCAGTGCTGCGTGTAAGCGACAGGTGCCTCTGAGCGGCGGCTTTAAAAGCCCTGGAGCCGCACTGGTTACGAGCGCCCTGCCCAGGGCACGCCATCAGTCATTGTAGGAAAACGTCAGCGGGCTCCCACATCAGCACGCACGCGGTGACCACCCCACTCCGTGTCCCCCTCGGCACTCATCCCATAGGTGCTCAGGGGCACCCCATCGGTGCCTGGCATGTTCTAGGCTCATCAATCAAGGAGTGAGCCAGGACAACAGAAATGAGAAACGCCCTGACATTCTGACCTGACCCAGCGCCGCAGAAAGAACCAGACCAAACACCTGCAAGGAACCCGCCGTGTGCCAGAACCTCGAGTGCGTTACCTCCTCCGGGTCCCAAAACAGGCCCGAGAGAAGAGTTTCTGTAGCCACAGGAACGGCCCAGCTCAAAGGGCTGGGACGACGTGACCAGGGTCTCGCCGCCACTCGGCGGGCCCGCCCAGCTCCAGACAGCAACCGCAGCACCAGGCCTCTCCTCTCCACGCTCAGCCAAGCAAGGGGGCAGGAGGGCAGGGCGAGGGCCCCCTGGGCAGCCCCGTGCCTGCGAATTCTCTTAACAAGTGCTACTGAGGGTCCATAAAATGACCGGCGTGGGCTCTCAAGTATTGGTTGGCAAGAGAGGCTTTCCAGAGGTGGCCGGAGGCCCGAGCAGAGACCTACACCGAAGACAGGGACAAAGAGGAACAGCAGGAAGAAAGGATGGGAGGAGAGGGAGAGGCGAGAGAGACAGAAAGCTTCTGGAAGTCAGGGCTGGAGAATGCCACTGTTAATATTCCACATGGAGTTCCGACCGCTTAAGCTTTATTTAAGAGCAAGCCCGACTGTATAATTACAAGGCCTTAATTTGTTTTCTTTCCTGAACAATAAATAAGGAGCACACGGATGCTCCTTGCAAACAGTGCCCTCGCTGCATCAACAGAGGCTCCGGATTGAAGACGGACAGCTGGCAGGTGGAGGGAGGGGCAGCCCCATGGCCACCTGTGGGGGGCGAGCTGCCTGCCCCCGGGGCACAGCTGGGCTCCCCAGATGTGGGAAAGCACAGGGCACCCGGGTGCCCTCCCATTCTGCAGGCGGGAGGGCGGTGAGGCAGGCACTGCTGCACCTGGCTCTGAGGGGCACCGATCGGCCCGGAACAGGCAGGAGCCCACTTTCTCTCGCCCTGTGCCTGTGCCCATGCACTGGACACTCCAGGCTTCGGAAAGAGAGGAAAGAGAAATAAATGGTCACGAAGCAACTCCATCTCGTCGCCCCTCTGCTCACCCTCCAAGTGTCAACCATGTATCAGGCAAGAGGCGTGATGCCCTGGGGGGCTCTCAGCCCAGCAGCACAGCAAACAGCGCGTGATGAGAAGTATAATGATCAAATTCCAGTGTGTGCTTCTGGGGACGCGTGCAATGGGAGAAACAGAACAGGAACCCAAGAACACTGATGGGGAAGAGGGTCTGGGGGCGGGGTTGTGAGGAGCTTCCCCCAGAGCCCTGAGACTAGCTCAGGGGACACTCAGTGCCGAGGGCGGGGGGCAGGGGCGGGCAGTGCGGTCAGTGGAGGGTACAGTGGGGGTGCGAATGGGGAGCGCCTGGGAGGCCCCCGGGGTGGCCCAGCCAGGCCTCGGCTGGGGCAGCACGCTCACCTGCCAGACCGAGGCAGGGAGTCCAGCTCTCAGCCTAAGAGCGTCAGAGACACATTTAGGAGAACCAGACGAAAATGCTTAAATAATCTCCTTCCCGGTTGCGTGGGAAGAAACGTGGGGTGGAGTGCAGGCTCTAGGGAGAGCGCTAAGGACACTGGGTTGGAATATGGGCTGGGCTGGGCAGGGAAGCGCCGGGACCCCCTCGGAAGGAGGCCTGGGGGCTGCAGTGGGTGGGGAGAGGGAGGAAGCCCGGTCCATCTCAGCCCCGGCTCAGATCGCAGGACCGACCTGGGGGACAGGAGAGCTGCAAGCAGCGGCTCCACCTTCTTGCGCTGCCTGCTTAGAAGCCTCAGGGAAAGGGGGTGGTGGGGAGCTGTGCCCTCTGCCCGATTCCGGTCCAGTGGGGGCCAGTGGTCCCTCGGACAGGCCGTCCTGTGTCCTGCCCTGTGGGGCCCCTGGACACCCAGCTCATGGCTCCCTCTGCCCCGAGCAGCCCTCCCCAGAGACCCCACACCCATTCCCCACCTAGTCTATCTCAGCTGCGACTCCTCCCACCCCCCAGGTGTCAGGTTGTTATCACCCCAGGGGACCTCCCTGCTGCCATCCCCCTTCCCCAAAGATGAACACCCACCTTGGCTCATGCTCCCTGGGAGCCCTCCATCCCCCGTCACTTTGTGGAGTAACTGCCTCTGCCCCCCACCCAGGCACTGTGGTCCCTGAGGCCCCTCAGGACCCAGGCCAGTGGCCCCAAGAGACAAAGGAGTTAATGGGGAGTGGAAGAGACCTCCGCACATCCATCAGGAAGAAGCCAGGGGGAAAGCGCCAGGAGGCTGCCCGCCTGCCGAAGAACAGAGAGGGACAGAAATTAATGACGACTCCAAAATAGCCACGGGACCAGTCTCGTTTTCTAAATCTGTCCTTAACAAGAAAAATGGAGAAAAGAGATGTGGACAAATGGGCCGTAATGAAGCCTAAGGGGAAGGGGAAAAAAAGAAAAGAAAATCAACTGAGAATAAACAAGGCCGGAAAATACGAGCACATGGTCTGATCTCGGAGGCCAGGAGACACACCGCCCAGAGGCCACAGGGCTTGCTCAGCATCAGACCGGGTTTTTGGAAGGCCAGGCTGACAAGGTCACCGCAAAACTCTTAAAAGTTCAGTCCACAGGATCCTAGAGAAGAGGGACTCCCGAAATCAAAACAAACACAGCATCTTCGGGGAATGGAGGACTTCCCACAAAGAGAATCGCAAAGATCACAAACACGCCGGCCACACGGTCTGGGCCTCCCTGGGTCTGTCCTCAGCAGGTCGGGACGCTGTTCACAGAACAAGGGGAACAGAAAGGAATTCCCAGGAAGGGCGTCGGTAACTCCCGAACCGCAGGAGAGCTGGTGGAGAGACACAAGTGGACAAGAAAAAAATACTCAGTTCAGGAAGCTTGCTACCAGCTTCGCTGGTGAACAAGCAGCAAAACACCTTCCAGGGTCCTGGAGAGGCAATCACCCAGGTGACCGAGGGCGTGAGCGGCCGGGAACATGACTTTCTTTGGAGACAGCAGGTAAATGAACGGAGGCTAAAAAGTTCCAGGTTGAAAACCCAGAGCTTGGTGGATGCTAGGGCACAGAGATCATCTTAGGTTCAGGAGGGGCAAGAAGGACCCATTTGAGAAAAGGGACGACAAAGGCTCTGCCCGGTCATCGGGTATCACAGGGGCTGGCTGTGGGAAGCCGTCAGGGGCCCAGGCCCAGCCACAGAAACACCTGCAGCCGGTGGCACTGGCAGGCGTCAGGAGTCGAGCTGCAGACATCGGCACCAAGTCTAGGGATGTCAGGGCAGCGGCCGAGGTTATGTGACCTGGTGCACACCCATCCTTTCCCAGACTTTGTACTATGGGCTGCAGACAGGGTCCTGCCTGGACCCGGGGCCAAAGACAACCAGGGCCGGCAACAGAGAGGCAGCCAAGCGGGCATGGAAAGAAGGCAGCATACTATAAGATCTAGAACTTGAACCCTGGCCTTTCTCTCTCCAAAGCCCATGCTCCCTATTGCTAGCTACATAGTGCTCGATGGCTAAGTCCTCTGCATAGAGTGCTGATGGCTAAGTCCTCTGCACAGAGTGCTAGTGGCTAAGTCCTCTGCACAGAGTGCTGGTGGCTAAGTCCTCTGCACTGAGCAGACAAAGGGAACACATAGGGAAGCAGCAAGGGGACCAGTATGCCAGTTACCAGTCCCTCTGGGACTTGAGGGAAAGTCCCAGCCCAGAGGTAAGGGGCAGGTGGAGAGCACGCACCTACTAATGTAACAGGTACACACCATCTTGGGGCCGAGAATGGGGGCGGGGTGCATTTCAAGGAGAAAAAGCGTTGAGTGATTTGCAACACACGATAAACCAGCCTCACCGTGTTTCCAACCCGGTGACCCCAGGAGAAGCGGCTGCCTTCTCAGCCACGTCCTGGAAGGGCTGGGACTCCAGCCACTTCCCCCGTCCCCGCTGCCCCGTGCCGCCCGACTCTGTCCTTGGGAACGTCACCGGCCGACACAATTACGCCGAAATCAGGACATTCTCCCCTCCCTACTCCATCACACACCCACACAGGTCAGTTCAGGGCTGGCGCTCTTGGCTGAAGGTCAGGTGCACATGTGCTCAGGACAGAGAGAACAGAACAAGGCAGCCAGAGCTCTGGGGGGGGAAGTAAAAAACTGAACGCCAGGAGGATCCCCCAAAATAACTCTAAGGGGTTAAATGCATTATTGTGGCTGCCGGAACCTTACGTTACGTATTCTTGGAAATAAGTGGGCCGTAGGCCAATGCTGAGAAACCTTGTACAATAAAGATATCCAGGTCGTAATGTAACTGTCCTGACAGCGTGTGACCTGAATAGGACAAGAAACTAAACACAGCTTTCTCAGCAGAAGTGCCTGAGGTGCTAAATCCCCAAGGCAACAAGTGCCCCTCTCCTCCCTCTTTCCTCTCTCCCTCCCTCTCTCTTTCTCTCTCTGTAACATAAGTATAAAGATGCCCACCCCTTCCATGAAAACTTCCTACTGAAAATGAGACAAAACACGCCTGGGATGTATAGAGAAGTACCTGGAATCCAGAGTCAAAGGGGTCCCAGGCCAAGCCCAGGGTGCCCCACAAACAGCTATGTGACCAGGAGGGAACTCCGCTCTGACTTCCAGGCCTCAGCATTCCCACCTATGAAATGGGCGCGGCGGAACCCGAGCTGCGGTTACTGTGAGGAGTGAGGTCCTAACGGCCAGAGCTGACAGAGTCCTTGGCATCTAGGAAGTTCTTGACCACGATGAGGCCAGCTTTTTTTTTTAGCGCAATGTTCTAAACATCCAAATAACTTTTAAAAACCCATCTCAGACTCCTGGAGGAAGACTCCCAGGGTCCCGAGGTGTGCGTGTGGCTCCTGCTGCTCACAGCGAGGCCGCCCGGGGCTGGCACCTGCAGGGAGCCGGTACAAAAGGTGACAACGGTGTGGGAGACAGAGCTTTGGGGACCGTGGAGTGCTCTACAGGTAAAGGAAACACCAGCATCTCAGCATCGGCACTACTTAAGGCGACCCCAGACCTTGGAGACCCGGCCAGGGCACAGGACACCCAAGAAAAGAGACCCCAGAAAGGCAGCCACGAGCCAGGGGCAGAGGCAGCGCGAGTTCAGCTGTGTGGGTGGATGTGGTCGAGTATGGGACAGAAGTGACGTGTGAGCTGACCGACCCCAGTGGGGGCCCTTTCTGAAACTAACCGCGCTGGGCTGGGGCGCACGGAGCCTGGAGCGAGTGGGGGAACAAGTGGAGGGAACAGAGACTCACCCAGGGCTTGTGGTCCCCCCCACCCCGTGCTCAAGGAAGGCCCCGGAGACTGCAGACTCCAACGTTCCACCCCCAGAGAGCCGGACTGCCGAGCGGGACCGAAACCCAGCCTTTCCAGAAGAGAGTGGTGGCCGCCTCCTCCCTTCGCTTCACCCCATGATCGCCAACACCAGTAACAACAAGAATCCCTATCACTGTGAGTGACTGCCACGGCTGAACTCTGTTTCCTGGGCCTCCAATCATTCAACCCTGGCCACGCCCCGTCCCTAAAACAAGCGCTTTTAGGATGCCCATCTGACGGATTAGCAGCTGGCTATTCCAAGTATCAGTCCGGAAAATCCTTACCCTTAAGAATCCTTAATTCAAAATTCTCAACATCCAGGAAAGGATGTAAGGGTCAAGAATATTCCAGTCTGTCCAAAAAAATAAATAAATAGAGGATTTCCCTTGATGTATGTAAGTCAACATTTCACTTTTTCACACACGACAGAAACTGAAAGAGTCCGGAGGAGATGGTCAGGTCACTCACAAACTTGCAGCAGCACCCGAGTGTCCTGGTCCCCCGCCTCCTGTGGCAGATGGCTGGGCCCCACCTGGACCTTGTCGGTCTCGGTGACGCACAAGGAAGAGCGGCACCGACATGACAGCAGCTCGGGGACAGGGATGGCAGCTCGGGGACGGGGACAGCTGCCAGTCAGAGCAATCTGGATGACCTGACAGCAATACCGGGGCAACCATTTCACCTCCTGCTTCTTGTCCCGGGCAGAGAAGACTTCTCAGCCATCACCCTTAAAAATTTTTTTTAAAAAGAAGAAGAAGAAGAAGAGAGAAAAGAAAAGGCCACCAAGCCAGGACTCAGCAATCAGTGCTGGAGTCAGCAGTCACCTTGTGATTGCTCAGCTGGGGCCCGAAGACTTGTGAATGCATTTCGGGGACAGAAATAGCAGACGCTGTGAGAGAGCAGACAAACCTGGCCCACTTGCCAGGAGAAAGTGTCCCCAAGCTGCCGGGAAACTGAGTCAGTTGGGGTGTGGGCGTGTCTTCACAACCGGGAGAGGTCCCAAGTAAACCCATCCATAGAGCCATGAGTCCTCCTTCTCTGGAGTCTCTGTGAGCCCCGGGTGCCCCTCCTGGCCCTCCCCCTGCACGCCTCTGGGAGCCCCTCAACCAGGGGCTGACCTTTCGCAACAGGCTGAGCACCCAATTCGCCCCCAACCTGCAGCCGGGCCCGAACTGCGGGTGAATGGCAGTCACCCCTCCTCACTCTTGACCCCCTGTGCGACCCATACAAGTCCTTGGCAAGGACTGGCCAATGCGTCCAGGAGAACACAGGGCCCAAGGTCACGGGCAGGCTTCCTGGTACCATCAGAACCTAGTGCCACCGGACGCCCTGACCCCAAAGCCTTGGGAACTTTGCAGTACCCAGCAGACTGTCACTCACCACCCAGCCGAGGGCAGATCATGCCCCCAAATGGGTGGGTCGTCACCCTCGTCTGGGGCCTCACGGATAAGCTGAAGACATTCCAGTGCAATCCACCTCCCAGACACCCGCTACCCGGGATGCAGCCCTGCTCCTCTGCTGTGGCCCCCAGAAACGTGATGGGCCCCAAAGCCCTCTCGATTTCCCTGAGAGCTCAGGTGACAGACACACTGCCCTATGAGGCTCTAGGGCACGAGCGCCCAGGCACTGTCCCAGAGGGACAAGTTCAGCACAAAGCAGGGGTGCCCACAACTGATAGATACATACGTATGTATGTATACACCTATGCATGTACATCTACACATGCATGTATCGGGCACTCACTACGCGCTTGGGGAAACGCAGGCCTGGGGGCAAGGCCAGGACCCCCGCTGCCCACCCCTTCCTGGGAGTGCCCCTCAGACGCTGTGCCCCCGCCTGCGGGTCCCTGCCCAGCCCGCCGCCCTTCCCTTATTAGCAGCAACATGCCTCCACCTTGCAACTCTCACGTGGCCAGAAGAAAGACTCGTCTGAAAACCTTCCCTCCGTTTTCTTCCCAGACACAACCGGCCCGCCCTCCCCAGGTCCTGTGGCACGTCTGCTCCAGGGGAACGTCCCTGGTGGGTGCCCACGATGGCCGCTGTCCCCGCCAAAGAGCTAGCCAGGCAGTGGGCACCGCCGTGGGTGCGGTGCATTGGCGTTTCCCCCAGTCGCACCAGGAAAGGGGGGCCCTCCCACCGAAGCCCCGAGGCCTCAGCTCGGAGCTGGGTGCAGAGAGGAGGCACCGAGTCCCTGCGATTCTGCCCCAAAGGTGCAGCCAGAGCCCCTCCACCCTCAGACGTGGCAGCTGTGGGGGAGGGGAGGGAGGCAGAGACAGCCCTCCCACCAGGGCCATGTGACCGCCCAGGCCATGTGACTGGCAGTGTGTCCCACACAAAGCTCTGGGACCCTACGCGCAGGTGCCTCCTCTTCTGTGGGCCCTTTTCCTCGGAACCCAGAACCTGCGTGGACATGGCATCTGATCCGGCCCTGCTTCCAGTCCTGTAACCCCCACCCAGCCGGACCCACAGACAGTCTCAGAAGTGCCGATTCGCAGCCTGTAGGGGAGGAATTTCTTATCATGTACATTCCCATAAAACAGCAAACTTTTCATGAAAAATGAACAAGCTTGGGAGTCCCGACCCCCTCCCAATAATCCCTGGTACTAAGACTCCTTCTGACAAGAACCTTCAGAGAACATCAAATCCCAAACCCTCATTTTAAGAGGCAAAAAGCTGAGGCCCAGAGAAGTTGAGGGGCGTGCCCCAGGGTGCACAGCTTCATTGCCGGGACCCTCCCCCTGCCGTGGCCCCCCGCCCCACCCCCTGCCCACGGCCTAGGACCCAGCTCTGCTCACATGTAGCGCAAGTGGGGGTTCTTGGCGAAGGCTCTGGGCTGGATGCTCCGAAGTCCTGAGTTCTTGATGGTCCTGGGGAGAGAAAAAGGGGTCAGTGGAGCTGACAGGGCAGAGGGACGCCTGCCCTGGGCTGAGGATGACAGGGGCCAGGCCAAGACTGGACCTGCAGCCGCCCCTGCGAGCTGGACTCACCCCTTCCCCATCAGCACCATGGGCGGTCCGGTGGGGGGCGGGGCAGGTGAGGGGCGTCTGGGCTCACACCCCAGTGGGGCCTGGGGACAGTTGGGGATGGGAGCGGGCAGTGCTGGCAGCTGTCCTCACCCAGGCGGGCAGGTGTGTGAGAATGGCACCTTCCCCCTTGGCACCTCCACTGCCCACCCAAGTCCCCCACCGCCACTGACGTCCCGAGGAGGCGTCGGCTGGGAGTTCCACACTGTCCCCGGCAGAGGGTGGCGGGGAGAGCACCAGCCCGGAGACCAGGGCGCGGGTCCTGCCCTGAACCCGGACTGCAGGCTGAGGTTCCACGCACGCCCCTCGCCTCTCCGGGCCCAGGTGAGACGGGGGCGTGAAAGGCTGGCCGGCCCCCCCGCAGCCCCTCTGCTGACAGGCACCCCCCTCCCCGCCGACCACCCAGAGGCCCCTCCCGGGACCCGTACTCACAGCTTCTGCAGGCCGGTGTAGAGCTCCATGTCCACGGCGTGGAGCGTGTGCAGGCCCCGCCAGTTCTCTATGTGTCTGCGGGAGGGAAGGCACACACGGGTCAGCAGGGGGCGCTGGCGGGGGCGCCGGCTGGGGAGCCACGGGGACGGGCCCCACGGGAGCTGGGCCTTCACCAAGTCTCCAAACACCTCTGAGCCTGCTTCCTCCTCTGCTCGGGGACAGACACACCACTGCCGGCCCCAGGGACCGTCGTGAGGCCCCCCGGGGCAGCACGGAGCTGAACGACACCCTCAGCTCCGGGGAGACTCGAAACCCAATCCCTGTTGATCTTTGTGACTCAGTCCCCTTCTGTTCCCTGTCCTTCCTTTTTTCTTTGTAGCATTTCCTAAGGACAAGCTCATTTTCTCAGTTCCTGCCCACAAAGACAATACAAATGGGGTATGTAAAAAACGGGGGGGGGGCAGTGGCCCTGACTGGTGTGGCTCAGTGGGTTGGGCATCGTCCCACAAAACGACAGGTCACCGCCTGGATCCCCAGCAGGGCACATACATGCCTGGGTGGTGGGTTCGGTGCCCGGTTGGGGCGCGTACAGAAGGCAACCTGATCGATGTTTGTCTCTCACATCGATGTTTCTCTCCTTCTCTTTCTCCCGCCCTTCCCCCTCTCTCAAAATAGATAAATAAAAATCTCTTTTTTAAAAAAAAGAGGGGGATGGTTTTTGGGTGGAAAAGCCCAGGAGGAACACACCCCCGCCTCGGGGGTCCCCAGGGTCCAGACACTGACGGCCCCATCAGGCGACCACAGTCCAGTCAGTCTGGAGCTGAAGAGGCCAGGGCTCGATCTGGCAAAACTGGCTCCACAAGGAGGGGACAACCGAGGGACCAGGGAGGCCCCAGGCTGTCATGGAAAGAAGCTGAGACCGGTATCCGAGGAGCCTAATTCCGGCCTCATTGCTGCGACGTGGGCGGCCAGTGGCTTCCAGCAGGGGCCCGACGTCCCGGGCCGCCTGGGTGTCCAGGGGCAAAGGGAGAGGCTCCCGCCCTGTCCACGGTCTCTCTCCTCCTCACGAACCTCTCCTTTGAGGACGCTCTCCCCAGGGACCTCCTGTTTGGGGAGGTCTGTGTCGAGCAAGCCACATTTGTTAAGCCGTAATGAATTCATCTCCTCGGATGCATTCACCAAAGACGTAAGTCACCATTAGCCAGAACTTTTCATCAACAAATACTAACCAGTGCTAACTCACCCGGTGGGTGATTCCAGCCCACAGCAAAGAAACTCGAAAGTTCTGTAAGCAAGGGTCTGGGTCTCGGTTCTGTGATTTTTTTTTTGGAGGGGGGGTGTGATACTGCAATCCCAAGGAGCTCTAAGGTGCCTCTGAAGTCGGGGGGAGCCGCGGCCCACCGGCCTCCTAGGATCTGCCTCTCCCACCAGTGGCCCCGAAGTCTGAACACCCTCTCAGCGGGAAGTGCGGAGATGTGAGCTCTCACCCTGGGACACTCAGGCCAGAGAAGTGGCAGCCACCTTCCCCAGACGTCCCCTCCCTGGCCACCCCCACACCCACGGCTCTGCCATCTGCCACCAAGAGCAGCCAGAGCCAGAAAGGCCGCAGGACGGCAGGGGCCGGGGGCTCGGGAAGCGCCTCAGAGCCGCGCGGTGACAAGGTATGCTGAGAGCCCGTTTTGTCCCACATTCTCTCGGGGCCCCCGCGGAGCAGCCAGACACACTGGCATCTGCTGGGGACGTGGACCAGGTGGCCGGCTCGGTGTTAAACTCCAAGGCCAAAGCCTTTTCTTGGAAGCCTCGCGGCCACCGGCAGCTTACTTGGTCCGGCGCCACCAGGGTAGGGACCCTAGCTCCGTTTCAGGTGGAAAGAAAGGCCAGCCGGAGAATGGCCTGTGTCAGCCCCCGACCCCACCCCCCAAGCCAGTGTACGCACGTGAACTGCCAGGCAGATCTCAGGGTCCCCTCACACGACCGTTCCTTCACCCCTGGGGCCCCCTTCCAGCAAGCAGCTGCCCATCAGCGGTTCTGACAAATGGAATCACTTCCTTAGCCCACGTTATAACTCCATAGCTGCGCTGGGGTCACGGCTCACGGCCCACCCTAACTGCATTCCAACCCTCTCCCCAGTCAGCCCGCCGGCCCCTCTGCCCACACAGTGACCCTCCCCAGACACCGGCACTCAGGAGACGCAGCAGGCAGCCAGCCAATGGGCTGCGTGCTTCCAAGGGCCCCTGCTTCCTCCCCGGGAATGAACTTCAGTGCCTGTGCCCGTCCATTTCCTGCATCACAAAGATGCAGCCGAGCACGTGCCACAGAGACCTGGGCCCTCTGGCCTTTGATAGAAACAGGTGCCGACCCCGGCCGAGAGCCAGGCTGCCAGGATGCACACGGGCCCCCTGTCCCGGTTACTCCACCTGTCTGTGCCTCAGTGTCCTCATCTGTCCACCAGGGATAACAAAATACCCTCCAAAGTAAGACTGGCGTGAGACCAGGAGGACGAGGTTACAGGAAGTGCTCACGAAGGGCCGGCGAGCCGGTCACTCTGAACCCGGTGCCTTGCAGACGCAGAGCTGTCCGCCCTCCGTTTTCAGGCTAAACGTGGCGTCATGGCTGGAGCGGAAGCCGCCATTTCCCCTCGATCACTGACAAACACTCCGTGTGGCAGAAGGGCGGGGGGGTCAGTAAGCTGCCACTCCGGGCCTCCGGGACAGCCTCCGGGAGAGGCAGAAATCACAAACAGATGCAGGGGTGCACAGTCGGCAGCCCGGGGCAGTTTCCAAGGGACGCGCGGGGCGGCGAAGGTGCAGCCTGGCATTTGCGATGACACTAGTGGGGCGCCTGCCAAGTCCCCCAGTGATTCACCCCTGGGGTGCCAGCCCCCAGGGTCAATTGTGGTCCCTCTGCTGGGTGCACTGTGCTGGGAGGGAGGCCAGCGGTTTACGCGGAAAGGGCAGGCTCGGAAAATGTAAGAACTCGCCAAGCTGCAGCGAGAGCAGGTCTGGGGTGCTTTTGTTCGTGCTAAACGACCGAGGTCAATTGCGAGCGCCTTCTCCTCGTCTGGTGCTGCTCCAGGCCGTCCAGGGTGTCTTCGCCAAGCATTTATTTTGTCATTTTGGGAAAAAAGATCGATAACAATCATTTTTAAAGGAAGACAAGGCGCCTGAACCCTGAGCGAAGCTGTCACCGGCCTCCCAATTCCGGAACCAGGCTGCACCAGCCGGTCTCTGCGGAGGCCCCTCTGCGGAGGCCCCTCGGGAGCACATCCGCGTGCGAGAGGAGGGACTCAGCGCGGAGCCGGGAGCGCTGCGGAGGGAACTGCGGGAGCGCTCACTGGTCTGCCAACCTGGGTCTCAGGCGGCCTGCGGTGTGGGGCGGGGAGGGGCGGGGAGAAGGCTGAGAGTTGGGGCCCAGGCACCCACCTAAGTAAATCACCTACACTTTAGTTCGATGCAGTACTTCTCAGCTGGAGGGGACGTTGCCCCCCAAGGGACACTGGGTGACATCTGGAGACATTTTTGGTTGTTGCAACAGGGGCAAAGAGAGGGATACCAGCCTCTAGTGGGATGAGGCCAGGGGTGCACCTGAACATTTCAAAAACGCACAGGACAGCCCCCCTACCCCCAATAAAGAATTATCAGCCCATAGGCCACAGCAACGAGGCTGGAAACACTGCTTTTACATCTAAGGCTGCCACTGAAGAAAGTTCCGTGGCTAAAACAGCAACAATTTTGAAAATGACTGCTTTGCGGCAAACCCTAAGGCCCAAGGCCAGAACCAAAACGCTGGCCTCTAGGTCACTGGGTCAGGTGAGAGGAAAAAATCCAAAGGCAGGGCGGCCAGGCCCTCTCGAGTCAAGGGCCTCCCCGGAGGGGAGAGGAGGGGCTCTTGGGCCCGCTGGACCACGGCCCTGTCCAGGCGACGAAGCCACAATGGCCTCCTCTCACCAAGCCCCGGCTGCCATCCGCAGGCCAAGAGCCTTCTCCCTCGGCGGCACGCCCCCTTTACGCACGCCAAGGTGAGGCGCTTCGTCCAGGGGCGTAGCCAGTGCCCCGCGCCGGCCCTCGCCCCACTGCCCTTCCTCCACCACAGCATCACGGCTCTGCCCGGGGCTAAGGCGCAACATCCTCCAGAGAGCGGGAGAAGTGAGGCTACATCCTCCCCGCCACCGACCTCTGGGCCCCCGCTGAGCCAGGCAGAGGGCTGCAGCTCACAAGGCCTCAGCGAGGGGGAGGGGAGCCTCCTCGATCCAAGAGCCTGCTGGTGCCCGGGACACACCCAGGTGTGGCAGAGCCCGGGGGCGCTCACACGCACAGTCTCTCCAGAAGTGGGAGAGAAGCTGCCGGGGAGGGAGCCTCCCCCAGCGACGCGGGTCCACAGCCCCGAGTTCTGGAGCAGCGCTAACAAACCCACACCCCACACAGATGTGTCACACCCACTTTGGGGACGGGCTGGGGCGCAGAGAAACGTTAATTAACATGTCCCTGGGAAATATAAAGCTCCTTTGTGCTGGGTGAATGCGACCGGGCCTCTGGGCCCCAGCCTCCCTCCTCTGGGCTGTCTTGAGCCAGCATGATAATGAACTGGCAATCTCCGAGCGCAGAAAAATTAGATGGTGCAGACGGTGTGACCCATATTTTAATTAAAAACATGTCATGTGGATATGTTTGAGTTGTTTATAACACCAATATTTAAGTCCTATGCATAGAAAACTCCAGAACACGGAGACTCTAGCCCATCCCAGCACCAGGGGATGGCCCAAGGAAGGGGCAGAGCACCCTACACCTGACAGAGTTTCCCTCGTCACCTGGGTGCTCGGCGGGACAGGCAGGAGGGACAGAGGGGCTCCCTTCCTCCTCCGGTAGGGCCTGCGCTGCCTCATTTCCAGCCTCTCCCCCCACTCCCCACTGCCAGCTTTCTTCAGCAAAGAGGACAGAACGGGACATTTTCTTGATGATCCTGGGGGACCGCGACCAGCCTGCCTAGTCTGCTGAGCTGGGACACGCTCAGAGGCTCTTGGGCCATGCCGAAGGTGGGTCCCTCTGCCCTGATGTGATTCCTGAATTCCAACGCTGACGGCACCCATTTTTAGTGGTTTTCTGGCTCTTTCGCTGCTAGTAGGCTGTGGGCTGCCACCCCCCTGAACATCTGCCGGAGGGCCCCTCCTCCTCTCCCATGGTCAGCGACCAGCCTGCTCTGCAGACCCTTGGAGTGGAGGTTACAAGCAGGCACCCCGAGGGGCAGGCTGACCTGAAGAAGAAAGACACCAGCTCTGAACTTGGATGCTGGGTGCCGCTGGGCCGGCCACTCAAACCTCTCCAGCCCTCAGGCTGCTCCTGGGAAACCCAGTTGTTTGGAGATGAGCAGAGACAGTGCCTGTGTCCCCGCTCCTGCACCAGCGCAGGAAGGAGCTGATCCCACCACTACTGTGCTGGGAAGTGCGTGTTGAGTGAGAGCAAAGAGAAGCAGAACGAGGATACGGAGAATATGGAGAGACCCCCACACGTGCATGCGCACACACGCACACAGGCGCGCGCGCACGCCCACAGGCAGGGCAAGGCCCTGGCGGCTGTTTCGCATCCGCTCCCTGACGAATGAAGGTCGCCAGATGAGTGAAGCATTCTGGGAGGCGCAGTCAGAATTCCCATCTCCCTGGTGGCTCCACTAACACTCGGTCCCATGTTGCCATTCTCGGAGGGGCGCCCTGGTGGGAGGCGGGTGAAACCGGCGTTTCGCGTGTGTTTTTGCACACACGTGTGCTGCCCCTCCGGCACAGAACACAGGAGCTTCCAGTAACAGGGCCCCGTGCAGACATCCCTTCTCTCCAGACTGCGCCCCAGCAGACCTGAGGCTCCCACACCCGTGTCACCTGTTCTAAGACGGAGACCCCAGCTGAGGAGCGGAGCTGGGGGCCTGGGGAAAGCAGCCTGAAATTGCATTTCCTAAATAACCAGCCGGCTGCGAGTGCGCGCGCGCGCATGCGCACAGAATACGCTGCGCATTTGACTCGGAAGCCTTGTGGGGCAATGAGGAAATTGATTTGTTATCCAGGCATATTATGTCTAGTGATCCAGACAGGAGCATTAGCTTTCAATTATCTGATATGTTTAGCATTGTAAACACATCGTCTGGAGCAACAGCTCCTTGAAGCTCAGGCACCCAGGCGGCTGGGAAAAGCCACGTCGGACCCCCCGCGGCCGAGTCCCCCAGCTCTCCCTCCCTTGACGGCTGTCAGGAGGGTACTAGGTACCCAGGGAGCTGAGCCTGGGAGCCTGGGGGGCCCGCTCGGGCTGACGACCCCAGCACACCCGCGCTCAGCACACGGCTCCACGAGCAGCTGCACGGCGAGGACCACAGAGAGCCAGTCCCGCCTCTGGGGCCCCCGGGGTCGCGGAGAGGAGCACTGAGGTCGTGCAGCGAACAGATGGACCGTGACTACACCTGTGTCGGCTTCCTGATCGACGCCAAAGCCCATGCCAGGGACAGGGAAGGGTGGTGCACACACCTGTGCTCCTCGGGGGCTGAGGGGCCAACCGTGTCTCCCCACAGGGACAAGATCAAGGGCACAACCCCCTCAGTTCCCCCACGGACAAAAGACAGAACTTCCAGGAGGGACACTGCATCAGGGACTCAGCCAGTGCACTGGGGAGTCCAGACTGTCCTGCTCGGCCCCCAGCCTATGACGGGACTGGCCTGCCCCTCACTAGTCTCTCAGTTCCTCTCCACCTGCCCCCTGCCCCCCGGGGCGGGCACACTTGGGCGGGTGACCTCAGCAGGCACACACATCAGCGCACCAGGTAGCCACCCCTCTCACCTGCACGCAGCCAGCTGAAAACCTCCAACCACTTCCCTTAAAACCCAAACAACACGACTTCGTCCAAAGGTCCTGCGTGGACTGGCCACTCCCGCTTCTGTGGCCCTTCTGCCAGCACCTTCCCCTTATTTGCAGGGCCCAGGCCATACTGGCCGGTGTCCTAGTCTTTAAACATGCCAGGCTTGTCCCCGACCAGCACTTCCACGACACACTCTTCACGGCTCCTTCCGGTCCCCTCAGATCTCGCTCCAAGGTCACCTTCTCCGAGGAGCCGGCCCTGCCCCCCGGGAGCACCCCCCCCGCCCCCTCCAGCTGCGCCCTGGCACTAGCCCCTGCTTGTGTCCTTCACAGCCCTTAATAAGCATCTGTAATTGTCTCATTTGGTGATTTGATTATGTGTTTGTCATCCGTGTCGCTACACTGGGACTCTGACGCACGGGAACAGGGATCGTGTCCGTCTTGCTCACCACTCGGTCACCTCCCGAACCTCCGATGCAAGCAGCTACCCGGGTTAAGTGTGCACGGTGTCCCACACCTGCGTGGCACTCCCCCTGCTCCCCCCGAGCCACCGGAGCCCTGGTCGGACCCCACAGGCCCCTCGAACGGGGGGTATCAGAGAAGGGACTCGGCTCTGGGCACACCGCCCAATGTCCCGGGGAATTGCTGCAGAGCCCAGCAAGGTGGGGAGCCCTGAGGCTTCGGGTCTGCTGCTCGCTCACCTGCGGTGCCTGGAGTGGGGACGGAAGCAGGGTCCCCACTCAGCAAACACAGAAGGGTGGGGATGAGCACGCTCTGACAGCTCAGCACAGCTTTTCTGTCCTTCCCTCCCCCACTCCACCGTGGCCTTCGCCAGATACTGAGCTTGTGCCTCCAGGGCCACACAAACGCTCAGTGACATCAGAGGGAGGGAAGGAGGGGACCCCCAAAGTGATCAGCAGCTCCCCAGAGGGGCCTCCCCCTGCCCTCAGCCCCTGGCACCTTCTCAAGGACTCGGCCATTTGCCTCCCCTCTTCTCTGCACCCTCCATCCCTCGCCGCTAGCCGCCCCCCTCCCCGCCCCTGTCTGCAAACACATTCTAGAACAGCCCACTCTCACTGGAAGCTGCCTGACACCATGTCTTCCTCCAGCCACCAGCTCACGCCTCTGCGTCTCTTCATGGCAAATGTTCTTGGGGGAAGTGTCCCCACGCACAGGCCCTCCTTCCCCCGACTCCCCCGAATCTCTGTCCCCATTTGTCTCCTGTCCCCACCCCTCCACCGGAACTGCATTGTCAAGGTCACCGGTGATTTCCACGTGGGCAAACCCGACACACACCGACTTACCCCGTCTCTCAGCAGCGTCCTACCGAGTTAGCCGCTCTCGAAACATTCTCTCCTCTGTGGGTGCCTAACTCTGCTCTTCCCTGGGTTTCTTTCTCCTCCCGGGCTATTCCCTCTCAGTCGCCTCTGCTGGTCCCGTGCTTTCTCTGTCTGAACCCTAACGGTGGGGGTCCCCCAGGTCTCGCCCGTGTGCTGGCACCCGGCTGTGCCCCTCTCCCTCACTTCCTCCTGAGCGCCTGGCTCTTCCCCGGCATCTCTGCAGGTCCGACACCAGCCCTCGCTTTCCTCGGAGAGCCATTCTCTCTAACCTTCCTCTACCAGGGGTGCCTGACCTTCCGGCGTCTCTGGGCCACACGTTAAATACACAAACACTAACAAAAACAAAAAAAATCTCATAACATTTTAAGCAAATGTGCGATTTTGTGTTGGGCCGAACGCAGCTCACAGACTGTGGGTTGGACACCCCCTGCTCCCCGACAGACCAATCGTTTCAAGCCGCTGTTGGGTTCTGGCCCCCAGGGGACCCTTGGCAAGGTCTGAGGACATTTGTGAGTGCCGTGACGGGGAGGTGCTCCTGGACGCTGGGGGGCAGAGGTCAGAGAAGTTGCCCAATGTCCGGCAGTGCACAGGACAGCCCCTCGCAGCGAGTGCCCCATCCGACGTAACAGCGCCAAGTTTGAGAATCAGCACCTAGAACTCCCTCCCACGTGCGTCTGTCTGTCTGTCTGTCTCTCCCCCACTAGAACGCCAGCTCCACACGGGCAGGCCACCTGTCTGGCTGGTTCCCTGCTTCTCCCCAGTGCTCAGCCCCGTCCCTGGTCCGTGGTAGAAAACGAAAGAGAAGAAATGAGTGCCCGCCCACCCTTCCTCGGAACCCTGAGACGGTGAGCCAGCCTGGGAAAGGCCGTGGCTCCCAAGGTCTCGATGGGACCAGCATTTTCTCCCACCATCTGAGAGACTCAAAAATATAAAAAAGCAAGCTGTGCCTGTGGGGTTGGGGTGAGGGGACAGGACGACATCATCATGAAACCTCCCACCCCACCAGACATGTCAACCTCGAGCCTGCAGAGAGGGAGGTCTTGGAGGAAGAGCCCAGACAGCCTGAGGCAGGGAGCGGCGTGCTGACTTTCGCCTTCTCTCCCCAAAGGGCCTTGGAGGAGAACGCCAGGGCAAGAAGAGTCTGCTGGTGCAGGCCAGAGCAGCCGCCTTGAAAGCGATCCAACCACTGTGAGCTCTGTGCCCGAGCTCCCCTGGCCCCCGGGGCCCCGAGAGCGGCCGCGGCCGACGTCCTTTGGAAAATATGAAATGGCCAGGCCACCCTTCACCGAGTTATAAAGCACTTAGCACTTCTTTAATAACTACCTGCCTGCAGGAGTTAATTCACTCAACGTGGAAGCTACAGAGGCACACGGTAAGGGAGCACTAAGCTCAAGTGCCCTGTGTAACGACTTGCAAGGGCAATATTTCCCCCAGTAAAAGAATAGATTTCCCGGCCGCAACTCTGCCCCAGAGCGAGTGCTGGGAAGGTGCTCCGAGGCTCGGGCCATTTTCGCTGGTGGAGGGTAATTCCAGGTCACTGGGGAGAGGGGGAGTCCTTGACTTAGCGGGAACAATTATCCTTGGAACCTGAGGGTGTCGGAGGGATTGGTCACGGTAACTATCAGAAAGACAAGGTCCCATCGGCGGCACCCGGCACTCTCTCTGAACAGCGCACCGGACGGGACCGGGCGCAGAGAAGGAGAGAGAAGGGGCCCCAGGGTGGAGGAGGAAGGCCGGGCTACGCCTTCCCAAGGAGCCCTGTGGAGGGGGAGGCTGCGGGGCCCCTCGGGGACACCGGCAGTGGAAGACACAGTGGCTGACACCCGGGGCGTCAAAGGCAGGCCCTCAGAGCGCCAGCTCTGGAAATCTGTAAGGAAGCCAGCCCTGGCATTCCTTAAGGCTCCCCAGGATTCACGGAGAGGGGCTGGCGAGATGGCCTCCCTCGCTCCTGACGGGAACCCAGGTGTTTCCTTGCTAACTCTTCCTTGCCTCCGAGTGGTGAGCGGTCTCCTTTCCTCGGGCAATAAGTGGTCTGCCCTTCCCCCGTGTACCCACTCTCTCTCGGAAGGCCTCTCCCTGTTCACGTGCCTTCAATGACTGCCGCCTGAGAGACTGACTCCCATCCCGATCCCGCAGCCCTGCCCTTGACCCCCACCTCTCCCTGGGCTGTGGGCCCTCTTCCCCAAATGGGCGTACCCCGGAGCCCGAAGACAGAGGGCTCACCCCCACCTCCCGAACCCTCCCCAACCACCTCGGCTGCGTCCTCCTGGCAGAAACGGTGAGCAGACTTCGACTCTGCACAACGCCAGTGGGTCAGCGGGAGCTAACAGATTTCTGTGTTCAGGGGTCTCGGGTGGAGCAAGAAGACGATCAGTGATTCTCCAGCGACTTCTGCCAGGGGCACAATGTGCACAGCGTCACGACTGAGTGCCGTCTATTACCCACGAGACCCTGGTTTATATTACTATTTTTACAGAGAGAGAGATTCACTTGTTGTCCAGCTAACTGAGGCATTCACTGGTTGACTCTTGGACGTGCCCTGACCACAGACTGAACCCACAACCTTGGCCTATCAGGACGACGCTCTCAGCAACTGAGCTACCAGGCCAGGGCCCAAGAACGTTCTGACACCTCTCTCCCTCTCTCTCCCTCTCTCCCTCCCTTTCCCTCTCCCCCTCCCTCTCTCCCTCTCTCTCTCCCTCTCTCTCCCTCTCTCTCCCTCTCCCTCTCTCTCCCTCTCTCCGTCTCCCTCTCTCCCTCTCTCTCTCCCTCTCTCTCCCTCTCTCTCTCCCCCCCTCTCTTTCTCCCTCTCTCTCTCCCGCTCTCTCTCTCCTCCTTCTCCCTCCCTCTTCCCCCTTATCTCTGAGTCAAGTCCTACCAAGCCCTGCTCTGTGATATTTCTAGAAACTCCTCTCATCTCTTCATCTCCACAGCCCCTATCTGGGGATACAGCGGACTCTCAGCAGACCTTCCAGCTACCAGCCTCCGTGTCCTAACCCGTTCCAGGCTCTACGAGTTATCAGCAATGACTTTGAACGTGTTCCTTGCTGGCTCAGGAAGCCCCAGCAGCGAACAAATGACTCTCGAGCCAAACCGAAACTTCTTTACGGAAGCCTTCGAGCCTGCAGGGAAAGCCGTAAGTGACCCCAGCGGGGAAGGAGCCACGGGCCCTTTGAAGACAGAGAAGCGACTTCTCCTCTGTACCCCGAGTCCAGCCCACCGCACCGCTGAAATGCTTCCCTGAGGCTCAGACCCAGACCCACGCGGGCAGGGAGGCGGGATGCTGGTGGGACTGGTGTGAAGGGCTGCTCTGACTCTCAATCCACAGCTCCCACATCCCCGCATCCTCACGTCCCCGCAAAGGACGAGTCAAGCCGCGTGGGGAGCGTGCTCACGTCCTCAGAGACACCAGCCTGCCACGCTTCGTCAGCCCGTCTCCCGCCTGCTTCTTCCCTCGACTTCGGGAAGCTGCTCGGTGCAGGAAAAATTCGTGGGCTTGGCATCAGCCCTGAGCTTGAGCCTCCAGCCCGGCACCGATGAACGAGCCGGGGGATCTGCCGCGACCTCGGTGTCTTCACCCGTAAAGGAGGGACAGGGACGCCAACGTCACAGAGGCTTCATGCGGATGAAGTAAAGCTGCCCACACACGGCCTGGCACATTGTCTGCAATATGCTGCAGCTCAAGGAATGTCCATTTTCCCTCCAGAAAGAAAAGCAGTGTGACGTAATGAGAAATGCACTGTACACATTTGGCGTCCACCCCCACCCCCACGCAAGGACCCCCTTGCATGCTAACAATAGGACAGCTGCAGCTCTTCTAGAAGCCCCGGATGGGGGCTGGTGGCCAGGGGAGCCAACCGTGTCATTGGAGCGTTGGAACTTTCAGCCCCACCTGCCTGGAGGTTGAATGAATCTCCAATGGCCTATGATTTGACCAAGTGCGCCTACACAATGAAGCTTCCCCGCACACCCTCAAAGCCAGGGTTCAGAGAGCGTCCAGGTCCGTGACCATGGGCAGGTGTGGGAGGGAGGCGCACCTGGAGTGCGTGGAACCTCCAGGCCCTTCCCACACTGTGCCTCTCTTCCATCTTCCCTCGGCTGCCCCTGGGTTAATGTATTTATTTATCATAAACTGATAATCTAGTGAGCAAACTGTTTTCCTGAGTTCTGTGGTCTCTTCCAGCGAATTGTCAAACCCAAGGAAGGGCTCCTGGGAGCCGTCAATCTACAGCCAGACAGCCAGACGCCCCGGCTGGGACTCTGAGCTATAGGCACCTGCAGGAAGGGTGTGACCCTGTGTGACGATGCCTCAACTGTGGGATCTGACCCCCTCCAGGTGGACAGGGTCCAAACCCAGTTGAATTACAGGTCTCCCACTTGGTGCCCAGAGAGAGCTGGAGAACTGGTTGGTTTAGGGAGAAACCCCCACACATTTGGTGGCCAGGAGACCTGAGAGCAGGACAGAGAGAGAGAAGTGACTATGTTCTCTTCCAGCAGTCACTGCCTCGTGCAGGGACTGGGGTCAGGAACCGGGACCCCCGGGGCCAGGAGAGGGGGCTGCTGTAGCGGCCGAGGCTGTGCCGTGCACCCCGCCTCTCCCCCCTGCCTCCCTCTCCTACTAAAACACAGCCTGCACTGTGCCCACAGCCCCACAAAGCCCCCGCCCCCAGGGCTTGTTCCTTCCTGCCTCTGCCGAAACTGCTCCACCTGCCAGCCCCCGGGTGCCCAGTGAACACTCGTGGGCCGAACTCCCCTTCCGGGATTCCGACGAGCCGCGGCTGCCTCCCTCCACCAAGCTGCACCAGGCCACCCCACCCAGTGGCAGTCACTGGGGCAGCGACCCAGCCCCACCCTCTGATTCCTGGGAAACTGTTTCTACCGCGGCTGCTGATGTAGGTAAGTGACCCCGTCGCCTAGGCGTCCCGGCGTCTGCCAGGCTTCCCTCGGGAGAGCGTCGATTCCGAAACAAAGTCCCCTGTGTTCGGTTCACTCTGGTCGTCCCTGCCCTTGCATATTTCTTAATGGCAACAAGGCCATCAGCATAATTTGTATTACAGCATAATGTTATCATTGCTCTATTTTATCATTAGTTACTGTTAGTCCCTTACTGTGCCTAATTTATAAATTAAACTTTATCATAGGTATGTATGTACAGGGCAAAAACATCGTGCATATATAGGGTTTGGTACTATCCCTGGTTTCAGGCACCCACAGGGGTCCCCCTTATACACCAGGGCTGCAAGGGGCAGGTCTATTTGCATTCGAAGAGGGCCGGAGTCCCCAGATTAGCATTCCCATACACCTCTACTGGCCCTTCCCCAGTGGGCTAGAGCTGCCCCAGCCCTGCGGAGTGAGACCCCTCTGGGTCTTCACTTCCTGCTTTAGGTCCTCTGCTAATTAACATCACCCCGTCGGGAGGCAGGGGGAGCTCTTCTTCACCCCCACCTGCTCTCCTGGCCTTGATGGTTTCCTCCCGCCTCACTCCACCGGCCATGCCCCCACCCCCCACTTCATTGGCTCTCGCTCCCGCCAGTCATTCATCTCCTCTCCCGCCTGCTGACCTGTGCCATCTGAAATCATAGTTGGCTGCGATGACACAAGGCCCCATTCTCTTAAGCAGAACCTCACAGAACCCAGAGAGTGAGTCAGTGTTCCCGAAAGCCATCGGCACTCAGCGGTTTCCTCTGGACTGTTGTTTGGGGGAGTTACAGGGCCAAAGGTGCCCTCCTTTGCCAAGAGATTCATTCATGCTCATATTTGGGGTGTGGCCAGCAGGGCCCAGAATTGTCCCTAGAAGTCCTCCAAGGCCACCTCTCCACCACCGGTCCAGCCCACCTTCTCACAATGACTTGTGTACAGGGGGCTGCTGCCCAGCGGAGCATCCACGCCCGCACGGTGCCTACCAACTGCAGGAGGTAACTCAGGTCTCTGGGAGGCTGGGCGGGTCCCCCAGGTCCGGCACAGAGATGACAGACAGAACGACCGAGGCCCCAGACAAAAGGATGAAGACAAGAGACTAGCACCCTTGACTGCCTAGGAAATGAGCATCAAATGGCGAGCGGGAAAGCGCCCTCCAGCAGGGGCCGGGAGAGGCCCTGCCAGCCCTCCGGAGCAGGCACCCCGTGCCCTGTGCCTGCCCAGGTCCCTCGGACGGTCCCGCTTCACGCCGCCGGCTGACCTCCAACCTCTGGTCAGAAGCACGGCTAACAACCTGAGCTTGTGATGGGCACACAAAGGGGGGCAGATTTTTAGGACCACGCCCTTAACCTGTGGAATCTGACCTTGCTTCCTGGTAGCCACTGTCAGGATTGAGTCGAATCACAGGACACCCCGCTGGTGTCTGAGAGTTGCTTGTTGGGGTGGGGGAAGGGGAGGAGCCTGACACGCACTGGAAACTGGGTGCAGAACCCAAAAGAGTGGGCAGTTGCTGGGGAGGCTATGTCGTCTCCCAGGGGGGCTCCCCAAGTTCCTGCCTCGGGAGGATCCTGCACGGCGTGGGGACAGGGTCCACTTTACATGGCTGGGCCAGTCACACCCACAGATGTTGCCCTCTCACCCCAGCTCCCCAACTTCCTGCCCGCAGCACATCCCACCCTCCCTACGCCCCTCGGCAAAGGAGATCCCGCTCTCTCTGAGAGTGTCTGCTCAGCGCACCTGACGAGCTCATGACGACGGAACACACAAGCCTTCCTTCTGTGGCAGATTTGGCATCATCACCCAACCTGACCCGAGCACAGGGGCTTGGGTGGCAAAGCAGCAGGCTGGGGGCAAGCGCTTTCTTCTCCAGAGAAGGGCCCCCCTTCTGCGTCCTCTCATGACCCAGCACCAACGGAAGCAACCACACACAGCAGAGACCTCCGACGGAGGGGAGCAGCAGTGCCCCAGCCCACATCTGCCTCCCGACCAGCCTCGGCCCTTCCCGGCCTCCTGCCCTCTGCCTCGCCCGCAAATCCGACCTGAGCACACGCCCAGCCCCATGCGCCCACTTCTTGCCTCACTCCAGGCTGCCTTTAAAAGTCACAACCCCTGTGGACAGAGATAACCCTGTTCCACTTGAACTTGAACAACAGGTGACTTCATGAACCATCACAGGCCGGGCTCCAGAAACTTCCTCCTGTGCTTGGGCCCCAAAAGCAGCAGGCAAGCACGGCTGTGTTATTTGCGCCAATGCCAGCCCACTCCCTGGCAATCGGGTGTGCCGCAGCCCCACGGCCACGGCAGCCTCCCGCACGCCCGAAATGCAGCTGCTCCTTCCAAACAGCCACTCCCTGCGGCCTCGCAAACATGGGTACTCAGTGTGCCCAGGAGGGCTTCCAGCTCCCAAAGACTGCCCACTGCCCTGCTCCCACACTTGGGGACCCGTCGCCTCACCTAACTCCCGCCTGGGCTAGAGCCCCTCGGGATGCACCGCAGGGACCGGGGGAGGGAGGAATGGGAAAGGACGCCCTCCAGCAGGGGAGCCGAGCAACGGGTGAGAGAGGGAATGAGACGCAGAGCGAGCCAGCCATTTGGTGTTTGTGTGATCTCCAGGAACGCAAAGTGGCTCCTCAGCCTGTCTCTCTCTCTCTCTCTCTCTCTCTCACACACACACACACACACATGCACACACATGCCAGAAGAAATGCAGATTCCAGCCTGCCGGCCCGGGGCGGGGCCTAAGACTCCGCATCCTTAACAACCTCCCAAGTGGTAAAGGGGTTGCTGGCCCGACGAACGTCCTTTTGAGTACCAAGAGTCTGTCCACACAGGATGCTTGCTTGGCACAGAGCAGGCTCTCCAGAAAATTTGCTGGGTTGAATGAAATAGCAAGAGGGGCTGAGTGCAAGGGCAGGAATCATTAACAGAGAACAAGCAATCATCGAGGTGGTCAAACTAAACCAGCGGTTCGAAATTCTGGTTATACACTTAAAATCAACAAGTTAGCCTTTTCAAAAATGCCAAGGCCCGGGCCCCCCCTCAGAAGTTGCAGACGTCCTGGGCTGGGGTGGAGCCTGGACATTTGTCTTTTGTAACGGCTCCCCGGGGGTCCTGCTAGGCAGCCAGGTTAGAGCACCACCGAAGCCGGCAGAGCGTGCGGGTCCTGCTCCGTGCCAGACGCTGAGCGAGGCGCCGGGCGTGTGGGGCTGCGTGAGGCCGGGCCCTGCCCTGCGTGAACTCACCCACTGCTGAGGGAACCAGGTCCCGGCAGACTGAGGCATATTTACATAAGCTGTTTTAGGAACACGGATAAAGGGGCGGGTGATCCAGCCTCGGGAACATGGGGTGGGGGTGGGGGAAGGACAGAGACGAAGAGGTGGGGGCATCTGGGCCTTAAAGGATGAACAGGTGCCCGCCAGGCAGATGTGGGAGACAGCTGCACGAAGACTCCCTTGTTTCCTGTTACCGATTACAGGGAAACGGGCCAGGCCAGGGCCTGGGGGCCTGGATTGTGGGTCCACTGCTGACTGCTGCCAGAGGTACATGATTTCGAAAGGCGTTCGCACAGAGAACAAGGTCAGCCCAAACGCAGGCTCCCCGCTGCCAGCCGGTGCTCTCTGCACGGCCACATGAGAGCAGCCGGGGTCCAATCCGGAATGTGGAAACCACATTACTTGACACAGGAAACCTGACGGGCGAACTCGTGATCGGCTGGTAGGGCCGAAAAACCAAGCAGCATGCCCGCACCGCAACCCAGAGATGAGCAGCAGCAGGAAGCCCTGGGCTAAGGAGACAGAGGTGTCACAAGGAAATGCAGGGTCAGAGCTGGCAGGCGGGAGCTGGTGACAGCAGGGACCCCACAGCGGGAACTGGGACCCCTGAGCTAGCCAGCCCTTGCTGCAAAAACACAAAGGTGAAGCCCAGAGAGGGGTTGGGAGCCTGCCTTCTCCCCTCCCCCTGCCTGCCAGGCTCAACCGTGCCTGCCACTAGCCAAACCCAGCTGGAAACCAGCTGGCAAAGGAGCCTGGGAGATGTAGTTTTGGGGGGCCAGGCCCTGAAGGGCAGGGAATGGATCTATGAACCTGAGCACTTGCGAGTGAACAGCAGACCCACGCTGGCCTCCTGGCACAGGCAGGGTGAGCACGGCCCTCGTCCGCTTCCCTTCACTTCAAACTGTCTCTTGGCTGCCCAGCGAAGTCCACGCAGGCTCTGGAGAGGCCGCCTCTGGCAGCAAACACCCTGTCCGCTTGTCCCCCTGGCGCTACGCAAACAGCACCACCTCCTCTGCGCACACGATGTACAGATGTTTGGGGAAAGTGAAGGAAGGAGTGGGACAGGAGCCATGCGCAGGAAGGGGGCGGTCCTTCTTCCCTCGAGCGGGGAGGGCCGCCAAGGTGAGGCGGCCACAGCCCTCACCCTGTGCGGACCCCCTGGGAGCCCCAAACAGGGGCAATTCAAGCAGGGGCTGGTTCCCAAGCAGGGAAGAAGGGCCAGCTCTGTCTCCTTCGTGGAGTCCCCCACGTGGGGAAATGCTGAAAATACAGCCGAACACGGCCCCGGCCTCAGGTTTGGAGTGGGCCCCCCGCAGAGTGGTCTGCGTCTGCAGCACCTGCGCCTCTGTAATCCCCAAATTCCTCTCTTGGCTTTGCATCCTGATGGTTTGGAACAGGACAAACTGGCCAGAGAGAAAGCTCCGACGCAGCGACAACCCCACTGGACAGCACCCCCGAACACGGCGCTGCCGGGTCCCGCTCGGGCCCAGAGGGTTGCCGAGGCCCGGAATCCAACCCTGACCAGATCTCGTGTCTGGTGTCACTTAGAAATGCCTCTCCCTTCATCTCGATCGGCTTGTGCAGAAAGCCCCGCCCACCCTCACAACAGCCAATCATCTCCGTCAGGCTAGTGCAGAAAGCCCCGCCCACCCTCACAACAGCCAATACCATTCTGTGTTTGCAAACGGGCCATAACGTGTGGCCAACGAGGATGCCCACTACTGGTCTTTGACCGAGGTGTGGGCACCTGGGACAGGGACCATCTCCGATGAATGGCAGGTGTGCGAGGGACACACGGAGCCGGGTGACAGGGGACCCACGTCCAGGGTGGTCGGAGGTTCCATCCAGATCCCCGACACCTCGCTTTTATTCACGCGGATTTGTACATTCCCCTCATTCTTTAAATTTTCAATGCAAGATTGTCTCTTAAAGAGAGAGCATTCCCACGACATAAAATGAACCTTGAAAGCGTACCACTGCGTGGCATTCAGCACGGCTTCTATCTGCCTCCAGAACATTCTCATCGGCCCCAAGAGAAGCCCGTACCCGTCGGCACTCACCCCCTCCCTTCCCTCTGCCCAGGCCAGGCGGCCGCCAATCCCCCTTCCTCTGTGGATTCCCCTAATCTGGACATTTCACGTGCACGGACTCTCACAGCGTGGGGCGTCTGCGTGAGCCTCACGTCAGCTGGCACGCTATTTTTAGGCTCATCCATGGTTTTTCAGAGAGTCCTTTTTACGGCTGAATAATACTCCACCAGAGACAGACCACATTCTGTCCATCCACCCCACAGTCGATGGACATTCGGGTCATCTCCGCCTTCCGGCTGTTTTAAACAGTGCTGCTACGAACATTCACGTATGATCTTTTGCTGGAATACCTATTTTCAAATTTGGGGGGTAAATACCCCAGACTTCCACCCACGTTGAAAGGATCTGGGAGAACACATAATGTAGACACGAAGGGCAAAATTCGGTATGTACGTCATCCAGATTCTTAGCAGGGAACACGGGAGTATCTGTGCGCAGGAACCCACGGCGACCTCAGTCCCACCTCGGGCACTGAACTCTGCTGTGGGCTTCCCGGCAGCCGGGGTGAAAAGGAAAACAAATTGAGTCCTTTGTAGAGGTAAATATTAAATCCAGAAAGGCGCCCGCCACGTGAGTCCTTCCATAAAGGACTGTATGTGGCATCATGAAAAACACACCCTTTCTATTTCTGCAAGAGACAAATATTCTTCAAATGAGCAGTTTTGTGTTTTTCTTTTTAATCAGCTCTATCTATATGGACCGCGAACACATTTAAACTGTAATTCGGTAAAGTCCATCTTGTAAGACACAGCCAACAATGCATGGCCCCCCACACACTGCTTTCTAAGCGCTCAATTTAATACAGGAACCAAACGTGGACGAAACCCAAGGAAGGAACGGATGACATGTCCCCGGCGCGTCTCCCACAGTCTGTGCCTTCGGCACATCCACGGCCTCTCCTGCTGGAAGGAGAGGGAGCTAGACTGCGGCCCCTCTGCGCCAGAACACTGCAAAGCGGGAAGTGACACCAGGGGCAGGGGGGGCAGAAAACGGGCCTCGGAGGAATACTCTGCAGCGCCCCCAGGTGAGGTGCAGCCTCCTGCCTGCCGGACGACCCCGCCTGATCTGGACTGGCCACCTCGTCCGCGTAGCCCGCCGGGCAGAGCCCCGCCCTCTGCTAGGTGGTGAGCTCCTCCAGGGCGGGGCGCATGGGTCCCCTCTTCACGCCCGGAGCCCAGCGGCTGGCACAGGTGCTCTGCAAAGTGGTGGGAGCACGCAGCCCCCTGAGTCCTCTCCCTTCTGGGCCCTCCTCCTCCTCCCCACTCCTGGGCCCAGTCTCCTCCCACGCCTGGTACTTCGGCTCAGGGAGCAATCCCAGAGCTGGGCGACGGCGGTCCGTCGGAGGGAAGGCATCCCAGTCTGCTCCCGGCTTCCCTGACAAGCCCAAATCCAAACCTGGGGGTCGGGGAGGGAGAGCAGCTGACACCAGGGACGGGCCAGAGGAGCAGGCTCCTCGCCTGGTCCTCATCACTCCCTCCCTCCCTCAGCCCTTCACTCTGGGGGCACACAGTCAGCCCTGCACCAGCCCCGCCCCACCTGCCACGCTCAGTCTAAATGCCACTCCCACCAGGCCAGGAGGGGGCTGCTGGGCGAGAGCACCAGAGGGTCCAAAGGCAGAGCTCGCAGCAGAGACGGGCTGACACAGGGAGGAAGGTGGGAAGAGAAGAGCCCTGAGGAGTTCTGGAAGCAGAGCTCAGGCAGTCGAGGAGCCGAGGCTGCACAAGAACCCACGATACACACTGTTGCAAACTGACCTCTGGTCGGAAACCTGCTGCCTGTTGCCACGGCGGGAGGAGACCGGGCTGAGGACGGCTGTTCTCTGCACCTGCTGAACACTGAGCCGCACTGAGTGACGTACGCAAAGAACCAACCAAATCGGGAAACAGAAACATTAAGCCAAGGGGGCTTGCTCTTGACCCCTAGTCTGTGCGTAACAGGAAGCAAACAACCCCACCCTCCCTGATGAAGAAAATGCATGGAGAGCCCAGGGCCGTGCTCGGAGATGTGGGTGGGCTCACCCCACGACACCCCCATTCAATCCACAACCCAGTGAGAGGAGGAGGCGGGTGCTGCATGGGCCACAGGGGGGCAGAAGCTGTTGACCCCGACCCCAGAGGGACAAGCTGCTCAGGTTACAAAAGGGCATCCCGAGCCCAGTTTGGTTGGCCTTAGGACCTCCTCCTGAAGCTCACCTTGCCCCCAGAGCTCAAGGCCCAACATCAAGTTCTCACCGGGGCTGGGTGCCGGAAACCACACCAGCTGGGCCCGGGCACGCACGGCCGACAAGCTCGTAAGAAATGCTCCACAGCACTGATCTCTCGGGAAATGCACATCGAAACCTCAGCGATGTCGCCTCACACCACTAGGGGTGACAAAAACAAACAAACAAACAAAACAGAACACCAAGTGCTGGCGAGGACGTAGAGGAGTTGGAACCCGTGTACGTTGTGGGTAGGGGTATGAAATGGTGCAGCGGCAATGGAAAACCGTACAGCGTTTCCTCAGAAATTTAGAATTACCACGTGTTTCGGCAATTCCACTTCTGGGTAAATGCCCAGAAGGACTGAAGGCAGGGCCTCAAAGAGAGATTTGCACACCCGTGTTCACAACAGCGCTAATCACAGCAGCCAAAAGGAGGCAGCAACCCCAGGGCCCATCCCTGGGTGAACAAAGCGTGGTTTGCACGTACGATGAAGTAGTACTCGTCCTTGAAAAGGAAGGACATTCTGGCGCACGCCACAACCTGGATGAAAGTCAAGGACATTACACCAAGTAAAATAAACCAGTAATGAGAAGATAAACACCGCAGGACTCCACTTACATGAGGACCCACGGTGATGGAATGCCTGGCACAGGGGTCGTCGGGGGCTGGGGGCCTGAGAGGGAGGAGAGCTTGGTTTCACAGATACGTTTCAGTTTTGCAAGATGCAGTGTTCTGGAGATCAATGGGAATCTACTGAATACTACTGAACTCTTCCCTCGAGGTGGCGAGCACGGCCAGTCTTAGGTGAGGCGCATGTTACCGCCATTAAAAAAGAAACACAAAGCAAATGCCTGCACCCTCCTCCAGGCCGCCCTGGGGGCTGCTGTCATGGAGGACAGGGGCCTCGGCCCCTCCCAGAGGCCGCCAGGGGTCCCAGGGCACCTCCGTGCCCAAGATGAGCACAGCTGTGCTGCAAGGAGCCATTTCTGACCCCGCCCGACCCCCGGCAAGTCACGGGGCTCACCGCCTGCCCGGGCTGAGGCCGCCACGGAAAACTGCCCACAGGGAATGAGAGTCCTCCGTGGCCTGGACCTGAACCCCGCCTCTGCAGCGTCCTAGCCCCGTGGGCCCCTGTGACGCCTGGGGTGCGGTCTCTGCCTCGGCCAGACGGGGCCGCGCGCCTGCTGACGGCCCTGTTCCGAGGACGCGAGGCGGTTCTTGCTGAGTAGCTGCCGCAGAGGGCGCTCCGTCGGCGGCGTCACAAGGACGGTCGTGCTGAGTGTTCAGCACAGCGCTGGCAGCCAGGGCCCCCACGGGCCTCCTCGCAGCCCCCCACCCACCCACAGGGGCCTGACTTCACACTAAGCCTGTGGGAGGAGGCGCTTCCTCCTCTGGCCTGGGAGTTGCTGTGTGTGTGTGAACAACTCCCTCCAGCCGGCGCCCCGACCCAGGCCTCCCTCCATCCCAGTGGCAAGGCCAGCGAGCACGGAAGAGGGCAGGAGGTCACCCCGCTGGCCGCTCTCACAGCACAGCCTGGACGACAGGTGCCATAGCAACGGCCCTAGCAACGGTGATGGGAGGCGACCTTTTGGGCACAGACAGATGGGAAACGTGTGAACCACTGTCAAGCGTGTGTGGAGGGCCAGCAGCGCACACATGTGCAAGACACCACCTGCCTGGGCACAGAGGGAAGCCCAATGGCCAGCCAACTTCCCCTCTCACCCTCAAAGCAAAGCAGCCAGTGGGAAAGGGGCTGGGAGGCTGGCGATCCCCGTGACCTGCAGCACTTTAAGCTTGAGCCACTCGGGCCAGCGGTGGGGCTGTCGGGACACAGCTGTGCTGTGCGGCTCCCTGTCCGCCTCAGGCAGGGCCCAGAGGAGAAGCCAGGTCCTGCCGCTGTGGTGGGGGGGAACCCAGAGCCCCCCACCTCGGGGCTGGGCCCGCAGGGCAGGGCATCGGAACCCAGCCCAGGTCTGGACGGTCCCGCCCTGGGCCTGACTCTGGAGGAAGCCTGGACAAGGTCGGCGGAGCCGGGCCGGCACCAGCCCAGCTGCGGGAGGGCATTCCCATTGGCACGGCAGTTTGTTCCAGCGGCAGCTGCCGCGGCCGTAGTGGTGGCCTGACCGGGCCTCCGGGGGGGCTGACGGTTGAGACCTAGAGAAGAACTGGGTGGCAGCGACTGAGCACTGAGCAGGTCACCGCCACGGGGCGGCCGTGTTGTCCACACCCTCCAGGATGGGCAGCCCCCCCATCCGCTGCTGGCACACCGACGCCAAGGAGCCGAGATCAGCTGCCCCCGGGAGCTCTCCCCGGGACCCTGCCCCAAACCTGCAAGGCCCCACCTGCTCCCTCACTACCAGCCCACCTGAAATGCCACCGGCGCACTGCGAGGACAAAGCGGGGCTTGTGCCCCGGCAGGAAAACCCCCAGGAAGTCCGGCCACGGTGGACCAGGCCTGGGTCTAAGAGACGATGTGAACAGAACAACACGCAGTGAGCTACAATAACACAAGTGAAACGAGAGACGAGAGAAAGGACGCCGGCCGCGGAGAGGACCGTGAGCGTGGTCGTCCTCAGCCGCGCACCGAGGCCCTGCACAAGAGCCCCGAGCAAAATGAGCAGCGTGAGCATTTCGGGAGTTGAGGGGTCCCTGCACCAGCTGGAGGCGGGGAGAGGCCACGAGGAAAGACACAAATAAAACCCCAGCCTGTCCTATCCAGAGGGATAACGGGGACCTCAAAGGCCGCCAAGCCGGAGACCAGTGGGCCAGCTCCCAAAGGCTCCTGTGGGAGGGAAAAGACCACAGATGTGCTGGGACAGAGGGCAGTTCAAAGCCAGGCTCTGCTACTTTGTAGCTGTGTGGCGCTGGGCGAGTAACCTGCTTTTCTGCGCCTGGGATCTGAGAAGTGGGGAGAGCCAGGCGCTGGCTGTGTGTTACTCGGGACAACAATGTAACCATTTTACCCGTATAACCCTGCAGGGCTCCTGGGAAGCGTTGGCTGGAGGAAGGCCCCTCTCCCGCCAGTCCCAGGAGCACCCCCCCATCTTTCGGACCACCCATCTCTAGCGCCTGGCCACACATGCAGCGGCCGGCACCTTCCCAGCTGGAGCAGGGACAGGCTCCCCGTTCCCACCCACACATGCACAGGACGGGGTCCAGAGATCGCCCTGTCCGGGCAGCTGAGCCCCAGGCACACACCTGAAAGCCCTAGGGCCCTTGCAGACCCCCTCGGTCCCTGTCCCTGGCCAGAAGGGACAGGGCCCAGCCCTCTGCACTTCTAACAAGCTCTGCAGCGGATTCTGGTGCACAGCCAGGGTTGGGGATCACGTCCAGCCCTTTCATTTTACAAACGAGGAAACTCTGTTGCTGATGTCCTTAAGGCTGATTAATTTCAGTGACTCTTTTCCTGGTTGCAAAGTAACGCAGACTCCTTCCTTGTGGGAGGTTTGGAAAGAATGAAAAGATCCCAAGAAAAGTCAAGTCGCTCGTCACCACGCCTCAAAGAGATAGCCACCCTCGGTGCTGGGAACGTTTCCTCCGTCTCCATCCCGGGCAGAGGGCTAGGGGCCTACAACTCCAACCCTCGCTTTCCTTCCCTTATATTTTAGCTTAAGTGTTTTAAGCTGTCATTACGAATTCATAAGGGAAAATCAATAAAGATGAAAAAGCGGAGAGATTTTAAGCACAGCAAATACACAAGGCAAAGGACTAACAGGCTCCCCGGGCAGGGCCAGGACCCAGCTGGCCCGATCCTGGCGTCCACTGCGTCCGGCACTGCCAGCGAAGGGGGTCCAGGCCGGCAGAGAGAGGCCCCGAGGCCAGCCCCCAGGGGTGGGGGAAGGGGCAGGCGGGGTCTTGTTCCTCGGCGGCTAAGACGGGCAACCCTGGGAGCCAGATCGCAAACAAACATAAACTAATGACACAGCTGTCAAGGCCGATTAGGCGGCACAATAGAAAAATTACAGGGCTGTTTGGTCCCAACAATGTAAGATTAACTTATCAATACAGCTTACGTGTCACTGGAGAGATAACAGCCTGAATCGGGGTTTGACACAGGTCTTCTCTGCCCCCGGAGTCTCGGCCACAGCGCAGGAGCCGGACAGCAAGGGTCTCAGCCCAGGCACCGGGGCCATGGGCAGGGAGCCAGCGGGCCCCCGGGTCTGAACCCAGAGACCCTGTCCCACAGGCACGGGTGCGGCTCCCAGAGCCCAGCTGGAACCACAGGTTCCCCCGTGTGGCCAGGCTCGGGCGGGCCGCACAGTCCGAGCCCCGACCCGGGGCTCAGCCTCTCAACACCGCATTTTACCCATCATCATCCCAGCAAATGTCCCGGGGCTTCCACCTCGGGTGGGGAAACCGAGGCAGGCACGCGGAGCTCAAAGGCTGGCCCGGGTGTTCAGGCTGTCCAGGCCGCACTGCATACAACTGCCTCTGCCACAAGCCAAACGTGGCTGAGGACCGGCACTTTCACGCGGGCTGACTGTCTCCTGGAGGCAGGGTCAGAAGCTGAAACCAGAGCGCCCGCTTCCCGACGTCAGGTGCCAGGTGCAAAGCACCTGGAACTTTCCCACACGCTCTCGGAAGCACGGTGACGAACAGCAGATAGGAAACAGGCCCAGGGAGACGCAAGGATCGCTGTGGGGCCCAGAGTGCGCTGGGGGTGCGGGACTGCCCGGCACCCCGCGCTGGGCGCCGCCCTTCAGGCTCAGAGCAGGCAGTGGGGTGGGGAGGGAGGACGGGAGGTGGACGCGGGGAGGCGGCTGGGCCTCGGCAGAAGGCAGATGTCAGCAGCTCCAGCTGGAGCCCCCCAGCACACGGCCCCCGAGCAGACAGTGACCTTCCCAGAATCAGCGGAGTGGACCGTCCCTGACCAGCTGGCGGGGGAAGAGCGTCACACTCCGGCCAGCCGGGAGGACGCGGGCCCGGGTCACCGAGTGCGGGTGGCAGGGGTGGGGGTGGCCGCGGGCCGCAGCTGTGCTCTGCTGCCTCGCTGCTCCCTGCGTCCCCGAATCCCTTCCCGGCCCGCGTGCTCGAGGCAAGGGACCAGCTGGCAGGCGAGGGCCGTGCCAGGGACAAGAGGGCAAAGGCCGGGCAGCAAGGGCGGGTGGTGCCCGGGTCAAGGAGACGGCCGTGACGTGTGTGGGGCGGCATCACCCTGGGACCAGAACCCCACCGTCCCGAGCCCCATTTGCTTCTTCCCGTGTGGGACGGGCATAATCACAGCACCGAGCTCCTGGGGCCCAGGGAGGGTTGAAGGCGACAGTAGGTGACAGTGCCCAGGAAGAGCTTGGTCTGCGGGGTCGTTACTGCTCTTAGCGGGGTGGGGGAGGGGACACAGGTGTGGCTGAGGGGGAAGCTGGACATAGGCGGTGCCCTTGGGCAGGGTGCCAAAGGGACCAGTGCTGACGGGGGCACTCTGTCCCCTCCGGGGAGCTTCGAGGCCAGCAGGGCACAGGCAGCACCCCCAGAGCTAGGGGGGCTCTGACGGAGCCCTCTCCACGGTGGTCTCAGATGCAGGACAACAGCCGGGACCCCTGGGCGAGGCCCCAAGTTCAGGTTAGGGTTCCCCCTGCAAGTTGGGGACCAGCCCTGCCCCAGACACTAGAGCTCTGCACCTAGAGCACGAGGGAGGGCCCAGGGCAGGCTGGGAGCCAGAGGTGGAGGCCCCACACCAATTCGGGAGCTCCAGGCAGAGCCAGCTCACCCCGGGGGGCCCCGCACGGCCTGGTCCCCACCCTCTGTCCCGGTCCTGCCAGCTGGATGACTCGGGGAACGCCGCCCCCAAAGCCCTCTGAGCTGCTGGCGGCACCGACCCCAACCTCGGGCATTGCTCCCAAGGCCACCTCTGCAAAGCCCACCACCGGCCTGGCACACAGACCTCAGCACAGAGTGACTACCACAGCCGTGGTGACGATGACAGCCCTCGCTGAGTGTCCTCGACAGGCCCTGGACTCAGAGCCAGACCAACGACCTGTAACGAGGCCCAGTTACCACAGGCTAATCACTGACAAGAACGAGAGCCACATCCGGACAGCGTCTCCTCGCCAACATCCTCAAGGACCCACAACCAGCATAAGGACGTCATCGGAGGACCTGCTGTATTGGTATCGTGTTATCCGGTGGCCAGCAACGCCCCTCCTTCACCAGGAACGCTGAGATGCTGCGCAGACGCGCTGCTGTGACCCAGCCTGCCCGTGAGCGGGAGGGGCTGGGCGATGAACCTACCCTGGTGGCTGGGTGAGGCAGGGGGGCAGAACTACAGCCTTTTCCTGCCAAAAGGTATTTTACTATCATTTGCTTTTTCCCCCTAAAATTATCTCCACGTTATTCTCTTTGGACTTAGTGAAGTTTTTTCCCCATGTAAACGCCAACCCGTACCAAGAGGACACGAGAAAGAGGGTGTTGTTCGTGGGGTGTGTGCAGGGGCAGGGTGAGGCCAGGGGCGATCGGAGGGCAGGACCCATTGAGAAACCCCAACGGCTCCCCAGCCCTGCTCCCGTGGGGTCTCTCTCCAATGCAGGTCTGGGTTCTGCTCGAGCAAGAGAAGCCACGTCTGCAGAAAAGCATCCTCTAGGGAGATGCACCCTTTGCTGGACCCCGAACAGACCAGCCAGTCAGAGCTGCAGGCGCCCCCGCTGCTCGGCCTCCCCTCGGCAAGCCCCAGGGGTGCTCCAGCTTCTGCAGGGGGCACCCCCAGATGCTGTTCAGAGAGGGCCCCCAAAGCAAGCAGCATGCGAAGGAAGCACAAGGATGAGGAATCGAGGAGACAGAAGGATGGGGTGGAGCTGGGTCCAGGCACAGCCCTGAGCCAACTCCGGCTGCTTACCCCACCTGGACCTGCCGCAACCCCCCACCGAGCCCCCACCCTCTCACTCGGCCATGGACTTGGCCCACCCCTTCCCGGGCCCTAGAGGCCGCGCCCCCCTGGGGGAGCGCCCAGCACTGTCCCATCCAGTCGCTCCCTCTCTGGGCCTCTCTCCCGACTCCTGCCTGCACATGGCCCCCTCCTTGGCCCTCATCCCTTCCTCGTGTGCACTCATGCCCTTGGCTTCGGCTCCCACCTCTGGGCACACGATTCCCGACCGCCCAGGCTGGTTTTCATGCTCAAGGCCAGCCCTGAAATTCCAAGCCCTGGCCAGACAGATGCTACTGATTTCCAAGCCCAGCCAAACCCAACGTGTGAAACCAGATGCACCCTCTCCCCTCCAATCCAACTCCCCGGCCTGCCTCTGTCTCTTGGGAATCACCCCGCTCTCTCCCAGGCTCCTCGTCAGAAATGCCAGCTCCCCGACTCCCCAGGTGTCCATGGGCCCCGACCCGACCAATTTGGTTTCCACGCCATCTCCCTGCCCCGTGACGTCCCCCCGACTGGCCTCGTCCTCACTCTGATTCCCACCCCTGCATCTGGACACAGTGCTGCCCGCACCACGTGTCCACAACCCATCACCGCCTGCCACCAGCTCAGTCCTCAGGTCTCCCCACTGCCCCCGCCCTGGGCCCCGGAACAGAAAGGACACACCCCAGGCTGCCTGCGCCCAGTCTCCTGAGAGCCTCGCCCTCCCACTTCCTCTTGCCTGGGGATCCCCACCCTCCGAGTCCCTCTGACCCCCACAGGAGGCCCCCGGCCCATGGCCCCAGATTGCCTCTCCTCCTCTCTGGTCTCACAGCTGTCCACAGTGAGGGGTCAGGGTGGTCCTCAACATGACTTCCATGGTGCCCCACGGCACCTCACACATAGTGAGACAGAACGGAAGCGCTGGCCCGGGAGCACGCCCTCTGGGCACAGCAACGTCCACGGGCCCCCCCAGAAACATCGCCCAGCTTCCGACCCCCTCGCCTCCTCTCACTGCGGGCTGGAACGCCACGAGGGCCCTCGCCCGCCTCCCTGGAATTGCAGAGCAGCCGTGCGGGGAGATGCACACGTCTGGGCCCCGGGTGCCCCCGGGAAACCTGTTCCCGCTGCACCCTCCTCCCGGCCCTCCCGGCCTGCCTTCCACCTGGCAGCCGTGAGGGAAAGACCACAGTGCCACCCGGGGCGTCGCTGAGCGGCTGGGCCAACCCCAGCCCCTCTCCCTCCCTGGCTTCCCACCCAAAAAATACGCCCCTGGGCGTTTAAACCACCCAGGTCGGTCTTCGGTTACGTGCAGCCAAAGGCAAGCCTGTCCGGCCCCATCGGGACCTCATTCAACTCACAGCCACGCTGTGGGGCCAGGGGCATCAAGGGGCACCCGTATATGTCGCCTCCTTTCCCAAAGTTCTCCTAAGCCATCCCCACCCCACCGCGTCCCGCTCTGCGGCGACCTGGCTTGTCACAGCCCCCTTCCCTAGAAGGACAGGCACACTGGCCCAACTTCCCCCAGAGCTGGTTCCCTCTGCAGTGTCTGGCCTGGCACCCCGCAGACGCTCCAATAATGGAGGGACCGACGTGGGCTGCCTCGGACAGAACCGAACTGCCCAGCCCTGGCCTGACTTGGCTTGATACAATCACGGTGTTCCGTCGGTCTGAGTTCTGGTAACTCTGGCGCATCGAGCTTCAGCAGACAGGCCTTCTGTGAGCTGTCTGCCGGCGAACTGGCCCTGTGCTCGTGGGCCATTTGGGCAACGGGCCCTCTTGGCCACTGGACTTTGGAGAACTGGCTTCTGGCAAGCGGACCCCTCTGCTGGGCAACGTGCGATTTTCGGGACCTGGAGCAGCAGGTGAGTGGCAGTGGGGCGTATGAGAAGTGGCCCACAGGCCCACGGAGCACAGGGGAAGCCCACCCCAGAGCCCTCCGGCTGCATTTCACAGACAGCCCCTCCCTCGAGAGCTGGGAAAAGCCAGGGGGTGCTGGCCCCTGAAGAGTTTTGTGGGACAGTGTCGCTCCAAGCACCCAGGAAACCGCCAGCCCCACCTCGGCCTTCTGTCCGGGGTTAGGGTCTGCTCACAGGCTGCACCCACAGCCGGGGGTGAAGGCGTGCCGGGCCCGCCCCCACCCCACCCCTCCCGCCCCTGCCCTTCCCCCAACCCAGAGAGAAACTTTGAGTAAGACTCAGTGTCTTTGCTTTTATAAATCTCTGCCTTTTAATGATGGCTTCAAGGCTGAGAGGAGAAAGGACCATTAAGCTCACTGAATAAGTTAATGGGGCAGAGAGAATCCATTTCGGAGCCACCCCGGGCTGTTTTCCTCTGGAGCTAAGGCCTGAATAAGCAAAAAGAAAAAATTAAAGCCGTGGAACGCATCGCCAATAACTAACCCCAGCACGCTCCCTCGACGCCCAGGACTTTGTCCGCAGAGCACCTGCGGGACACCCCTGGTTTCAGAGCTGCAGCTGCAGTGCTGGCCGGGCCTCCCGCCTGCCCAGGGCCTTCCCCGCGGCCTCACAGCGGAGGGGAGGCTCCTCTCTGGGCCTCGGCGCCCTGGGTGTCATGGCGAGAGGCCGGGTCCTGCCAATGTGAGCACGGAAAACAGGCATCCTCATAAGGGGGAAGCCCAAGATCTTCCAATCCCCCAACAGTGAAGACCTCTTCAAGGACAGCCAGGTCGTCCCCTGGCCTCTCAGTCTGCAGCCTGGCGCCACTGTCCGGAGACCGGGAACTCCCTTCCCTCTGCACAGACCAGACACAGCAGTACCGAACTTGGCTTCTCTTGCCTGGACAGCTCCGCCTCTTCAGAAAGCACCTCTCATCCCTCCTTCTCCTCCTCCTCCGCTTCCTCCTCCTCCAGCTCCCCACAATCCTGCCCCCTCCGCACGCCCTGCTCCTCCCCCCTGACTTCCCAGCTCTCCTGGGCCCGTTCCCCAGCCTTCTCCAGGGAGAAGCTGGGCCTCCTTAGAGCAAAGCCGGGAACATGGCTCTTAGGGCCTGGGAAGCACAAATAATTAAATAAATCAGAACTCCTGTTGGTAAATGTTGAGTCCCACTAGACACACGTTGTTTACTCTTTAATATTTAAACATGTTAATTAAATCTCTGAATAAACAGATACGTTTTAGCAAGTGGCATTCCTGAGTCAGAGTAGCGTTCCGCCAGCACGCACCTGGGGGCCTTTCTGGGGAAGCCAGGCCGTCTGCCGGGGCCAGTGACGCCACGGTGCACCAGGCCCAGGGCCACGGCCTCCTCTCCAGCCGGCAGGTCGGGCAGCCTGGACCTGCGGTCAAGGGCGTGAGGGACCCCACCGCAGTCCAACCACATCTGCCCCTCTGAGCACCCAGGGCTGCCTCTCGGCTCCCCTGACCCTCAGTACGAGCTCCCCCATCCATTTGGTCACGGGTTTGCATGCTCGCCCAGCGTTGGTTCAGCCAGGCAGACGTGGAGCCCCGGAAAGACAAAAAGAAGCAAGACTGGACCCCAGTCCTCGACCAGCTCACAACTAACCGTAGGAGGTGCCTGGCTCCTAGGGCCCGGCGCGGTCCGGCCTCTCCCTGCTTCTGCGGCCAGGATGAACTTCCATCAGCTCCTTAATTGTTCTCTGGCCTCCAGGAACAATTCCTCCCTCGTGCTGTCCCTCGTGCTGTCCCCTCTGCCTAGAACAGGGCAACCGCAGAACCAGCTGCACGCGGTCCTGCCCTGCTCCAAACAAGACCCGGAACCGAAGCCTGTGAGTCACACTTGCGAACCCTCAACCGCTACCCCCAGGCCGCCAAAGGGCCCAGACGTGCCCGGAACCTGACCGCAGGAGCGCTTCCAGAAGCAAACGGGGCCGCTGTCCAGGAAGGGCCAGGGTCCCAGGATCGGGGAGACGGATCCCAGCCCTGCCTCTGCCTCCTCGTGGGTCGACCTCGAAACGGGGGTTCCTTCCCATTCCCGAAGACCGGTCCCTCGCACCGGCTCCCCCGGGCGCATGCACGCAGGCGGAGAGCCCTCTCTCCCTCCTCCCCCCGTCCCGTCGGCCCCCACGTGGCTGATGCGCGGCCGGCCGTTCGCCTGCACTGAGTGCTGCCCGTGGCATCCCACCCGCCCGCCTGCGGGCTGTCTGGAACTCGCTTACCGCACCCCTCTCTTACGATGTACATTGAACCATCTCCTGCTTACAAGGAGAAACCTTCCAGGCCTCCTGTTTCACTGGGATTAAAATCTACACCCCTTCCCATGGCCTGCGTGCAAAGCCTGCTGACCTCTCCAGTCCCACCCCTCCCCCTGCACACGCCACTCCATCCCCACCTCCGAGGTGCTGGGCACGCTGAAAACTTCTGCTGAAACCTTGCCTCCTTCACGCTGTTCAGATGAGAGCTGACTGGTTTCTGCTCCCAGAGCCCCACTCCACCGGAAGCAGCCCCCCACTTCCCACCAGTCCCCCATCACACACTGTGCTTAGTTCCCTCGTGGGACACGGGACTGTGACATATCTGAGTGGCTTATGTGAACACCGACAGTCTCTGCCCCCTGAATCCCGGGCCAGCAACATCACCCATTCTGGGCACCTCGGAGTCACCAGCAGAAGGAATGACGCCTGCTAGTGCCTCCGTCCGCAGCGCCCCAGGCCGAGGGCTCTGTCCAGCCCACGCTGGCCGGGCTGCTCAGCACAGCCTCAGACTGTGAAGGAGTGGTGGACTCACGCTGCTCTGGGGCCTCCCCACACCCCATGTCTGAGCACTCAGCCCGCAGGAGGGAGCTCTGTCCACTGCACATGTCCAGGGCCCCGAGAGGGGCTGCACCACGGGGGTGGATGGCGACCTTGAAGAAAACAGCCCAGCCCCAGGCCAGAGGGCACCTGCCCAGGGGCCCCGCCCTGCCGCCTGCTACAGGGCACCACGTGCGCACGCACCCTGGCTGCCGCAGTGCCAGAGAGAACGAGGGCGCCCCACGAGGACCGGGAATGCCCTTGGACTGGGGACACCAGAAGGTGCCCCTGGGAAGTCAGCTGCCTGCTCTCCCGCCTGCTTCCACCTGCCTCTTCGAGAGACGCGGTGAGTCTCACGGGAAACCCCAGGCCCCCCGTCAGACAGGATCCGGCTCTGCCGCCCCCCAGCTGGGCGACCTCGAACACAGGACGCCGCCCCTCTGCCCCTCACTCTCTTCACCTGCGAGGAAGATACAATAGGGCTGGTTTTGATCGGTCACGGGCACGGGTCCACCCTCGCCCGGATTAATCAGAACGAGCCCTACTGTGTAACCCGGGACAGCCACTCTGAAAAAAGATCCGACCGTGCTTTTTACAGAGTTAACTATAAAGGTGTCATACGACCCAGAAACTCCGCACCTGGGGGACAGACCCAGGACAACGAAAGCGCGTGCTCACACAAAGCACCTCATTCGAGAACGCTCGTACCAGACGCGCCCGTAAGAGCCCAAAACCGGGAGCCGCCGGGGTGCCGGCAACCAGGACACGGCCTGAACAGACGCAGGTTCCCGTCCAGCGGAGCAGCGCTCCGCAAGGAAAAGAGACAGACCTGGGTCGCCTGCAACCACGTGGATGGACCTCAGAAACTCTTGCTCAGCCCGCATTGTGTGACTCCAATCACACGAAGCTGTCGATCAGGCAAAAGTAATCTATTGCACCGAACGGTGGCTACCTCTCGGGGAGGTGGGGGCAGAGACCGACTGGGAAGGGACCCGGGGAACCGCCCGGCGGACGACAACGCTCTACATCCTGCTGGACTTGGGCTCCACCGGGGAAAACTCAGGGAATGTCCATGCGGGAGTCACGCGTTTTCCGTGACTACAGACGCCCCCTCCGGAGGAACCGTGAGAGCCAGCCCCGAACCCTGGTTTGACGACAAGCGCCCAGAAGCATTCCGGGGGCCTGTAGGAACCTCCACAACCCACTCTGTGACGTGCCAGAGCCGCAGGTGGCTGCTGAGTGGGCAGAGAGAGAGACAGATGGACGGAGCGAGCCGAGCGGGTACCGCCTGCCGAGCCCAGGCGGCGGGGTGGATGGTCGCTGCAAACGTCTCAGGTTTTGTGTGTGCGTGGAAACTGTCATCGGCCGACGAGGGAGTGGGCAGAATCCCACTCGCTTCCGCGTCCCTCTGAGAAAGCACTGCACAGCCCATCTCTGTGGCGGCTCCTTTGGAAAGTCCTTACTGCCAACCACCTCCTCAGGGCCGGGGTCCCGGGGCTGCTGTCGTTTCGTGAAGGAGTGGGGTGACACCCTTTGTGACTGACACAAGCAGGGGGTCTCTGGTAGCTGCTGACACCATTAACAAAGTAGCTAATGAACTGATAAGAGACAGTGATAGTACCGTCTCTTATCAATTAGAGAGGAGGGGGTTGTGTTGCTTATTTCCACCTGCCCCTCCGAAACCTCAGGGCACCGCCCTGCGGGCCCTTCCCGGGGCCTCGCACTTGCTTCTGTGTGCCCCCTCCCCGACCCACCTGTCTCTCCCCCGATTGCGAGACCCCAGCCACGGGTCTCCTGTGCTCACAGGCCACCGGAGTCAGTGTGTCCAGGGCACCAGCCACTAGAGGCAGCGCAATACGAGACATGTTCAACTCTGGTGACCCTCTGCAGGTACGTGCACCCAGAAAGTCTAAGAAAGACTCCAATTTCAGCAGACACGCAAATTTTGTTGTCCTGTTACTGCTAGGAGCTGGGCCGTGCCTCTCCCCCTCCCCCTCTCAAAGCTGTCTGTTTACGTTGAAGCCCTGAGCCCCAGTGCCTAGGAACGCGAACGAATTTGGAGACAGGGTCTCCAAAGAGGTGGTTCAGGTAAAGTGAGGCCAGGAGGGCAGGCCCTGACCCAGAAGGACAGGTGTCCTTGTCTACAAGCCGAGGAGAGAGGCTTGGGAGAAACTGACCTTGCCCACTCCTTGACCTTGGACTTGTCGCCTCCAGAACTGGGGGAAGACCACACGTCTGTGGTCGACCCTGCCTCGTCGGTGGCGCCTCGTCGTGGCGGCCCTAGCAAACTTACACCGTGCTCTAACATTGTCGTTATGTTTTTAACGGCAGATCTGGCAGGCCTGATCTTTTTTTTTTATCGCTTAAGGCTTCTAAAGTTTTATTGGAACAGAGAAAAACAAAGGATTATATATTGAACACCTTATTAGCCCATTGCCTAGAATGAATACATATTTCCGTTCTGTCCTAGGTCGAGATCTCAGAGAGAGAGGGAAGGAAAAGGCCGCGGATAAAGTTCAGGGCCGGCGCTTTCGTGAAATCGGTTTGTGCCCAGACCACGGTCTAATCCTTTTACTGTATATCTGTGTCCACAAACAGCACGTTATAGGTGTCACGGTGTTTTTAAAATCACACACACACGGCACGTCATTCTGCAACTTGCTTTTCCTTTACCCGCATCGTGTTTTCAGAACACGGCGCACGTCGCCCCGGCTGCGCTGTGTTCCTCCGCCGCGCCCTCACCTCCCCCCGCCGAGGACGCGCGCCCGTCCCCAGCTGCCTCGCACCTGGGCCCGCCGCTGCAGCCAGCCAGCGCTTGACCCGAACCCCGCCCCTCACAGGGCGGCCTGGGGCAAACTCCTGCGTCTCCACGTCCTCACGGGTGACACGAGAGCCACACGCCAACCACACGGCCAGGTTAAATGCGGTTTCATACCAGCTCCCTGGGCCACAGAACGTGCTCGACAAACAGCAGCTGTCCCCAGAGATCAGGAAGCTAGAGCAACCACCGCACACAGGTCTGGACAACAGAGGCCATCTCACAGGTGGGACCTGAGTGACAGGTAGGGTCCAGGTGGGCAGAGGAAGGCCAGAGAGCTTCTGGGTAGGGGAGGCAAAAGACTAGGGGCGGAGAACGCCTGGCTGAGCGGAGGGATCCCCCTGAACGTGAACACCAGAATCTGAACCTCACCCTGGGAGGCCTGGAGGATCCCACCTAAGGTTCCTGAGCTGCCGTTACAGAATTTCTTCCCTGCCTCCCAAACAGTTTTTAAAAATCAGCTCTACATCTGGAAGGGCATTCTGGAAAACGCAACGGTGCCTTCATTTCTCAACTACACACTGGGTCACGTAGGTCAGAGCAGGTCCGGTCAAGCCCAGCCCTGTGGGGAAAGGAGAGCGTGGAGGCCAAGGTCATGACGGAGCCAGGCACCCGGGTGCGGAGAGTGGGAGTGTGCCTGGGAGCACACTGGTGCTCTTCCACCGCGGGGGGCACTCGCACGTCCTGCAGCCCGGGGAGCTGCCTTGAAATATCATCGCAGACGGAACGCCACACACGTCCCATCTCCGGAGTCTGCACGCAGCGGCGCTTCTCCCAGAGCGGTGCCGTGCCGGCAGCACCCGCCTCTCCTGGGCACTTGTTTTAGGGATGAGATCCTCGGGCCCGACCGCAAATCGGAGTCACAAACTCTGGGGCGGGGCTGCCGCCTGTGCTGGCGCAAGTCCTCTGGGAGGGGGATTCGCTCCAGTGTGAGGGTCGCCAGGGCCTGTTTCCACACGCCCTCTGCGCCCCCCGCCCGGGATCTGCCCCTCGCACAGCCCTCTGCAGCTGCAGGGCCCTCCAACCTTCCACACCAGCCCCAACCACCGCGTGGGAAATGCTGGACGTCAGAGCCCTCCCAGATCACCAGAGAGGGCCGGTGCCTTGCCGGGACTCACGCAGTAATCTGGTGGCAGCAACTGGACGGGGGGAGGTCACTCCACTCTGCCCCAGGCCACGCACTTGGAAAACATTCCCCGAGGGTGTGGCCGAAATCACCCACGCCAACAAAATTCAGGGATCCCGAATGCCGCTGGGTCCCAGGGCCCCTTCTGCCCCGCCCCCTCCCACCACCAAAGCTGAAAACCAGAACAGCACCAGCTGTGCCCTGGTGGGGGCAGGAGGTGCCTGGGAGCTGTGGGAGGGGGCAGGGCCAGTGGGGGGCTGGCAGCACATGAAAGGCAGCTCCTGTGCGCATGACCTAGGACGAGGTCTGTAGCCCCTCTGTGCCTCAGTTTCCCCACCCGTAAACCCAGGACGATCGTGGCAGCGGCCTCCTCGGGTTGCGTTGAGAATGAAATGGAGCCACAACAAGCTGTCCTCGGGGTGGCCCCTGGAACACGGCCACCACACAGCCTGGGCCCTCCCTGGAACGGGTGTGGGTTTCTCTAGAAGATTCCTCCACTGAAGGCGAAGCCCACAGGCTGTGGACGTCTGAGCGAGTGGCGTGGCAGAGCTCTGGGCAGAGGCGTGCGCACTGTCACCAAGCTGGGGGGTCTGTCTTCCACCTGCGGCGCGTCCTGGTAGAAGAAACGAGCCCGTCCTGTTCCACAGGTGAGCCCCTCCTCCATGCTGGCTGCTGGGGATACCCGGCCAAATAAGGCACAGTCCCTGCTCCTGGAGCTCCCAGCGTCATGAGGAGCTGGTCCTGGTGTTAACCAGGCTGACCTCACACGGGGCACATGGACGGAACTCCAGAGGGTCTCTGCTGGACTAAGACAATGATTCCGTCCCCCTCCTCTGCCCATGGATGCAGGGGAGGGCGGCCACCAGGGAGGCGGCCAGGGCCGAGCACCAAGGCCCGGGCACACCTGACCAGAGTCCAGACAACAGCAGCCCTGAGTGAGTGACTGACAGAGGAGGGCGGGTGGACCAGCAAGTCACGGGGATGGGACACAGCCCGTGGACCTGGGGAGGTGGATGCGGAGGCGGGAGGAGGAACCAGTCATTTCCACGGAGACAGGCAGTGACCCCAGGCAGGAATAGGTCGTTCTCCCTGCACTGCGGCTGCCCCAGGGCCCAGCGGCACTGCTTTGGGGGAGGCCCTGCTGCCCCCAGCCAGGCCCGGGCCGGCCCAGCAGCTGGCGGAGCAGAGTGTCAGCTGGGTGTGGGCCCGACCCTGTGCCACCCTGTGGAGCCAGCCTGTACTCGCCAACCAGGGGGTCACCTCGTCCCCCACTCTCTTCTACCCACCACAAAGCTGACCCCCCAAACACCTCTGCTGGGACTTCCTCCCAGCAACTTGCCTGGGGGACCTAGGGAATCTGGCTGCCCCCTCAGCACACCTGGCCCCTCTCCCCCACCGCCTGGCCTAGACTCCCCCAAGCAGGGGCCAGGCGCCAAGAGAAAGGGGCGTGACCTTACGCGTCCCGGAAGGACGGGGAGAATGCGTTTGACCTCATCTGTCTGGCTCTCCGACGTTTTCCCACCTCTCCCCGAAGGGGCCGGCCCGTCAGAGGTTCTCAAATAAACACGCCGAACAAACGCAGAAAGAGAACTAACGAGTACCCCGGGAGAGCGCTCTGCAGCCCGCTCGCGAACACGCTGTTCCTTGGCGTCCTGCCCTCCCCTCTCGCGCCGCCCCTCCCGCAGCCTGCCTGGGCTCGCCCTCCACACAGACCACCTGCCCCCGCATCCTCATCTCACGCGGGCAGAAAGGGGCGGAGCAGAAACGCGGCTCTCCCCCGCCTTCTCAAACACCACCGGGCCTCTCGTGGGGAACGGCACAGCCCCCTGAACCCACTTCAGGGCCAGGGGCCACGCACTGAGGAGTGACTCCCCTGTAGTCGATGTGGGGTGGACCCGGGAACAGGTAAATCTACACTTTTAAAATCTCCACTTGGAAAAACAGCACCCTCCCTACTTTAAGGAACTCACAGTTCCATCTGCATACCTACGTTTTTCTTTAAACTCAGCGTGACATTTTCTAAAATTCTGCCCCTGCTTCTCTCGAGACAGCCCTTTTCGAGGATGGTCCTATCTCTAATGCCCACCGCCCCAGCTTGACTGTAAACTCCAAGAGGGAAGGACCACGGCCTTGAACCTTCCCAGCGCTGTGTCCCCGGGCTTAGCACGTGCCTGCACGCGGCTGGAGCTATGGGCCAGTCAGCCCTGATGGTCCCTCTGCTCAGCGCTCCGGCTGCCAGCAAGGCCTCCGCAGGCAGTGAGGCAGGCGGCCAGACACCTGGGCACCCCCCAGCCCAGGTCCGTCCAGACGCAGCCCGGCCTCCACAGTGGGCCAGGGCCCACTGTCTGTTAGGCACTGGGGAGACAGTCCTTTGAAAAATGAAACATGGGGGCCTCCCCCGCAACACCCACCCCAGAGACAGAAGCCAGATGAGCCCAAAGGAGGGAAGCTGCAGCTCAGACGTCAGACACGCCTTTCCACGCCTCCCAGTCACTGCCAGCCCCGCCCCCATTCCTCTCACGCCCCGCCCCCACTCCTCTCACTCCCTGACTCAGAGACCAGGCATCTGCCAAGGGAATGAACGCCACCTTCCTGCATGCCTGTGCCCTCCCCACTCCTCATGTCATTTCCCACTCGGGGTCTTACTGCCACATTTGTTAAGATGCCTGCCACTTAAGAGGTGGCAAGGAGTCAGAAACCCAATCTGGAGCAAAGCTGATACTAAACGCCGCGAGCCTGGCACATCTGCCGAGGCTCCTCCGGGTCTCAGGTGGATGACGAGGAGGCTGCATGAGGCGGGGACCAGAGACACCCCAGTTCCAGCCCCAGGGGCGCACCTCCGCCGAGGGAAGGGCCCTCCCTTCTCTGGGCTGCAGGTCCTGTACCAGCAAGGCCTGAACCCTAGCAGTTCTCACTCCCCCACCCCGCAGGGGACCCCGCGCCCAACACGCACATTGAGCAACGGGTAAGAAACGAAGTCGGCACTCCAGTCCACCAGCCGGAGTCCCCATCCCCCACACAAACACGCTGCGGTTCAGACCCCCAGCCTCTTGGCCGGGGCCAACCTGGGAGGTGACGGGCGGCAGCACCCCACAGAGGTGGCCGCCCAGGACACACCACGAGGGCCTGGTTGTTGGATGGCAGGACCGGCTGGCCACCAGTCAGCTGTCTGCACATACACGCTCTGCGGCTGTGACCTCAGACCGCTGATCCAGGCAAGGAACACCCCCAGGGGCCGCCATCACACTACGGCTCTCGGAGAGTCATCTCAGAGCCACCAGCAGGTTGAGGGAGGAGAGATTCGGCTGATAAATCCCCTGAAGCCAACATCCCCTGACGCAGATTCAGCCTCATCTGCCCCAACAGCGCCCAGCAACTCCCCAACAAAACCCTCCAGAGCCACCCCACCAGGTGCGAATGCGGTGCTGTTCTCCCTTCCGGCCACTGGGGGTCACTGCCGCCCCCGGGGGACTGGAACCATAGAGTGTGTCCTGGGGAATGAAGTGAGCCCCCCAGGCCAACAGGACTTCCTAAATCTCTTCTGTGCGGTGTCCTAACTTCATCCTTCTCCCAGAAAGAAACAGGCGGCCAGTCCCGGAGCGCCCATCACGTTCCGGACCCGCCCCGCACATCACGCCATTTAACCCCCACGGCAACACCTCCCAGTAACACCCTACTCCGCAGGAGAAGAAAGGGCGTCCTAGAGAAACTATGTAACTTACTCCAAGTTCAGAAAAACAAGCAAGGTGGGGGCAAGGATCGGAACCCAAGAGCGATGCCAGATTCCATGGCCTTTTACTACTGAGCTCCATGCTCTGGGCTCTGGTGACATCGAGCCGGCTTGCCTTGGCCTTCAGAGATGCAGGCATCGGGAAGGACCCACGCGGGGCTTCGATCAAAGGCACAGTCGCAGTAGAACAGGCCAAGCAGCAGCCCCCTCCCTGCAGAGACCATGGTCTAGTGCCCTCTTGTGGCTCAACATGGAACTGGAACGAACGTGTGTGGGAGGCTCTTAGGGGTGGACTGGAGAGACTTAGCGTCACTGGATTCCTACACAACACCTGTAGCTGATAGGCTCAGGCCGTTGCAACAGCCAGGAGGGAATCAGCTGGTGAGTGCGAAGCTGACCAGGGCGACAGCAGCATGTGGACATCTGCAAGGGGGCGGGGGTGCTGCTGAGTTTTCCTGCAGGGGAACCCCTGGCACCCAAATCCCTGGGGCCGGAGCGTGGGGACAGTGGGCAGCAGGCAGGCTCTGCCTGGGACACGCTGCCACTCGGGACCCCAGCTCAGTCTGTCGGCAGGAACCATAGCAACCTCCCCCCCTTCTTTCTGCTGACACGTGTCTCAGCTACTTTGTAACCGTTTTGAAATACACACCATCTTGGTCTCCCAGAACTTTGGCTCAAGTGCTAGCTCTCTCCGAGAAACCACCTCTGACCTCCTCTTCAAGGACACAGAAACGTCCCTGCCCGTCACCTCCGAGAGACTCCCACTGCGGCGCCTGGCACTTGGGCCTCCTGCACCCACCACGAACTCGTGTAACCCTCCCACCCTCTCTGCGCAGACGGAGAGAGTTAGCCTGACCGTTCAGAGGAAGAAACTGAGCTCGGAGAAGTTAGTGACTTGCCTAAACTCGTGCAGGGGCGGAGCCAGGACTTAAACTGAGGGCTGTTTGGGCAAAGAGACCCCTGTTACCACCACTACGCGCGGAGCTGCTTCGCAGACCAAAGAGCCACTGAGAAGCTCGGGTGCAGTTGGAATTGCTCTAACCGAAGACCCGGCGTTCGAAGGCTAATCTGCCCGGGTGTGTAAGATGGGCTGGAAAGAGGAGAGACTGGACGCAGGAAGAACAGAAGAAGACCATAAGCAGGGTCCACACTGGTGCAGACAACATTCTGGAGTGAGGTCATGGGATGAGGGGAGAACACACACACACACACACACACACACACACGTTCTCACTGAAACCTTACACTAACCCAGTATCACTATTACCTCCAGTTTTCAGATGAGGAAACCGAGGATCAAGAAAAGTAGCCAGCTCAGGGTCCCAGCTAGTCAGAGGGACAGCTGTGATCTCGCGCTTTATTGAATAGTCGCCCTCCATAAGCAAATGCTCTCTGGCTCAGTAGAGCCACAAAGTTAGCTTCCTCCCTGCCATTTAGGGTACCAGCCTCAAAAAAAAAAGTGTCAGTAATGAGTGGGTGGAGAAAGACTGACCACAACAGATAGAGGGCCCCACCGGCAGCACGGGGTCCAGCAACTTGATGTCCAGCGGCCATGACCCCAGCTGGTCAGGGACAGAATCGAGGGCTGCAACCCCATGAGCTCACCCCCACCCCCGAGGCAGCAGAACAACCTGCTCAAACAGAGACAGCCGGGAAATGACCGAGAAGAGCCCAGAGTACTCCCAGAAAGGAAACAGTCAACAGCGACCAGGCCAGGCAGGGCCCATGCCCCTGGTCTGCGAGGCCCGTTCATGCTGTCCCTTTGGGTGACCGGCCTCTGGATGAGCAGAGACAGGGTGTGGAGAGACTAGGAGACGGCCCCACGCTCGCTGGTAAATATATCAGGACGTGGGATTTAAGGAACAGCTACTTGGTATCTAACAAATCCCGGGCTTGGCAGGCTGTCGGGGGGAGGGCAGCGGCAGGGAGAGGTGAGGACACCCCCACACTTGGGCCAGCGGCATATCGTATGTGGCCTGAGGCAGCTGGTAAAGCTCACCTGCTCCCCAACACTAGCCCCACAGAGGGGCCATCTGCCACCTTCTCTGGGTCCCCACCAGGACGGTCTCCCTGGGCAGCAGGCGCGCCCAGTCACACACACCCATTCCCTGCACTGGTCCCTCCTGCTGCTGGGGCAGGGGAAGGAGGGCACTCCGGGCTGACCTCCGTCCATCCACACGGGACACTCTCCCAGCCACCTCCTGGGAAGCGCAAGTCCTGAGGACTCACCCCCCTGGGCTGCAGGCACGCAGGAGGCTGGGCTGACTCTGCTGAGACAGGACCCACAGGGTGAGGGGGCGGGGAGCGGACCTCCCTGCTCAGCCCTGGCTCAGGAGAAGCTCTGGAAGCTGGCGCACCTCTCGCCAGGCTGGTGTCAGGTCCCCAGCTCCTGCCTGGGAAGCCAGCTGCTGGCCTCAGACGGTCTTGTGCACAGCACTGCCCTCTGGTGGCCACCGAGGGTCTAGACGCACACAAGCTTGGCAGGCACGAAGCCAAAGGCTTTAGGGCTTGTTTACAAGACCTCAGACGTGGTGCGCACGGGACATGAGAGCATCGCTTGGGGTGCACGCAGACGCGCCCCAAGACGTGCACACAGTCCAGTTTACCGTGAGAGGCAGGGGAGGAGCACCGCGAGTCTAAGATTGCTGCCTCCTCTCTCTTCTCAGGGGTTAAGAGCTCCTTTCCCGCCTCTGGAAGAAGCCAAGCCCCTCAGCGCCAAAGCAGAGGCTGGGGGTGGGGGAGGGGGGACCACGCCCGGGGGCTGCCTGCCTTGTGCCAGGAGCCTGCTGGGAGACTGAGTCCTCTCCCCTCTCTTGAGCCTCAGGTTCCTCCTCTGTAAACCTGGCTTTGGCTCGAATGATTTCTGAGCCCCTTTCCAAATTGGATGATTTACGGTTCAAAGTCATGGTTTTCTTCCTAACTCAAAAACCTTGGCTCCCAGACACCCAGAAATGGACCGAGAACCGCCATGGGGCCCACCGGTTCAGAGAGTCGAGGGGAGTACGACACCACGCCAATCAGACCGTGACCCTGTGGGTTGGACAGACCCCGACTCCCGGGAGGGGAAACCGAGGCCGGAGAGGTTCTATGATATGGCGAACTCATCCAGCCAAGCAGCAGCGGAAGTGGGGTGTGCCTACAAGGGCTCACCCTGCACGCGTAGCCCTTTGCTGGGTGCTCTGGCTGACCCCCGTGCTGAGAGCTGGGTGCTTCCCTGAGCCAGACTGGGCGGGGGGAGGGAGACAGATGGGGCCCAGGGGAATCGAAGCCACTCATCGGAGGAAGAAGCAAGAGAAAGGCCAGGAAGAACTGAGTTCACCCCACAGGAAGATGCTCTAAATACCGGCCTCCCACCCCCAGAGCCCCAAACCCCACCTGGGAGAAGCCTCCCAGGCCTCTGCTCTCTCATCCCTCCCTCCCCAGCTGGGGGTGGGCAGGGACACCACCCTGCTGACCAGGCCTCGGCCCAGCCGCCAGCTTCCTGCGTCCCCACCAGCCTCGGCTGCCACCTGGTCCCCGTGGGCACTTCAGACCTGACCTCAGAGGCCGGGATGCCATGGGTCGGTCAAGGAGGCCTGGGAAGAGGCTTGGCTGAGACGCGACCTCGGGGGAGGCTACAGGTCAGCAGGACAGGCCCCGAGCCTCGAGTACTGCTGGCAGCCCAGCCACGAGGGGCCATTACCACCCCCATCGGTATCTCATTTGCTTTCCCCTCCAGCCGCAGCCAGAGTGATTCTCGCCCACGGCACTGAAACGTCAGCAAGTGGAGAAGCCCCCTGGACCTCCACACCCACTCCTGTCCTTTACCAGTCCGTCGTGAGGGCCCTCCGTCTGTGACCACGTGGCCAGTGTGCGTTACTAGGCATAGGGCAATGTAGCTTAACATGAAAGGTCAGACTGCTCTGCCATTTACGGGCCGCCTAAGTTAAGTAAGGCGAATGCCGTCGCTGGACTCAGTTTCCCCATCTGTAAAGTGGGCCCGGTGACAGCACTTCTGTCACGGGGCCGGTGTGGTGCCGTGACGAGCTATGACCTCCCAAGTGCCTGGAACAGTGTCTGGAACAGAGGAAGCGCTCAGAAAGGCCGGTTATTCCTCATGCTCGGGTTCCAACGGCTTTCCCTTCGCGGGCATGACACGGGGCGTGAACTTCAGAGCACGGCTCTGGTGCTCACAGGTAAACAAACCGAGGCCCAGGGGAGGGAAGGGGTTTGCAGAAAGCTGGGGAGAGGCCAGGCCCGGAGGAGCTGCTGGGGACGCCGTGCCCGACGGTGTTTGCCTGGGCAAGGAGCCCTGAGCCTCCCGCCACCCAGACCCCAGGACACTTTCGGAGGGACGCACCAGAGAAGGGGCAGGTGGGGGGCTAAGGGGGGCAGAGGTGAGGCTACCCAGAAAGGACAGGCTCCAAGCTGGCCGCGCCCACTGACTCCCGCCCTGGACGTAAACAGAGCTCGGAGAGGCCACACTGAGGGGATTTCCAGTTGGTGTGGGCCGCCAGCTGTGAGGGGCCCTGGGGCTGCCAGTCCCGCATAGTTGCTGCCCCCGGGGACCCTGGATTTGGAAACGTCGCCCCGGAGGGAGACGCTGTTGTGGGCGAGGCCCTGGCTTTGACAGAGCGCCCGGAACGGGCACCAGGGCGGAGGAGGAGGAGGAGGAGGAGGAGGCGGAGCCCACCCCTGGGAAAACAGTCTCCCAGCACCCAGCAGACCCCAGGAAAGCCGCAGCCCCTCTCTGGGCCTCTCGTGGGACCCCCGTGGGTAGCACGAGGGAGGCAGTAACTGCAGCCGTGCCTTCCAGCCCTGCATCGGGGGGGGCCACATTCGGGGCAGTAGGCAGAAATTTGAGGGCCCTCCCTCGCTCTTGCTGACCAAACCTGAGCTGCCCGGCCCGAGGGGCACTCGTGGGCCCCAGAGCAGAGGCGAGGAAGGCTCAGGGGTGGCAGTTCATTTGCGCTGATGGGCTCAGGGGCCACAGGCAGACCTGGGAGGCTGAGCCCAGCCTCCAGTCCGGCCACGCTTAGACCCAGCTGCCGGACACTAAGCCATCCCCCACAAGTCCTTCACAGGTGGGCTGCTCCCATGACACCACCCTTGGGGACAAAAAGCTGAGGGGCCGCAGCCAGAGGGCGAGTGGAGTGCACAGAACCGGGACAGTCCTGGGAGCAGCCCCAGAGGAGGGGCCTCGAAACTCTCCTAGGTCTCTCCTTTCGTGAGCCACGCAACTCAGGCCCTGGGACTCGCATTCTGCTTGTTATTTTGTTTGTTCATCAGTAAAACGGGGCTCATCGTCCCTGCTCGTGCACCTCCAGTAGCTGCCGCAGAAATAAACTCAACCACCGCACCCGGGGAAGCGTGGTGCAGGCGAGCGCCACGGTGTCACGGGGATGGACAGCCTGCTGCAGGGGACCACAGGCAGCATGTGGAGGGGACAGGAGGCGGCTGTGAGAACTAGCCTGGCCCCCACCCAGGGACTAGGGGGCAGCGGGAATCCTGACCGGGAGCTGAGACCCTCGATGCCACCCAGCCTGAGCCCTCCCAGTTAACCAACCCCTCCTTGGAGCAGAGCCAAGAGGGGAGCTGGGGCTGCAGGGTGACCCCTCTACTGGGGTCACTCATCTCCTCTCAAGCTCAGACCCTTCCAAGCACAGCACTGGGTACCACGCCTTTTCGATTAAGTATGCCTTAGCAATGAAAGCTTTATCTCCTAACCCCCAAACACGAATATTTATTACATCACATGCTGCAATCCGTATGTGAAATATTCCCTTTTCTAGAGACGAATAATTGGAAGTAGCTCTGACAGTTCCCTCTCACGCCCAGCCGAGGCCCGTGCTTGGCGATGAGTGGGAGCTTTGCAGAGACCTCTGCCCCTGCCGTGAGCTCAGCGTCCACAGGGAGCCCCAGAGCCGGGGTCCAGCCTCTCCAGAGAGGCTGCGGGCCCCGCGCCCTCTCGCTGCGGGCAGCACTCGGTCTGGACAGCGGAGTCCATCCTGTGCGGCCCAGAGTTCTCCAGAGACAGCCGGCGGCCCGTGGCCAGCGAGGGAGCTGCGGCCAGCGACCCACAGGGGTCGGCACCAGTCGTGAAGGTGGGGGACGTGCAGAGCCTCCCCGGGGACGCTCCTCGGGCCCTGGGATGGCATGTGTCCGAGACGGAAGGGACACTGTCCTAGGTTCTCAATTCACAGTCAAATGGACAGGCTCCGAAAGGCTACAGCTGTCCACCGTGGCTCATAACAGGACGTGGCCGGAACTGGGCGTGGGACTCGCGGGTCTGCCCGCTTCCCGAATCCATCGCCACTGGCCCGCTGGAGGCCGGAGGGGATCGCAGGACAAGCCGTGCAAAAAGCACTGGAGACAGAGACCCCGGGCAGCAGCGGAGATGCCACAGTCCCCTCCGGGGCCACGGGAGGGGGGACCACACGCCACCTGAGAGCGGCCAGGAGCCAGCCGGGGCAGCCTGGAGCCTGTGGGGGCAGACCCGCAGAGGCAGGGCGAGGGTGGAGCGCGCCCCCCTTCACAGCCGCACACAGCACGCAGGCCGGCAGGACGCCGGGTCGCCCCCCAGGCTCCAGGCACAGCCCTCCAGGGGCCAGCTCACAAGTGCTCTCAAAGCCAGGGTCAGGCCAGGCTGGTGCTGCCCCGAGCTGTCCTGTGCTGGGTCCCCTGGTGCCACCTAGCTGCCACCCTGGGCCCCTCAGGGGACTGACCTTGGCTTTCAGGGGCTGGAGCAAACCACCCACCCATCCAGCCTCCAGGCAAAATCCCAGGGCCTCTGCAGGCCTAGGTACCCAACTTCCATCCTGGGGTACCTCTTTCCCCTGGGCTGTAACCACTCCCCCTTCCAAATGGCACCTCAAAGGCCCCTCACACCCCAGCCTGCCTCCCTCAGGCCTGCCCCCTCCTGCGGCTCTTGGCCAAGCCCACAGTGCCTGTGGGACCCGGCCCACGCCCCTGTCTGCCTCCCAGCTCTCACTGGTCACTGTCCAGGCTGCCTGTCCCCTGCATCCCTGGGAAGGCAGAGAGTCAGGGAGCTGGTCCGGCAGCCAAAGCTCAGAGTGACCCTTCACCCAGCCAGGCCAGGGCCTGCCAGGAGGGCTGGAGGGCCGGGACCCAGGGTGGCTGCTGCGGGGAGCCGGCCGGCGGCCACCGCTCCCCCGCCAAGAGCCCACGGTCTGCGAGAGCCCGGGGAGCCGACCCCGAGAACGAACACCCGGCACAGGGATGCCATCTCCTCCCCCTCCACCTCCTTCCTAAAAGTCAGCGATACGCCGTGCCAACCCAGCCCCAAGCAGCCGCGGCCTACAGAGGTGACCCAGACGGCCACCCCCCAGCCACCACCCTCCTGCCTTTGTGACGTCAGAGCCTGGGCAGGGCGCGGCTGCGCGGGCCCTTGTAGGTGAGGCTGCTGTGGTCAGAGCGCCAGTGGCAAAGGGACCGGCCTCCTGAACACACGGAGAGACCGGAAGGGAGGGCCCGGGGAGCAGCCTGGCGCCGGGAGGGGTGGAGGTGAGACCCACACTTCTGTCCCGAGGCCTGGCAGCTGATCTCCTCCTGATGCTCACGGGAGGAGGCGGCCTCCCCATCACAGGGGCCCTGGGTCAGCCTCCCGTGAGGACACAGGAGCCACGCCACACCCCTCCCCTGAGAGAAAGGACCACGGCCCCAAGAACAGGGGGGCAAATCGTGGAGGTTCCCTGAGCGCCTGCCCAGCCTCTTCCTCATGCCCCAGAGTCTGGCCCAAGCTGCCTCCTTAGGCTTCACCCCAGCACCCAGGGCTTCAGGCAGCGGGGGGCTGTGGGGGCCTTCACTCTCGCTCTCCCAGAGCGTCACACTCCTCTCCAGCAAAGCCCAGGCTTCAGCGAAAGCCCCCTTGGGGTCACACCAAAGCAAGCCCCCCACCCAGCCCAGAGGGCTCCTCTGGGCCCTAGGCCTCCTTCCAGCCTGTTCCCCAGGGCAGCGCCCGGGCTTCGGGGCTCACCAGCTGGGCTGCGTGCCCCAGGGAAAGTGACGTTGCCGCCCCCTTGGGGGTCAGACGGGATGGGACAGCTGGTCCCCAGGCCAGCACGCTCCACTCCCTCTCTCCACCGCCCTCTGCCTCCAGGCCTGAAGGCAGGGCCCTTCCCAGGCTCCAGTCAACACCAGCCATAGACATAACAGGGCACAGGGGAGAAGACGGGCGAGGAAGGGTCATCTGGCCCTCGACCTCCGACCCGCCCCACCTGCCACTCAGCGGAGCTCCAATGAGAACCCAGTTCCTGGGGCTCGTAGGTGATGGGGTAGATGGAAGGAAAGGAGTCCCGACTTCCTGCCAAAGAGTCATAGCCCTGAGACAAGGATGGGGACCCACACGGAGGGGCTTCCAAGACACTCCCAGCTCACGGTCCCCCCCACATGCCCTTCCGGGGTCCTCCAGTGGCAAAGGGGACAAGAGGCTGCCCCATCACCAACCTTTCCCGCATCCCCATCTTGGACCACATGCCTGGAAAGACCACCGAACTCTTCCCCACCAGGCTGCCCCCCCAGCATCGTTCCAGAGGGGCTGCGCGTCCAGGAGGCTGGGCAGAGCCTGCGTGGCCGTGGCCGTCCCTGCCTCCCGCCGGCTGGCCACAGATGCACATCCTTGGAGCAGAGCACACGCCAGATGCGGCTGGCGGCTCCCAGAGACCCACGGTGGGCAGCCGGGGTGCCTTCTTTCTAGCCCTTGGCCCACTCAATCCCCCGGAAATCCCTGGGTCGAGCTCCTGAGCCCGTGGACCCTCTGCTGAGCTGTGCCCGCCTCCCCCCACCCCTCCTCCACACACATACAACCCCAGTAGTGTACTTCCAATTCGGAGTTTCCTCAACAACCTCACTCCAGACCCTTGTCCCTGCCTCCTTGGGGACGCTGGAATGCTGTGGCCTGCAGAATGGGAGAGGCACAGCTGGGACCCTTCTGTTTCTCCTGCCCCCCACCCTTCCCTGTGCTGTTTATCTTGTCTCCAGCCAGCCCCGGGCTGAAGGGGGCCAGGGGGTGAGTGGCACAGCCAAGACACGGGTCGGGCTGGCCTCCTGGGCCAAGATGCAGGCACGTCTCCTCGGCTGTACTCTCCCCTTCCCCTCGGAGTGTTAAGCTGCAAGAATGCTGGCAGAGTCTCCATGAAGCCAAGAGGGCTGGCGGGTTTGGGAGAGAGCAGAGCTGCAATTCCTCAGGGCTTTGCAGCCCATCACGCTGGGGCTGAGGCAGAGGGAGGGCTGGCGCCAGGGAGAGCAGCGCCAGTGGCAGCTCGGCCCCTCCTGAGTCCACCCAAACACCCTCCTCAGACCCCGGCCAGGACTTCAGTGCAAACCCCTGTCAGCATCCCACCCACTTCAGGAGTCCCCCCGGGGTGGGACTTTGAGGGCAGATGGCAAGAGCCTTCCTCCGACCCGTTCCAGGGCCATCCCCACCCTTCTCTGGATGGCAGGAAGGGGGGGGCGGGTCACCTGGCTGAGGTCAGTGGAAGGAAAGATGGGCAGGCTCCCTGGACCCCAAGCCCCCTCTCCCCACCCCTGCTCCTGCCTCCTTCCCTGCCACGGAAAAGCAGCCAGAACAGACCAGGCCACCACGGGTCTCACTGATGCGGGGCAGAAGCACACCAAGGCCGGTCAGAGTTCAATTTTCCAAATAAACGGATTCGCACGATCGTATCAGACCCCCCCCCCCCGGTCTGCAAAACAGGCAAGCCCTCTCTCCTCTTGCCCACCCTGGCTCCCGATTCCCAGAGCAGCTCTCCAAGCCTGGACAGGGATGATCCCTCGGCGCCCAGATGCAGAGGAGAGTAAAAAGGGGGGAGGGGGGTCTCAGAAATGCCAAAAATGGGGCTGGAGAGGGCAGGCGAGAGAGAAGGGAAGGGGTGGGAGGCCCTGACCGCCCTGACATGTCCGAAGTCTCTCTCCCAGCCCCAGCAGCCGGCTAGAAACTTGTTTACTTGTCCAGCGTGCTGTGCTGTGTCCAAAAGGAAACAGTTAAACATCTCTGGCGGATCGTGAGCAGTCCCTATCTGTCACCTTCCCTCCCCGGCTGAGCACCGAGGCGCTGTTGCTGCCACCACGGCTGCCAGGGACCCAAACCTCATCTACTTTATTCTACTTGAGCGTGGCCAAACTGTTGCTATTTAGTGGGGGGAAAAGAACCTGATTGGCACCCTAGGAACAAGCCGCAGGGGTGGGAGCGGGGGCGGGAGCCGGGCGCCCCCCCTCCCCCGTGCCCTCGCCGCCGGCAGGGGTCCTCTCCCGGCAGAGGCACACGGGCATCACCGATCACGCCTGGACAGGGCCCGAGTCACCTGCACGCGCAGCCCGGAGCATCTCCCGAGCCAGAGCGAGCCTGACGCGGGCCCCAGGCGGACGAGCGAGCGAGCGAGCGAGCGAGCGAGAGGCAGCCGCGGCCGAGGGGGAGGCGGGCAGGGAGCGGCGCCCGACTTACATGGAAGTGATGTTCCTCGAGATGTCAGTGATGTTGAGGCCGGCGTTGCCCGTGCCGTTGCCCGCATCCTGCCCTTCCAGAAGCGGGAAGAGGTTCCCATCGTCCGGCCGCCGGCAGCTGATCTCCGTCTTGCTGCAGACGCAATTGGCAGGGCAAGCCAGCACGGAGCCCACATAGTCCAGCCAGACGCTTCCCAGCAAGAAAATCCGCCAGAAACTACACTTGGCCGGGCAAAGAGAGACATCCATCT